>RDRW01000828.1:0-29791 GCA_007896445.1 Puccinia hordei
AGTATAAGAGTAAGAGTATGAATGAGTGAGTAAGTAACAACAAGGGACAAAGAGAGCCCAGTATTTATAGTAAAACAATTGCTGCCTGAGTAATTAATCCTCAGCGTACTTTCTTATTGGAAAGTATTCATCAAAAAGGAAAGGAAGAAAAGTAGCTTTTTACTTTTCTCTCATTGCAGAATGCTCCAGTCCTCTGGTGCATTTCTTTTCTTATGCTTTCTGCACTGTGTGAGCAGCTGTAGAAATGTAAAGCTGAGCAGCTTGTCAACAGCAGCTGAGCATGCTATTGGCAGCAGGAACCTCAGCATGAGGCACGGCTATCATTTTCCTTCTACAGAGGATTACAACCTACAATCAATTCAGTTGAATCAAGGTCTCTTTATCACCCAAATTGCAGCCCTGGTGGTTCATCCACTTCATCTCACCACCCAAGTTTTAACCCCCATGTTCCCTCCATGTCATCTCACCACCCTCATTTAAGCCCCCATGTTGAATCCAGATCACCTGATCACCCATATTGCAGCCCTAGTGTTGCATCCACTTCATCTCACCACCCAAGTATCAATCCCCATGTTCCTTCCAGGTCATCTCACCACCCTATCAAATGCCTATGTGAATCAAGATACCCAAATTATGGCGCTAATGCTGCATCAAGCTCAAAGTACTACATGTGATCATCTTCATGTCATGACATGGCCAATATTCTGTGTAAGATATTTGTAAAAATAATTTGTTATGTATGCTGATTCATGGCCAATAACACCACAAATTTATTCCAAACAAAAACAAATGTCTATAGTTGCTGTTTGTTATGATGATGATTCTGACCACAGCCTTGATTTTTTTTTATCAAAAAAAGGGCTCAGGAGGGGTCCATAATTCTGAAAAATGCATTCACCGCGCCAGGATCCACCCCAGAGTGAGCGCAAAAAGGCCAAGGCACAGAGGACCAACAATGATTCTGAGGTCGACTTGGGTACCAAGGTGCTCTCAAGTCGACTTGAGGACCATTGGTAGCTCTCAGGTCGACTTGAAGACTGTACTCATGGAAGGTTTCCCAGGGCAAACTTTGAAACGGGCTGGAAGTCGACTTCAGGGCCGAGGTTCGTCTTCAAGTCGCCTTTTCTCGGGGATTCGTCTTAACGACGAATGAGGTGTCACTGAAGCACACTCGTTGTGTACTTATGGGCTAAGTTGGAGACAAAGCAACAAGTTGAATTTCTTTTTTATGAAACAATTGCAATCTCGACATAATCAAATTCAATCCTTGTAGATCAGCACTTTAGTACGAAGAGGAACGTTTTTCTTGGGGTAGTATTCATGACATTCATGTGTACAACACTAAGAAAAGTCTCATACAATATCCTCGAGCGGCAAGGGAGGGAGAGATTCAGTGAGTGGAGGATGAAAGACACCGAAGGTCATATATCTGGTAGCAAGTTGAAACGTAAGGACAACGAGACAGAACATCCGGAGAGCTGCATCCGACAAATAGAGAGGTCTGGTGCACAAGCGATTAGGGCCATGGGGGGGTGGGGTGTGTGTCATGGGACGTCACAATTGCTCTGCTTGATGTAATTGTTTACCTGGTCGTTCTACATATGATAGGATGGTATGAAAAAATACAAATCATCAACTGTGAGTCGATCGATGATACGGTTTGGTTAGCCGAAGTGCAAATAGATCTCACTGACCCCATCGTACGTCCCAGGCTTGCGACAACAGACCGCGGAGCTCATCTTTCCTGTGCAACCATAATATCCAGGCCTGGATCCCCCGGGCGCAGGTGCAACTAATCGTTGTCATCAGTGAGAAATGCTACGTCAACTCATCTGGGAAAATGAGCAAAGGTAGTAATCACACACACTAGAAAATATGTAGCCTTCTTCAACGGTTGAGGCCCGTGCGGTCGCACATTCTGCATGAGGCAGGTTCGGGGGGCATCGGAAAGAGTGACTTATCACAAGCCCGACGTGAGCCAAGATCATACTCATCAGGAGATGTCATCGTTGGTGAGATTTGCATGCTGCTGACTCTGAAGAGATTGGTGAGTGTGAGGGAAAGGAATAAGTGATTGAGGGGTTTTTGCAGTTGTTTGTTTTGTTGATTTTCAAGTGAAGGAATGAGGAAATGCTGACGAGCTATTAAAATGATGGTAAAGTCGACGGTGAGTACTTGCGAGAAGTCCTGCTGAAGATCGAGGTGGAACGGCATCCTTGTTTCTCTGCCGGAAGAATTCACCCCAGCCGTTCCACCTCGATCTTCACCAGAACTTCTCGCAAGTACTCACCGTTGACTTTACCACCGTTTTAACAGCTCGTGAGCATTTCCTCATTCCTTCACTTGAAAAAGAGGAACAAGGATGCTATTTATACACATGATTTTGGTATGAAATGTAGAGAGAGAAATGTGTTGTTTAGTATCTTGGGATAACCCCATATTAATTTGTCACAAGTCATGGGATGACATGACATGGGATGACACTGTGGCTAATTAAGGACGTGATGAAGCTTTATAGTCCTTGGCCTACAACACCCTCCCACTCGACGAGACCGTCCCCACCGCTATACGTTGTTGGAATATTCTTCGCAAAGATGTCAGCGAATTGATGAGTTCGAGTGCCAAATTAGATAATATTGCAAAATGATATAAAAGAAAAGAAAAGAAACATCTGCTATCTCCTTCTCCTGTATCTCCTATCTCCTAACTGCTACACCACGGCCACACCTCGATGAAAGGTGAGTCGTCTTCAAGACAATTACATGAAAAAAGCCGCCTTCAAGACGAAAATCGGTCCTGAGGGCGGCTTCAAGACCGATTTAAGGTTCGGCCTGGGAAACCTGTGAAAATGCTCTCTTCAAGTCGACTTGAGAACCAAATAAGGTTCTCAAGTCGACTTGAAGACCGCATTGGGGTTCTCAAGTCGACTTGAAGACTGCATGCAGGTTCTCAAGTAAGTCGACTTGAGAACCTTGTGAAGGTTCTCAAGTCGACTTGAGAACCACTCGAGGTTCTCGAGTCGACTTGTGAACCTCCAATGATATTCTGAATTATCTTCTTTTTTTTTTAAAAAAAAAAAAAAAAAGAGTGTGAGGAAAATAATAATCTCATTACACACTGATTTTTGGAAGTAAAAATGTGCAATTTTTTTTTTTTTTTTCATTCACATGATTGGCCATAAATTATAAAAACAAATGAAGTTAAACCAAAACATGGTTGCATTTGTTTTTCTTTTTTTTCATTCACACAATTGGCCATAAATTATAAAAACAAATGAAGTTAAACCAAAACATGGGTGTATGTAGATTGTTAATCATGTAATTAGCCATAAATCAGCATACATAACAAAGGATTCTTACACATATTTTACAAATAATATTGACCATATCATGACATGAAGAAGATCACATGGGGTACCTTGAGCTTGATGCAGCACTAGGGCCATAATTTGGGTATTGAGGATTATTGGATTCCCTTGGAGCTATATGAGGGCTAAAATAGGGTTGCTGAGATAGGTTTGATGTTGACTGATATGGTGACCTTGAAGCTAAATGGGGGAGGGGGGGGGGGGGGGGGTGATATGTCATTGGAGTTGCATGTGGGCTAAAATTGGGGTAATTTGATACAGCACTTGGGCTATGATTTGGGTCATACAATGATGTTGATTCAACTTGGGGGCTGAATTGAGGGTGGTTGGATCTCCTTGAAGCTTCCACATTTTTTCCCTTCTTTTTTCTCAGATTATCATTCCAAATCTTCTGGCCAGCATAAGCTGCTTCACACATGGCATGATCTGTAATGCGGTCAGTGTGTAAGTGGGAAAAGCTTCTGTTCAATCCAGGGTGAAAGTTTGAGAATGCATTCAACAGATAGCTGTTACATGGTTTGTGATGCAGTTCATGTGAAACAGTGGTTCCCTCTTGTTGGTTTCTTCTGGATCTTTTTGATACCCCTGCCTGACACCCACCATCAAAGCAGTTGTGTTGGGCATTTACACAACAGAGAAGTTTCTGATCAAATTCAATACAGAATTGTCAGCCTCAGTGATGCCAAAGACTTTAATCTTTCTAGCTACACTGGGTGCAAGTAAAAAACAAGTGGTAACACAAGGGTATGTGTCAAAGGGAAATGGGTAATGGTTGATTTAAAAGAAAAGGTTTTAATAAAAACAATAAAGTTTTTATTAAGGGAGGGGCCTGAGTTACAGGGGTGGTTTATTGTGCCCTCCAATTTTCTGGTCTTTTTGGTAAAAGAGTATGCCCAGACAGTAGTATACTACTGAAGTATATAAGGAAATAACACTCACTAGTTTATTTCCAGGAAAGATAACTTCAGGAGGAGTATGACTGGTCTTGAGGCGCTCAAATAACTGGGTAACAGGTTGGTGATGAGTGCTGAGAAAGGTGAAAGGTTGTTGGGTGAACTTCAAGTATAAAACAAGCAAAAACTGGACTATATAACAGGCTATAAGACTGGTTGATATGGTGGGTAAAAGCTGGTAAATGTAAATGAAGATGGGGATATCATTTCGTGGGAATGAAGGGCTGTTTATATATTCATTCTGGGCTCCTGGGGGCGAAGCAGAAGCTCTGTTTTGCCTGGTCTGGTCTTCTACTAAGCCCTAGTTACCTGTATAACTGGTTTGGTTATGGTAGGGCTTAGTTACATGTTTCAAATGGCCCAAAGTGGTTTAATGTTCCCAGTAAGGTGATTACTTTCTTTTCTTCCTTCCTTTTGGACCAGTAGTCTATTTACAAACAACCAATTGGGCTATCTTGGCCTTAGTAGGAAAAGTATTGCCGCGGCGGTGGTTGTGGCTTTTATTACAGGTGCCAGGTACATGTAAATATGGAAATGATGATGTAAACCTTATTTATGCATCATACCCGAACTCTATTAACCTTAATTACATAGTCTACTAGCATATATTTAAGGTTATGTAGATTTTTAAGTCATATGAAAACTTGACGGCCTTTTGAAGGGATATGAAGGAGTAATAATTACGGGGTACTTTTGCTGAGCTACCCTGGGTTAATTTACATGTAGATTCAGAATCTGAAATAATATTCCAAGTTTTATTTATACTTTATAAGTTATATCTAGATTCTGTGTTATATGTTTTGTTTTAATAATTTCTTTTGAAACAAAAGACGTAAGGTGTGCATTCTTTTGAGACTAAGAATATAAGTTGTATATTGTTATAATTTTGCTATGGTCAGGTTGTCTCTGAATTAGTAGCAGGCTGACAAGAATAATCAGTTTGGGTTGGAAGGGACCCACAAGTGGTGAGAAACATGGCTCACAGATGCAGGAATGTAAGTAAAATTTGTGTTTTCTTGCACAATCCTCATCAAGCAATCTTTTTGTAAGCCATGGAGTTTGCATTCAGCTATTTGGATGATGTAAGATTTGGGGTGATTGACTATATGGAAATTACACATGATACTCCTGCATTCCGGCGATGGTCATCTTCCTGGCAGTTTATTACATTGTTTCAGTTTTGTATTTAATGTTAACATCACAAATCTAAAAACAAAATCAATCTTACTGACAATGATGAATGAGTCCTTCTGAATTGTATCTTTATCATTGAGTTTCAATGACCAGACCTGGCAAATTTGAGAGTTTGGGTAATACCTCTGCAATGCGTCTGGAACAGGTTCAGTTTCATCTTCAGGCGGTTTGGATGAATTCACACTGGGGTATTGTCCAAGGGTCATCCCCCTTGGTGCGTTGAATCCCATGGCTTTTTGTATGGCTGGGTTTCCTGAAAATATACCCCTCACCTCATTTGAAGCTTGGAAATACTTTTTTTGAGTATGGTGTTGAGATTTTGCTTGTGACATGTTGGATAAAAACGCTCATACATCAAAGCTTACTCTTATGGAAATGTCAATGAGCTTCTCAACTCATCATTGACCCATTGACTTCTTTGACTCTTCCCCTTCTCTTTGCTCTTCCCTCAAAATCCTGAAATCACAATTGACTTTGTTGCTTATTCCTTCTTCCTTATTTCCTTAACCCATATTTCCTTATTCCTTATTTCCTTATTCCTTAAATCCTTATTCCCTCTAAATCATACTCTCTTCTCTTATCATTCATCTCATAAACTCCCATTGACTTCGTTGCTTCACAACACAGTTCTCATCTCTCATCAACTTTGTTGCAACACTTGAAGATATTCAACATACAGCAACAACTACCTCAACTTAATAATCACAATAGCTCATCTTCCCAATTTGGTGAGAAAACAACAAGACTTGATTGGATTAACTTTGCTCTCTTCATCTCTACTGATCATTCTTTATTTTTATCTTCAATTCTCAGTCCTGTATCCTTCCTTATTACTATTATATTGGTTGTTACCTATATTAAATAATAACTATTGGTGGTAAATGTTCTTCTTATTGTTCCTTCATATTGTTTCTTATTAATCTTTTCCTCTAACCTATGTTTCTCAGTCTGGTTCTGGTTTAAGCAATCTAGTCAAATTCAATCATATGGTCAAACATGTAACCGGATCAGGTGCATAATCTGGCAGTTACTGAAACTGATAGCAATGTCATTTCCTGGACTGAGCCGGTTGGTGTGAACATCTGTGTGCCTGAGGTGCCCATTGAAGCTTTCAAAATTCTCAGTGGCAAATAATGTTGGTGGCCCAAACCGCTTGATTGACTCTGGGGGATGTAATAGAATGTGAAGCTTGGGCTTATTTGCCCATTTTTCTGTCATCATGAGAATGTGATACATCAATATTTGAATCCGTTTTTAAAGTTCAGCAATGTATTGATCCATGTTTTCAATAGTAGTCTGGAATATTAGTCTGCCAATTGTGAATAAAGGAATCCATATTTTCTTTTGGGATTCATCCATGAATGGAAAAAATACAAATGGGGCCAACTGTACTAAGGTCCTGAAGTCCTTCCCTACAAAACCTTTCTAGTGGGTAATCATGTATTTGCCCTGGATTGGTGGGATGTTTAGGCCATCCAAGATAATATGTAGCTAACTTTTCTTGATATTTCTTAGATGCCAGAAGAAGAACTGAGGCTGATGTCCATCCTCATCAGCCTCAACATACAAATTCCCAGAGAAACCACTCCCAATCCTGACACACCAGGCCCACCCATCAACAGGGAACTCTTCCCTCCGACTTTCTGAGTGTTTGTGCAGAACACGGTCCGCAAAGTATGTATCTGTTGGGTACCCTTTCTAAATGTTGTAAAAAATTTGTGATGTAGATGATAGAGATAAACAAAAGGAAGACAGAAAAAGGAATAAATGGGAAATAAAAAAATAAAGGAAGAAAGAAAGTGATATCAGAGAGAAATAAGAGAGAAAGAAAGAGAAAGGAACAGGTAGGAAAAGAACAGAAAACCAATATATAAGTGTTGGAGCACAGGGCACCCCTTCCTCGTCCTATCCCACCTAGATTTGGAACTCTTGGCAATGAAGTAGCCTACACTTCTGCCAGAAAGCATGACACACCCTAGTATTACTCCCCCTGTAATACTAGTGTTGCTGCGGTCTTCAAGGATTTGGAGGAGGTGACCCTGACCCTTTGGCACATACATAACATGTGGGGACAGTCAACAACATAACACATGATAAAAAAAATCAATAAAGGTAGAGTCGTAAGATTAAGAAAGTGCTGTATAATCAAGAGAAGATATATAGGAATATAGTAGGTTATAATTTTTAGAAAAAAAATTAACCGGTGCCCGCCAAAAAAACCCTTTGCATCAAACCATTGTCTTGAGTTTTGCTGTATGTCTTGATGTTTGGAAAGCGTTGGGAAGCCAGAATGTATGTTGCCACCGCTGGAAAAGCCTTTGGTTGTCCATGATGGCTCAAAAGGATTTGGTGTTGATACCGCACCTTGTTTTTCTGAGTTGCTGTTTTAGGGTTTGTCTTATTAACCTATATTTTTTGCAAAACATAAGGAAGTGTGGTGCAGATTCCCTCTCATAGCAGTTAGCACAGCGTGGATCAGCAGCTTTTTTTACTTTAAAGAGGAAATGATTAAGGGGAGCATGGTCCGCTCTGAGTTGTAGGATGGTTGCTGTAAGGCCTTTAGCTTGGGTGTCCAGAGCGGAAATGATGGGGTGTGGATCCAACTTGAACCCATAACACTTTTGTTTGACTGCAGAGAGCACGGGGCCTCCGTCCCACATGAAACTGCAGATCTGTTTCATTTTGGAGAGACTGGCCGGGATTGGGAGAGAGAGGGACATGTGATTGTTGTCTTCTTCTGGGTGTTGGGCTTCAGACTTTTCTAGCTCATCAGCTTGTTTGTTTGCTGCAATCCCTTTATGACCAGGGCACCAATATAAAGAGACTGGGATTCCTAGAGAGAAAAGGGAGGAGAAATTATCAGCGTATCAATGTTGCCCAGAAGAGGACTGTATCGGATTGGCTGTTCTGATGAGGGCTCCCTGATTGTTGCCAAAAATAGCAATTGCTTTCAACCTCCCGGGCCAGGCCGACCAGGTTGTCCTTGTTGATAGTCTGATGTCCAGCCTGATCCCCATAAGCTCAGCTTCATAGTTTGAGACCAGTTGGTGAGAGGGGATTTTGACTGGTCTGCTCCAGTTCCCGGGATCCAGGAGCCATCAGTGAAGACTAGGAGTGAGTCCTTGCTCATATATTTATCAATCTGGCTTTTAACTGTCTTGACTGCCTTTGTTTGGGCGTTGATAAACGCACGCCACACGCGCACGCCAACGCCAACCCGCACGCCAAATTTGTTTGGCGTGCGGGGCCTACACGCCTTTTTTTTTGGGCGTGTAGTGTCTACACGCCAAAAAAACAGGGCGTGTGGGAACCACACACCATTTTTGGCGTGCGGTTCTCACACGCCAATTTATTTTGGCGTGTAGACCCTACACGCCAAAAATAATTGGCGTGTAGGCCCCGCACGCCAATTGTTTGGCGTGCGGGTCCCACACGCTCACGTAATCGAATGGGCCCTCCCATTCAATTACGTGAGCGGGGGAATTGTATCTCCCATACACATAATACATACATGTATTATGTGTATGGGATATACACATCCCGCGCTCACGTAATCGAATGGGAGGGCCCATTCGATTACGTGAGCGAGCCCGAGTCTGTTTCCGGACTGGGGCTCGCTTATGGTCCTGGTTTTTTTCAACCAGAACCACAACAAACACCGCCCACTGCTCACCGATCCGATCAAAAAAAACGGTGAGTCTGAAAATCCGAAAAAAAAATAAAAAAAAAATAAAAAAAAAAACAAAAAAAAAAACAAAAAAAAAAATAAACAAAAAATAAACAAAAAATGATAAATACAAAATGAGAAAAAAACCCCAAAAAAACCAAAAAAAGGGATTTTTTGGGGTTTAATTTTGTGGGAGAAAAAAAGCCCACAGGCCCAGGGCTCCAAGACCCAACTGGCCCAAAGACAGGGCCCAATGGCCATAAGAAGGGGCCCGCCTCTGCCCATCACCTCCAGTGGGCCCACAGGCCCACTTTGATGCTCCAAAGGGGCAATAAAAAATTCAAAGGGGCCATTCAAACCCCCCAGGCAGCTCAAAGGGCCCCGTATAAGCCCCAGACGCACTCCATCCCCCCCAAAAGTGGCCCATCCCAAACACATCTCTTCCTATTTCAATTTTTTTTTCACCGTAAATATAGTAACACGTGCTGACATACTCTCCCATTCAAATGCTAACAGATTCCGCACAAATCACCAAATCAGCAGCAAAAGATGTCTCACACCGGTGATTACAACTCTGCAAGCAATCAGCCTCCACGCCCGTACGGATTCTATGAGGTCGACCCCAACCATCACCCTGGCGCCCCACTTGGCAACTTGTATCAAAATCAAATCTCTGCGTATGGAAATTCACACGTGCTTGGCCAACCTGCAGCTCCACCCAATCAATCAGGCCACGTAGCAACTAACTATGGCTACCCAAGCAACCAATACGGCCAAGCCCCCCAGCCCCTTACTGGCCCCCCAGCCCACCCAGCCACCTACAGCTTCACAGACAACAGCTACAGACTGGCAATCCAGCCAAACCCTGTCCCCCCAGCCCACCCAGTAGCGCAGCCTGTGTTCCGCCCATATGAGGTACAATTGCCTCAATTCACCCACTATCACCATCAACCTCCAGCCTCTACCTATCAGCTTGATCCAGCCCAACCATCCTATCTGGCTCAGCCAGCTCTCTACGCACCACCTCATATAACTCAAGCCCCACCATCCCATCCGTTCCCGCAACCCCATCAAGCACCACAAATCTCAAACTACTGGCGGCCAGGACCCCAACCATGGTCCCAACCGGCCAACCCATTCACTCTTGGACCCACTCACTTCCAAGGCCCGCCAACCTCTCACAATTTCCCTGTTGGCCAACCATCAGTGCCCGCTCAGCCACAGACAAATCAAGTCCCTTCCATACCTGTCATGGAAGATATGCAGCCATCTCTGGGGGAAATAACCTCCTCTGCGCCATTTAGCCCTCAAATTTGGCCACCTGCACAACCAAGTCCTCAACAGGTTCCCCCAGCAACTTTCAGCCCTCAAGTCCCTCAAACTGTGGCTGAAGGTGAGTCTTCAAATAATTCTCCACTTTGTTTTCATCTTACCAAGAACTGATGTTTACCTACTCAATCTCCCAGTCAAATACCCAAGGGCCATGGCTACATCTCCCGGCGGATATCAACCTGCATCACCCAGCCCTCAACTATTTCCCCAAGCAAATTTCAGCCCTCAAGTCCCTCAAACTGTGGCTGAAGGTGAGTCTTCAAATACTTCTCCACTTTGTTTTCATCTTACCAAGAACTAATGTTTACCTGCAAAATCTCCCAGTAAAATACCCAAGCGTCACGGCTACATCTCCCGGCGGGTATCACCCTGCACCACCCAGCCCTCAACCGTTTCGCCCTGCAACTTTCAGCCCTCAAGTCCCTCAAACTGTGGCTGAAGGTGAGTCTTCAAATATTTCTCCACCTTGTTTTCATCTTACCAAGACCTAATGTTTACCTAGTCAATCTTCCAGTATACCCGCTCAATCCTTTAGGACGTTCACCGCTGGCCCCCGCAATGTTACCCGCCACCAATCAACCGCATAAAGTGTTGATGAAATCTGAAGATGTACAATCTTATGATTATTCAGTTGGCAGTAAGTTCTTCTAGTTTCTTAATTTGCCCACTTGAGGCAGACTGGCTGAACTGCTTGTGTTTCCAGATGCAATGGATGCACCACCCGAATTCCTTTTCACATGTGTCACTGATCTCAAACACTTTGTCACCACATGGGCCCACAAGCATGGTTACACTCTGAAAGTTTGTGCTTCCAAGCGGGACAAGAACATCTACTTTGCATGCACAGTTGCCGGGGAAGACCAAACCTCAGTTGATGCTATCCGGTTTCGAGAATCTAGGAATAAGCGACTGGGGTGCTGCACTGCCAGCATAATTGCCTAGGTTGAGTTCATCCCAGTTAAACTAGGATGCAAACAACCAATTCAAAGTAGGTTGACCTCAACCAATGAAATATAAAACCAAGGGGGTCCCTTGGATTTATATTTCATCAGTTGATTTCAACCAAGTTTAAATTGGTTGAGTGCATCCCAGTTTAACTGGGATGACTTCATCCTAGGAAATTATGCTGGCAGTGCTGCTTCAAAATATCCAGCCACAAACCGACTTCAGTAAAACTCAAGGATGCACCATGGGAACTCCGATGCCAAAAGACGATTGAGCACAATCATGGTCCAATCGATCTGGAACATGTAGTCATCCACAAGAAGCTCTCAGTCGAAGGCCAAACTGAGGTTGCTCGCTTATTGTCTCTCGGAATGCAACCCCAGGCAATCTCTAGACTCCTTACTAGCAGTGAGGGAAGGTTTGTAACCAACAGGACGATATAAAACACAAAGCAGGCACTGAGGGTGGAGAATAGGGCTGGCAATACCCCAATCGAGTACCTCCTACGTTGCCTCAACGAATCCAATTGGACACATGAGGACGTTTACGATACGGACGGCAAGCTCCTTTACTTGTGGTTTGCGCACCCAGGATCGATGCTTCTTGCTCGCAGGTTCCACCATGTGGTCAACATTGACTGCACTTACAAGACAAACCTGAACAACTACCCCCTGCTGCATGTGGTTGGCCAAACTGCAACCAATCACAGTTTTTCGATTGGTTTTTGTTTGATGCGAAACGAGAAGAATGAGGCCTACTCATGGGCTCTTGATAAGTTGAAGTGGGTGGTATATTTGACTAATCACCTATTCTCATCAGAAACTGACTGTACTCCGGTGCCTGTGTGATACCCATAGATCTATATGGGACGCTGACCACGCGCCAAAGGTCTTTGTGACAGACAGGGAATCGGCACTGCGTAATGCTATCTCAAAGCACTTTCCGAATGCAACCGCGAACTTGTGCATGTGGCACATCAATCGGAACATTGTGACAAACTGCAAGCAAGCCTTTGCTGGCGATGGCAAAGAATGGGCCAAATTCATGAGGCTCTGGCATGAGGTCGCACATGCCCCCAATGAGGACACCTGCAACTCAAAGTGGGCTCAACTGACACGGTACCTAGTCACTCGAACTAACGTCTACGAATACCTGTACAAGAACGTCTGGAGCGAGCGACACAAGTTCATGAATGCGTGGGCCGGAATGACACCCCATCTAGGAAATCTGACTTCGTCAAAATGTGAATCTGCCCACAGCTGGCTGAAAACCTATGTGACATCAGCTAGGTGCGACTTTGCAACACTTTTCATTACAATTGCTGCAGCAGTGGACCAACAACTTGACACAGCCCACACAAACCTGGCACACGAGTTACAGAAGGGATTAACCGGACTACCAAATGCCTTCAAGTCCCTCAGCTGCAAAATCTCCTGTCATGCGCTCAAGTTGGCCTTGTCTCAGTACAACAAGTTCATCAAGATGAAGAAATCCAAGCCTGAAGATCCCAGCCTTCAATGCAAAGGTAATTTCCAGGCTGGCTTGGGCATTCCGTGTTCGCACACTATTGAATGTTTGGTCCAGGGGAAGGGAGATGTGGAGCCTTCTGATTTCCATGTCCAGTGGAATCTGGCCTATAACCCTGACGGTCCAGTGAGTCCTCCTGATGTATGACTTGTTCATGTCCCTCCTAGCTAATCTTCATCTATGTTCATTGCAGGCTCTTGATCAACCACTGTACGACTTTGACAACGATTTTGAGGATTTCAAGCAGGAGATCTTGGCTTCCCACCACCCCTCGGCGTTAGAAGCAACAATGAAAAAATTACAAAGGGTCCATGCAAACACACACGTGGTTCCGCTTGCAGAGCCTGATCCTATCCGAGTGAAACACATACTGGAAAGGCCGTGGAAGAAGAGAAAGGGTAGTGGGTGAGTTCAAAAGCGCAATGACACCCATGCGGAAATTGTGGAAGCGCAAATCCAAAAGGCGCAGGCAAGGAAAGCAAGACAGAAGGCCGGTGTATCAAAAGGAAAAGGGGGTAAGCGACAGTCCAAGCGGGCGCAGGCTCCATTGGACACCTCAGCATCTTCCTCTGGGGACCTGGATGAGCTACCCAGTGTGGAGACACTCATGCGTAAGCAACCTTATTGCATGTCTTTTTAAGAGGCTGACAACTGATGGACTTACTAAGCAGTCAAGAGAAATCACCCCCCACGAGTTGGCAGCCTCACTATTGGGAAACGGAATTGGGGGTCTTCCAGTTCAGGAACATCACGGCGCAAGGAAACGTGGCAGCCCAAGTATGGTAGTATGGATGGTGTAACAGATGAAGATTCTGATTCTGCAGATGCACTTTCAGATGAAGATTCTGATGCCCCAGATGGGGAATCAGATGAAGAATCTGATGCCCCACATGGGGCATTGGAAGAAGAATCTGATGCCACAGATGGGGAATCAGTCGCAGATTCTGACGCACAAGGTGGGGAATCAGATGAAGAACCAGATCCCCCAGTGGATTCCTCCTCATCTATGGAGATGCAGGCCTCAAGCTCTCATGATCAGTTGCAGGGTGAGGCCAGGCTACATTCACCCCCCACAGCCAAGGTAAGTACTATAACTTTGACATTAGATTATCAAGGTCTGATTCCATTGTATGTTTCATAGGACCGGCATGTAGATGCTGAGGTTGCACCCAAGGCTGGCCGAACAAGACAGGGGAATACCAACCCTGATGTTGCAGTGAGTGACTCAAGCTTGACACGGACAAGGAGGAATGCACTGACTCTGACTGATAACCGACTTCTCATCATTCTTGTCAGGCGGAGCTTCCACCATGGATCTTAAAATACCTGCATTCCACTTATAACCCTGCAGGTGATGGGAACTGTGGTTATGCATGTGTGGCACATGCACTGGCAGCAGATACACCAGAGGGTCCCTACGCTAAGGCCAATGGGTGGTACCAAGTGCGAAAGGATGTGTTAGAAGAGATGGAAAAGAACAAGGCACATTGGACACGATACCTTGGGGGGCCTTCAGAATTCAACCGCGCTTACGGACGTGTTCAGGTGACTGACCCACGTGGATCAGTCCCCATGAACAAATGGATGAGCAAGTTGGATGTGGGACCGATTCTGGCCAATGCGTATAACCGGCCATTTGTCTTCCTCAGCAGAACGGGCGGGAGCACCACATATATTCCCGCCACAGTTCCCCTGGACCCTAAACCGCTGCAAGCCCTCTTCTTATCATTTTTCAATGATAATCATTGGATACGTGTGATAGTCAAGCGGACCCCCATGATTCCCTTTCCTCTCCCTAAAGTCTCCCGGTTATTTCACAAGAGCCCAGCAGCTGCTTGGCTAGACTGTGTTTCCCCTTCCACTACTCTTCACTCTTTGATCCCTAAATGATTAAATGTACCAAGTTACTGCAAGTAACACTAATTATTATTATCCTTATTAATATTTACCATTCTTATTATTCTTTAATATTATTCCTTTAAGATCTCTAGTGAATATTATTAGTATTATTAATTCATCATTATGACTTTAAGAAGTGATAACATAGTATTATTAAACTACAATCTTTACAATAAATAATATACTTAATTTAAATATACTTAAATCCGTTTTTTTTGATTTAATTTTTTGCAGGCGGATTTTCATTATTTTTCAAAGTTTTAAATTTAGTTCTCATACTTACAGGGGTTTAGAATTTTATGGTAATTTTTATTTTGCAAAAAAACCATGTCTTCCATTTTTTTTGGCCAATCCACCCGGTTTTTTCATAAAAAATCCTCACAGCTTAATTTCCAGGATTTCTCAACATTTTAACATTTTTTTAAACTTTTTTAAAGCACTTTAAGGGGTGTAGAATTTAATGTGACTAACAGTTTTTTTTAAAAATCACTGGTTGGATTTTTTATGATTTTTGGACTCAATTTATTTCCAAACACCTTCACGTCTGTCTTTCAAGATATTCAGGGAGTTTTTAAATGGATTCATACACTTTAGAGGGTAAAGAATTCATTGGAAACAAATACTGATTATAAAATTGACTTCTTATCAGATTTCATGACAAAGAAATGGAAATACAATTATACACAGAGGTATGGTACATCACATGATGCTTTGGAGTGTTACACGTTGTTTATTAAATAAACAAAAACCAAGTGTAAATGCAGAAAACCAGGTGCATTGCGCAGCCGCAGCCGCGCAGAAAACCGGGTGTAAACGCGGAAAAACTGGTTTTTTTTATTAATGCCCTAGGATAAATGAAATGAATAAAATAAATAAATAAAATAAAAAGCAAGAGACATAATTGCAAGTTAATAATTTATTAATAAATAATGAATTTCATTAACAACAAAGAGACATTAGTACAAAGAGTGCGCACACAAATAATACGTATACGAAAGAGAAATTGTTATCAACACTACTGATAACAGCTAGAAAATGCTGACAAATGGTGAATATACGCCTGAATTACATTCCTGAACTGATATGTAATGGGCAAAAAAAAATAGAAGACATTGTTTATTTGGGAAATAAAAAATACCATAAATTTCTACACCCCTGGAAGTATATTAGACATTTTTAAAATGTTGCAAAAAAATCAAAATCCGCCCGCAAAAAAATAAATAAAAAAAAAGGGTTTAAAAGCGGAAAACCGGTGAGCAAGACAGTGGTGGAAATTACAACTCAAGGGCATGTGAATGAGAAATAAAAGGGAAACCAAAGAAAAAAAACCCCCGGTACATATATCAGAAGTGGTAGTTGGCTACAGCTATTTCTATATCTTGGGAAAACAAAATTTGGAGGTTTTGAATAGAAAAGCATTTGTGAAACTCTTCATGGGTTTTTTTCCAATCAACCATTGGCAAACCATCATGACCAATCCGGTTAAATCCCATGGAGCACAAAAAGTTGAGAAAGTATAATCGGAGGTTATCCAAAGTCCCGTGAGGCATCACAGAAGTATTACCACTATCGAACTTATGTTTCAGAACATTGGCGCCAAATTCCAATAAGGCCGAAGCATTTGAAGTAGTCGGACGTTCGGACCCGTATTTTTTAGTGACAAAGGCGGTTGTTGGACCAAAAACCAGGAGACCAGCAAGCATCCGCATTTGCTCCCGCGTGTTTAATGTTGACCACTCATCAAGCTTTTTATACTTTGGTCTTGTTGGTGCCAGGAGACCGCAGATGTAACACAACGCTGACATCGCCCCCGTGAAGTATAGACCAAGGACCTTGAGACCGGAGGTGTTTGGTTGGGGGCTTGATCCATCCTTTGCGTGACTTCCAAGGTTTTCATAAGTTCGTTGGAATGCAAGATGGGCAGTATGCACCAAAGATTCGTCCAGGGGGAGAGGCTGCCATTCACTGCCCTGTTGCTCCATGTGTCGAAGGGCCCAGCAGTCTTGCAAAGCACTTTTAAGCCGGGTATAAGCGTGGTCACTTGGAGAAAAGTATGAGGCCAGATTTGCCGCAAGTGTGTGGGTCTGGACACGTTTGGACGGCGGCGCCTTCCGGTTCTCCTGGGAAGCCTCGAGCTGCGCCATGTTCACAACTTCAGGAGTTATCAGAGAGAGAGCACCAGGTTGAGTGGGGTTAAGAATTCTCTCTGCATACCACACAAATATCAGCCTTTGTGATGTATGAACAAGTGAGAAAAAAAGTGATTAATTACCAGATTTGCATGCCTTCAGAAGTGTATCCACTTCCCTCCAAACAACTTGGCTGAACTCCTGTGGCATCGTTGGATGTGGTGTGACCATTGAGGGGAGGTGTGTGAGGATGAATGCTATGTTTTCAATCATTTTCTCGGCTGAACGGTGTGACCACGCAATTCCACCCGCCAAATTTTCATTCAAATCATCTGCCAATGCTTTTGGAAGCATTGGGCCAGGGATAAATAGACCCATAGCTGTGCGCAAAGGAGGGATGTTAATTACAAAATGGGTGTGCATAAGCAATGGGGAGTGACTTACAAGGAGGCGTCAGGACAGGGGGCGGAGGAATTGATTCGCCCGGTGGTCTTTGGGTTGGTGGCTTGACTGTTGATGGCCCAGCAACAGGGGGGTTCCGTGGAATTCTGAGGCCTTGCAGTGATTGCGCAGTGATGAATTCGTGAGAGGTGGGATGAGGGGTGAAGAAATTATACATGGGGCCTGTATTTTTAGAAGAAGAAGAAGAGTTGTCCAGGCGCGCCTTTTTGCTCGTAGGGTCTTCAACCGTAGGATCTTCAATTCGTACCATGTCATAGCAATATTGGGTTTGTTGTGGCACTGGTTCATGGACTGGCTCCTGGTGGAAGGTAGGTTTGGGACGTCCATGAAGGAATCGTTGGAGGACTTGCTGGTCTTCTGCACCATCTTCAGAGTCATCTGTTTCACCCTCTGCGTCAGGGTCTTCAGAGCTGTCCCGGATGGCTGGATTGTTAATTTCTCGTCTCCCGTCCGCATTGGGGGCTTTGGAGGACTTCTGGCCAATGAGTTGTTGGGCCGTTTGTACGCTTTGAAAGAAAGACTGGCCAAAGGTGTTGAGGGTTGTCTTGTGGCCTTCGACATCTGTCCGCATCTCTCCGCTTCGACGTGGGGATCCATCAGCTGGGTTTGTTGTGTTGGGCTGGCCATATTGAACATCCTTGTTTATTTGGTTTGCAAATTGATTGAGGGTGGGGATTGGGTTGGTTGCTGGAGGTAGGTGATCAGGAGTGGGTGCATATAAGTATGCCATTGAGTCGGTTGCAAATTCAGGGCGGGGGTGGGACTGTGGTGGAGCAGGCCTAGTGGCGCCTAAGGTGTTTCTAGCCGGGGCCGGGGTTCTGGAGACCTGTTCATTCTCATCGTCAGCCTGCTTGTATTCAGCCTTTATTTTAGAGGCCCAATTCTCCAGGTTTTCACGTTCATCTGGTTTCAACGCAGGGTGCCGCGCCAGCTCTGTGCATTTTTCCCAGAGATCCAAACCTGTGTAATGGTGGGAGGGTGGGTGGGAGTGAGCCAGCTACTTATATTATACACAAAATAAAGGAATGAATCTCACGTCCTAGTTCACAGGTCTGATGTGAGGACATTGTTGATTGTTGAAGTCAAGTTGGTGATTTGTGCGGAATCTGTTAGCATATGAATGGGAGAGTATGTCAGCAAGTGTTACTATCTATGGTAAAAAAAATTAAAAAAAAAAAAAAATGGAAGAGATGTGGGGGAATGAATGTGTTTGAGATGGGCCCATTGGGCCACTTTTGGGGGGGATGGAGTGCGTCTGGGGCTTATACGGGGCCCTTTGAGCTGCCTGGGGGGTTTGAATGGCCCCTTTGAATGTTTTATTGCCCCTTTGGAGCATCAAAGTGGGCCTGTGGGCCCACTGGAGGTGATGGGCAGAGGCGGGCCCCTTCTTATGGCCATTGGGCCCTGTCTTTGGGCCAGTTGGGTCTTGGAGCCCTGGGCCTGTGGGCTTTTTTTCTCCCACAAAATTAAACCCCAAAAAATCCCTTTTTTTTGGTTTTTTTGGGGTTTTTTTTCTCATTTTGTATTTACCATTTTTTGTTTATTTTTTTGTTTTTTTGTTTTTTTATTTTTTTATTTTTTTGTTTTTTTTTTTTTTTTTTTTTGTTTTTTTTTTTGTTTTTTTTTTTGTTTTTTTGTTTTTGTTTTTTTTTTGTTTTTTTTTGTTTTTTTGTTTTTTTGTTTTTTTTGTTTTTTTTTTGTTTTTTTTTTTTTTTTTGTTTTTTTTTTTTTTTTTGTTTTTTTTTTTTTTTTTTTTTTGTTTTTTTTTTTTTTTTTTGTTACTGTTGAGTTTTCTCTGTCTTCTGTTCCTCCCAAATTCCTTTCTTATAAATTCTTCAAATCAACTTGGCTGGATTAGACTACACCTTATATATACTTGTTTTTTAATTACAACTCAAGTTCTTATAGCTGTTTTTCCTTTTTCCTTAGTCATTTTTTGATTTAATAAATCTGATTAGTAAGAATTAACGACTCTCTCTATTTGTGACTCATATAATATTTTGTCTTAACTAACTCATGTTTTTTCTAAGAACTTATTGTTTTGTCTCTCAGTTTATTTTATTATTCAATTTGTTTTTTATTCATTTTATTTTTTCACCACAATTTGTCACACTTGTATCTAGACTATAAATACATAGCCTAGTATGAGCAATAACAAAATCATCAGTTCTCCTCATAAAAACAAAGTCCCCATCTTTTGAGTATCCCAGAGTCTGTTCATTAATTCCCTTCCTTTTTTCATCTCGCCGAAAATCCAATAGTTACTCACATTGGTTTTCTTTAATTGGTGGGTGGTGGCGATCGTTGCTTGCTCGTGCTTGAATTCGTGGTCGTTCTGGTTGAAAACAACCAGACCGACGGTCTGATTCCTGAAAGGAATCAGACTCGGCGGGCTCGCTCACGTAATCGAATGGTCCCTACCATTCGATTACGTGAGCGAGGGGGATGGATATGTATATCCCCATACACATAATACATGTATGTATTATGTGTATGGGAGATACAATTCCCCCGCTCACGTAATCGAATCATTCGATTACGTGAGCGTGTGGGACCCGCACGCCAAACAATTGGCGTGCGGGGCCTACACGCCAATTATTTTTGGCGTGTAGGTCTACACGCCAAAATAAATTGGCGTGTGAGAACCGCACGCCAAAAATGGCGTGTGGTTCCCACACGCCCTGTTTTTTTGGCGTGTAGACCCTACACGCCCAAAAAAAAAGGCGTGTAGGCCCCGCACGCCAAAAAAATTTGGCGTGCGGGTTGGCGTTGGCGTGCGCGCTTGGCGTGCGTTTATCAACGCCCCCTTTGTTTTTGACAAGACAAGGTTGTGTATCTCCAAAGTTTGTTTTTGTCCATGGGGGAAAGGGAGATATTTGGATGCGCTCTATCTTTTGGTTCAGATGTGGTCGTAAATCTTCCAAGCCTGTAAAAGAATGCAGCGGACTAGGATGAGAGGGTTTAGCCTTGGTAAGTTCTCTCAAAAAAAGGGTGTAACTGGATGAGGAGGTGCTCTGGTCAGTCCTTTCAAAAGGTAAGAGAGGGTGAGTTTTATGTGAGTATTGACTAGAGGCTCTAGACCGCTGCTCATTTTGACAAAGGGTAAAGGAGTTTGCTTGAACAAGCCTGTTACCAGTCTGCTTGCTTGGAATAATAGGCTATCCAAAATCTGAGACACCGTCTTCTTGTTCCTTGTTTTGAACCAGACCAGACTGCCAAATAGCACCCATGGCTATAACACCGCTCTGACTAGCTGGCGGGCTGTTTGCAGATTTAAACCATAGGTGGACTTGATTATCCTCCCTAGCTGCAGGAGTGCTAAGTTGCCTGTTTTCTTAACTTTCTGGATATGGTCAGCAAAAGTCAGTCTACTATCTAAAATCATACCAAGCCAGCGGGCTGAAGACTGAAAATTGAGGGTGTGACCGTCAAAATCGAAAGGAGGAAACTTTGTGGGTTTGGAGGAGAAACCCATAACAATGGATTTCTTTCTGTCAAAGATTGCACCATATTTCTGACCCCAAGCCAGCGATCTAACTGCCTCTTTCTTTAGTAAGGTAAAGGCCTTGTTGACAGAAGAAGGAGCAGCAGAAAGATGGACCACATTGTCCACGTAGCCAATGGAGATTGTGTTGTCAAAAATGGAGGCTGAGCTTTGAACCAAAAAGCTACTGTTGTACAGGATGTAAAGTGTGACCAAAAGTGGGGAGCCTTGAGGTAGACCTTTGGGGATGTTGCACTGCCAGCATAATTGCCTAGGATGAAGCATCCCAGTTAAACTGGGATGCACTCAACCAATTTTAACTTGGTTGAAATCAACTGATGAAATATGAACCCAAGGTATCCCCCTTGGTTTTATATTTCATTGGTTGAGCTCAACCTACTGTAATTTGGTTGTTTGAATCCTAGTTTAAGTGGGATGGACTCAACCTAGGCAATTATGCTGGCAGTGTTGAAGGGTGGAGAAGTGTAATCTCCCATTCTCATTGAAGTAGACCTGTCTGACAGAAAGGAGTAAATGATGGAAGTTAAGTAGGAAGGGAAAGCAAGTTCTGTCAAACGGTGACAGAGTCAATCTGTGTAGACTGGGACAGGCGGACTTGACATCCAGAAATAGTCCTGTAACTATGTTTTTATTTTCCAGTGGTTTTTTATCCAAGAAGTTAGCAGCACCAGGGCAACCGTAATGTTCCTGCCTCTCCTACCCCCATGTGGCTTGGGGGAGGATGTTTTTGGACTCAATCAATGGATTAGTCTCTCATTTATAACTTTTTCAAAGAGTTTTCCTAGGGTGCACAGCAGGGCTATAGGTCAATAAGCTTTTGGGTCTTGATAGTCCGGTTTGTCCGCGTTACCAATAATGGCAGTGGTAGCTGTGCGCCAAGGGGTGGGAAAGTGTTGAGCTCGGAGAAATGATGAGAATAGTGGGGCAAGGAATGGGGTCAGTTGTTGGCTTCTGGCTTTAAGCAGTTCTTTTGGGATTGAGTCAGGTCCCACTGCCTTCTTGGGGGGCAGCGTCTGAATTGCTCTGTATACTTCATCTTCTGTTATTGGGGGGAAATCAACATTAAGGCATGGGGGGACAATCTGTGTTTCTGAAAAGTCACACTCAGTATGGATCACTAAGGTGCCCTTAAATAGAATCTCAGCTTGTTCTACCGCCTCTGTAGTCAAGGTTCTATCATCACGGTAGAGTGGCTTGATGGTGTTAGCCATCTTTGCCTTGGTGAATTGTACGCTTGAAAAGCGGTGTGGAAATAATGGCAACCTTGGCATCAGAAATGGTAGGTTGCCCTTCTTCCTGGTTGGTTCCGGTGGTTCTTTGATTTCCTCTGCGGGATAAGCACTGTCAGCGATAGTCAACTGGTTTCCCTGCAACACCTTATACTCAGCAAGGGGACCGTTCCTCTTGCGTTCGTCGTCCTGATGTTGCCCTACACAGTTCCGCTTGTCCGCACACGCTGAATAATCGCCGAGTGAGCTCTAAACAATGAGATTTTCTTATATGCGCTGTAGTTGATAGCTATCCACTAAGATGATAAGATAAGATAAGATCCGCAGCCCTGGTACAACCCTCTATTTATACAACAGTCCCCCCCGATCATGTCCCGCATTCCCCGGTACTGTCCCTGGAGCCCTACTTGCCTGTCTCCTCAATCCCGCATCACACCGCAGCCTGTCCCCGACTACTATACCCCGTTGACCCCCGCAGCCGTCTGTTGCTCCCCTGCGCACGACTCCGCTTCTTCTGCCCCCGCTCCGCTTGCGGCCTGGCGCCCCAAACCCCGTGGTTCCGCCCGGTCCATTACGTTGCGCATACTGAAGCGGCCTTCGTCCGCTCGACCAATCGCCCGCGCCAACTATAGAATGTCACATGCTGCGCCCCGTGCTTTTTCCCCGCGGAATTTCCAATGACATTTGGTAAGTACCCCCTTACCTCAGCCTCAGCCTGCCGCTGAGCCCGCGGCTGCGGGCTCAGCTTCAGTGCTGCACCCCTGGTATATAAGTTCTCCCACAGCGGATGCATTGCCATTTCGTGCAAGGAAACTGCGCCAGTTCTGCATTTTGAGCTCCTCAACCTTGATTTTGAAAGCTTTCTGCCAAGCATAGTGGCATTCTTGTGCTTCCGGCAAATTATCTAGAATCATCCATCTGCGGGCCCTGTTTTGGTTGGAGACTAGGGGTTTTAACACCACCGGTTCCCACCACAGTTTTGCCCTATAGTTTCCTTTTCAATTAGTCTTTCCCTGCTCCAGGTGAAAATTCTGAATTCCTTTGGTCAGGCCGTAAACTGCTTGTTCAATTTCCTTGTGGGACATCAAGTAGGTAGTAGTGGGTAGACAGGCTATTGTGGAGGAGAGATCTTCTGAGAAATCAGCTAGGTTGAGCTTCTCCACTGCAATACCCTTTGTCTGGGCTGGGGGATGGATTTTCCCTTGCGTGGATAACTGTAGATGAATTGGTTGGTGGTCGGAGGCATGGTTGTTCAAAGCCACCTAGCAAGTCATGACAAAGGACCTGCATTTGTGGTTCACCCAGCATAGGTCAATGGTGGTTTGGGACCCATGCAAGCCAATAAAGGTGGGAAACCCTTTGGGGGATGTCAGGTAGAAGCCTGTCCTGCCACACATCTTGATCAATTCCTTAGCAACTGTGTGCCTGTGAAGGTAACCTGGTGGGGTCCAGAGTTAATGATGTAGATTTGAGTCCATCATCATGATGGTGGGAATACTTCTAGAGGAATGTGATTCTAGCCAGAGGGCTAGTTTGGGAATGATGGGGAAAGAAGATGGAGGGTTGTATATCAACAGTAGATGGAAAGATAGAGGGGGGAAGTGACTTGTAGAGTGAGAGAGACTGCAGTCAGATTGGGAGAGTTGTTGGGGAGCCAAAAGAAAGATGGGTGGGAATGATTTTGTTGATCTAGATGCAGCAGTGTGGTCTGCAATCCGCTTTTGTCAATGGTCAACTTAGCCTTGCGGTCAACCGCCAGGCAGCGTTGGCAGCTCCTGCTTGTCACGCTCAGTGATGCCAAGGACTAAGATCCTTCTAGCTACACAGGGTGAAAAGATAAAAAAGGGTGGTAATACAGTGGTTTTAAGAGATATAAAAAATATAAAGCAAGAGCATAGATAGTACGATCATAACCCTACTTGGTCAAATATAGGGTTCTGAGTGCGCTCACAAATTTCTTTACATTCATGTTCACTGCTTGGTTGGCTGAGTTGAGTGGAGCGCCTGAAGATTGAGCTGGTGCTGGTTTTGCACCTTTTTCTTTTTGAGAAAGGATTGTTTCTTTAAATTTGTTGAACTCAGCTGGACAAAGCGGGATTGAGGTCGGGAAGTGGAGCATAGTTGTTAAAGGCTGGGACAATGAAAGAGTTAGTGCTGAGGCAGAGCTCTTGTTGAGTTTATGCAGATAATTCCCAACGGCCTGGCTTCAAGGCCAATTTGTCATAATTTGGGGTCCCATGGAGCTCGCCAAACGGATCCACTTCCTACAGAGAAGGACTTTCCCCTCAGCAGATGGGACAGATCAAATCTCCCCATCTTAAACATGGCTTTAGGCACACCAAATTTCCATGTGTCACCTTTTGGCATCGCCCTGCAGAAAAAAAAAATCATCTCCCATGCCTCTGTCCCCTTCAGCCTTGATCCAATGCTCTTTAGAATGGAAATCAATGCAACCCTGACTACCCCTGACCCAGCTTTTTGAATACCAAAAGGGAAGATACCCTGAAAACCAAAAACTGGATGAAGGAAAATACAAAGAGGAGAAAGAAAATACAGACAAAAAATAATTAACAAGATGCAAAAGACGCAAAATATTTGGAAGAAGAAAAAATACAAAAGCTCCAAAAACTCCCAGCTGGTGAATCAAAGAATACCAAGCTATTTTTTACAGATTTTTCAATACCTCAAAAGAGGCAAAAGTTGGAAATATCAAAAATACTTGACATTTGGACATTGGGATCATATTATTCATATGTATCTTGAGTTGATGGGTGAGATGATTGAGAAGTTGAAGAGAGAAAAATATCTAAGGGTTTTCTGAATTAATTGAACAGCATGGGAGATCAATACTGTATCCAGTATAAATTCAGTGTTGTGATTATTTATCTTGTGCATGCTTCAATCAGATCTACACTTTGTATTTAGTCACATGTTTACTGCACACTCCCACCATAATTGCAGGGTTTGATAAACCCACGCCAATGGGTGCATGCCCACGCCCAACGCACGCCGATAAAAAAAAAGGTGTGCTGCCCGCACACCTTTTTTTTATTGGTGTGCGGGCTGCACGCCCATCCCTGGGCGTCAGCACTCCTGTAGATGGGGTGTGGCTGCACGCCCATCTACAGGCGTGCAACACTGCAGGTGTGCGGTCGCACACCCCGTTCAGAAAAGGGCGTGCAAACCTGTCACGCTATGTGATACCAAGGACTGATATCCTTCTAGCTACACAAGTTGCAAGGCAAAAAAATATGGGCAAAAAGGGGTTTTTGATCTCTTATATTAATATGTAAAAGATCAAAGATTATGGAGGGGCCAGCAAGCTGGGGTGTTTAGTTCCCTCCAAAGGTGTTCGTGCTAAAAGCAGAGAACTGAACCTTTAAAACTGGGGGCCTGCAAGCAGGGTGTTTAGTCCCAGTGAAATAGTGGCTAAGAAAGGGCCACAACTCCTAGTAGGAAAAGACTTACTGTAGTAGGCTTTGAGGGAAGGAGGTGGGGGGCTTTCTTATGGTAAACTGAGCAGCTGGAAGCGGTTGGAAAGGTGGGCTGGAAGGCTGGACAGAGTTGGGGTTGAGGACAAGAGGCTTTGAAGTCTTGAAGACTGATTTACTGGGCAGGACACTAGTATGATGGACTGGTGGAATGCTGGATGTAAATCTGATAAAGCTGGGGAATCAAAATACAGGGGGAAGAAGGGCCTCTTAAATTCCTTTCTGGATCCCTGATGGCGAAACAGCAAGTGTTATTTTGGCTATGGGAATACTACAAGGAAGGAGTTATCCTTAGTAGAAATAAATGATGTAATTTATCAAATTATTACATGTACAGGCTGTCAATAATTAATACAGTCTGTCAGTCATCTGTAGACATCATCTGAGGCGCATCAAGAGCTCTAGTTGATGTACAACATGTATTGATCACTTGATCAATAGAATAAAAAAGAAATAATCAAATTATAGTACAGAATCTTATTTCTGTTTAATTTGGTTATTTCATATGTAAGGTTCTGTACCATGAGAGTTCTTGTAATACTTGCATGGAGGGCGCTTGACAGCTCTCCATTCAATTATTTGACAAGCAAACATCATGGGAAAAGTGTCAACATTTATTTTCCTGTGATTAAATAAGCTTGTCATTTATTTACTTGTACAAGTTCTTTTAGACTATTTGAAGTATTATTATGTTTCTTTATCCCCTGTTTCGTGTCTTTCATGTGTTATGATATTATTTAACTTATACTGTATGTATTTGCATAAGTTATAATAATACAAAGACTATAAAACAGCGTGATATTTATGTCAAATGTATTTAATATTTTATTTTATGTGTTTAAAGGATAATAACATAGTTTATTTAAGTAATTATCCCGTATTTTGAGGACTTCTACTTATTAGAATACTCTCATATTACATATGTTTATACCTAGTAAGTATTTTAGCGCTTAGTAGGAGTATTCTTTAAGTTAATTTTATTATTAGAAGGAGTAGTAAGTTTTCTAGGGTACTTTGGCTGAGGTGCCCTAGGTATTTTACTTGCTCTTTCAGAATATGAAATAATATTCTCACTTATCTCAAAGGTTAATGAGTTATTATTTATTTTATTATTAATTTATTAATTATATTTGTTTATAGCATTATCACTACTTAATAATGTTTATATTTTAAAATGTTATCTTTTTCTTACGTGTATTATAATTTATGTGACATTATTACTTATGTAATAATGTCTCTTTCATATGTATTTTTATTAATTAATTATTACTTTATTTATTGTTCTAGTCAGGTTGTCTCTGAACTAGTAGCAAGCTGACAAAACCGCACACCCTTTCTATGTATATAGGCAGGGGGCACGCCCCTGCCTATACACATAGATTGGTGCACCGCCAACGGGGGGGGTATGCTGATGTCATGCGTACATTCCTGTGTACGCATGACATCAGCATGTATATAGGCAGGGGCGTGCCCCTACCTATATACATAGAATGGTGTGCGGCTTGAACGCCAATCCTATGTATATACCTGCCTATATACATGCTGATGTCATGCGTACACAGGAATGTACGCATGACATCAGCATACCCCCCGCCCCTCCCCCCAAATCCTTTTCCAATTGGTCCTCCCCCCCCCTCCTCAAATCCCTCCCCAACCACCACCTCACCAACCCCACCAGCAGACCAAACCCCCACCCACCTACCAGCCCGGCCGCCGCACAACCCCAGCCCATCACCCAGCCCAGCCTAACCAACTGACCAACTCAAGCCGCCCGACCCGCCTGACGGAACAACCCAAGCTGCCTGACAACCTCGAGCCAGCCGCCAGGACATTGACATGTAAGTTGATGTCCCCCGTTCCCCCTGTTCCCCCCTTTTCCCCCTTTTCCCCCGCCGCCCCCCTGTCCCCTTCCCCTCACCCAAAACCCCGCCCACTCCTGAAAGTGGGCCAGCTGGGCCTGGCCCAGAGGGGCAAAAGGGGCCAGATGGGCCAGCTGGGCTGGCCAAAAGGGGCCAGATGGGCCAACTGGAAAAGGCCCCAGATGGGCCACCTGGGCCTGGCCAAAAGGGGCCAACTAGAACCAGTGGCCCCTGTGGACACATTCAAGGTGTGAATGTGCCACTAGGCCCCCTCCCAAGCCCCCCATTGCACCCAAGGCCCAGGAAAAATGTGCAAGGACACATCTTGGCCTAAAGGGCCCCGGGAATTACCCCCAAGATGCATACCAGGCCCCAAGTCCCCAGTCTAAGCCCCCTAGAGACACTACATACACACCCAAAGTGCCCCCCGCAAGGCCTGATATTCCCCTTTCTCCTATTCCCACTGCAAAAGGTACTTAATTCCAGGAGCGGCAGCTGACATCTGTTTTACCTTGCAATCCAACCAACAGCAACACCTTTTTCTCCTCCTCCTTCAAACTTTAGACATATTTCCACGCAACAACAATGTCTGGTAGTCATGAACAATCACGTAAGTTCTGTTTCCTCATAAGATGCATGACAATAAACCTCCTGCTTACCACTTTCCACCCCAAAAAAGGCAAATCAGGTTTGGACTTCTGGCAAAAATGCACTGAGCTTGCTCAGCATCCCGCATGCAGTCCCAAGGAATACAAGTATTGGAAGTTCTCGCCAACAAAATCAAAGCTGAATACAAGCAGTCAGACAATGAGGGTCATGAGTCCTCAATTGCCCAGCTCCAACAAAACCGTTGGCCCCCCAGCTAGCCAAACCATCCAACATTCCACTCCTAACGTCAACCAACCACCTCCTAACTCAACCAATTCATTCATTGGTTCCTGATCTCCCAAAGACCTCCCACCACCTCAAACAACCACTCCACACTGTCATATTTTCTCTCAGCAAACAATGCGGCAACAAACAATTCATCCCACACCAGAACCCACTCAAATTGACAAAAAACCAGCTCAATTGGACAACAAACCCGCTGATTTGAGAACGGCTGGCCAACGTTATGAACCCGGCATATGGCCCATCCACCCAATAAGATCACCCAGGTGCAACGGCAAGGCAAAAGCACTTATCTCTCCACCTCTTCTGAGGCTTACCTCGATTGTATAACTACCAGCATAGAATCCCACAATGCAACCTAGCCTTGTGTACCTCATCTCAAAACCGTGATGACAATATAAACAACCCGGATGCCAAGGGGGAAACCGACCCTGAAGAATAGGGAATCAACCCTCCAGCCTCACAAGTCTCTTTTCGCGTACAACCATCCTGCGGCCCCACACATCCCCAGGAGCTCAACTGATCTGTCACAACGCCCACATTCCACTATTGTCGAAAGTCACCACGCTGGGCTCTCTACCGCTATCCAACTGCAATATTTGTTGATCCTACATCCAAAAAATCCCGGCATCACACCCCAAGTCCAGACAATCCTACCATGATTATCACCAGTTGAACCATGAGCACTACCAACTAACACCCTAAAAGTCACAAGAGTCTGTAGCCTAGTTGGTAAAGGCAGCAGTCTATATCATCATGTCGCAGCTTAGCTGGGGTTGTGAGTTTGAACCTCACCAGACACTCACCTACATTTTAGTATATATCTACAATGCCAAGGAGACAAGAATATGATATTGTTGCTTGGCTAGTGGACATTGGGAGAGTTGTGCATTGGGTTATATTAACTCCTGATGAAAATTACTGTAGTCCAATCTTTGCGGAGAGATTGGACTCCTGGAGTCTGTAGATCAGCCTGCAAACCAATTCAGTGGTTTGCAGGCTGATCTGCTTGTGGCCTGCTCAAGTAAGGGAGTCTGGTGGAAGACAAGTGCCTTCTTGCGCTGAGAAAGATCTCAAGTTGAATTGAGGACCACCAATATGGTCTCAAGTCAAGTTTGAAGACCATTGGTGGTCAACTTGAGAGACCACCATTAATGGTTCTCAAGTCACCCCCAAGACCCCATGGATTCCCAGACCAAAACCTTGAATTGGTCTGGAAGCTGCCTCATGAAGAGGTATTTGTTTGTTTGTTGAAGACAAATGACCTGTGACCAAGGTGTGTCTGTCGGTGTAGAAACTCAGCTTGAAGGTTGTTTCCATCCAACCAAGCTTCATGTACAG
>RDRW01000482.1:0-66731 GCA_007896445.1 Puccinia hordei
TCCCAAGGAGGACTCAGCTAAGTTAGGACTTTGTGTAACTTTGAAGTTCCGGCTACACTACAACAGTGCAACTTGTGGGCTCCAGGAGCAATAAAAGAAAGTCTATTTGATGAGGTTACCAAAGTGAAAGAAAAACTGGTCTATTCAAGGGGAACCCCCAGTCTTTGCATTCACTTTTGAGTTGTTTTTGACTTCATGAATCCTAAATCCTAAATCCTAAACTCTATTGGCTGATGAGGGAAACTGCTGAAGTGGGCTTCCCCACCCAAAAATCAAGGAATTTAGTTTTAGGAATTTAGAAGTTTAGGATTTGAAGCAATGGGAAGTCCTCCAGTGTTTCAAATTTTACATCTGCACAAAAATCTACTGCCCTTATCTCAGCCACCCATTCTTTAATTCCTCAAAGCTCAGCAAACATTTCACTCATCACCATGAACTTACTCAGGAAAATTCCATAACTTTTGAATAGGAAGACCAAATTTTCTACTCACTTTATGGCACTTTTTTAATTTCCACATCCCATTGAAAATGGCTGAGATAGTTTCAGTACAGTGTTTTGGAGAAAAGGAAGCAAGTAGGAGAAATGGGAAAGTGTGTAACTTTTCAATGGGAGGATCAAATAAAGTCAAATCTGTGGCACCAGAAACTGTTGAAAGTAATAACACGCTTGTTTCCTCTAGTCCTGGCCATGCGGATCACTACGTCAAAGCCCTTCAATAAATTCTCTCACATTTTTTTTCCTTTTCTCTTTCCATCTCCCATCTTCCAAATACATCACCCTCTACCTCATTTGTCTCAATTCTGCCCTGACCATATCTTGCATATCCAAAATCTCATATGAACCACTCGCTTGACCAAGCCTCCTCACATAGTTATAAAATCACCTAACTCTACTCATCTCCATTCTTTTTCCTGAGGAACCTCTTCACCCTACCAACTAGATAAATCATTACATATTCTATATCATCCAATTGACTTGTTTCTCCACCCATCCTGTTACTTGTGTTCTTATTACTCAACACCTGACTTTCCCAATAATCACTTCCCTTCTATCTCTCTTATCTCACCATCTTGTCACTCGCGCTCTATCTTTATACTCGCTTGACACCTGGAAACTAAGAAAGATCATCTCATCTCAATATAATCATCCATTTGATTTCCACATCATCCTTGCGACCGTATGTATTCAACTCATTTACCTCTTTCTTTCATTTGTATTGATGTCATTCCTTTTAGTTCCTTCCTTCCTTTATTTTGTGTCTATCCCACTTTGTCTTATCTCACCCGTCAAACAAGTGCTTGCCCTTAGGTACTTCTCTTTTTACACTTTGTTTTTTTTGCTGCTCTTTCTGATTGAAATATAAAACCTTAGTTTCTTTGAAATCTTAAAGAAACATTCCTGAGATAATCACAACCTTCTTTTTCCGCAAGGAAGCTGCTGCCATCATCTCAGCCATGTAGAACAATCTGAAGTTACATATCAGTTACCGTAAAAATTTGGATTTGACTCACACCAATAATTGTAGGAATACTAGTCCTGGAGAACTGAGTCAATCTCACAATTTGAGATCAACTTAAGATTGGACTTGGCACTGTGTGAATTAATTTCTCAGACAAGCCGGTCCAACAAGTCCTTGGGCTGGCCTGTTGCAGCAGTTCTTACCGGCTTGTCCAAGGAATTAATTTACGCAGTGCAGTACAACCAGTCTAAAGCCCCTGCAGCAAAGGATAACTATTGTGAGTACAATTAAATCTTCCTGCAGAGTATCCTGATAATGACTTGATTCCCAAATTCTTCCCAGACCATACAGGCAAGGAAGAACAGGGATTAGCCACCATCAAAAATCCACAAGGTTGAAGGTGAGTAAAAGCTAGACAAAATCAAAACTAAGACAGAGCAGAACAGAGAGACTAAATCTCCTTTGTATATGATATACAGGAATAAGTTTAGATCTTTTGTTTCATGTCAAGTTTTAGGAGGGCCTTGGAAGCCGGGGCTTTAACATATCTTTGGTTTCAATAACCACCTTTGAGCAATTTTTGATTTCAAAAGTCCTCCTCTAGGACTTTTGGGACAAACTTTTTTTAAAAATTTAGTTAGAAACTGATTTGGAAAATGCTTGGAATAAATCTGAATAATTTCCTAATAACTGTTTATAAATGGGGCCTTAGATGAAGGATGAAGAAGAAGGATAACCATGGTCCAGCCATATGATCTTCTCCGAGCACATTATATTCAAAAAATAACACTAGACACGAGCATATTTGAAGGGGAATGAGGCAGAACTCTTCCTTTGCTCTGAGTTGGATGATGAGCAGCAGGACAGAGCAATCGTGAAAACAGATGAGATTACACATTTATTCTAGTTTTGGACCAGGGTTCTCCAGTTTGCAGGGAAAAGTAGCTATTCAACCCGGTCCCAACCAAGAAAATGTATTGATCACAAGGCTTCTTGCTATAAGTGATTCTGCTGCAAGTAGCTAGGTGAGGACAGGCATAGTGGGTTGTCATTTTGAGTATAGGAATATGATGATAAGAGGTGGAGACAAAGTTAATGTAGTGGCAAAAGATGAGATTTTCAGGGTGAAAAAGATAATTTCAGATTTCACAATTCAACTCCAAGTCCCAATGGGCTGAGTTGAGCTTAGTCATTAGTTGCAAAATTAGTCTTTTTGAAGAAAGCAACCACACTGATTCAGCAAGGTGGTATTTTGGCTGCATGGCAAGTGGCAACCAAAGTACACCGCCATGACCACCAGAAGCCATCCACTTGACATGCCACCGGTATCCCTGCTAGCTGATTCCCCTTGTCTTGTGTAGAAAACAAGTTGCTCTCAGAGGTGTTGTGTCTGAGTAATCCATGGATAACACAAGTCTAGCTGCCTGCGGATATCTTCCCTTTACTCTCAACAAAATAAGAGGATGGGAACAGGAAGTGTGCATTTGGCTGGACTTTTCACAACACTTTTGCCTGGACAATAATTCTTGGTGCAATGGAGTTAATTTGAGATTTGAGGAGATTAATGTTTCAGAAGGTGTTTCTGATGTCTCCTGGATCTAGGAGAAGGGGAAAGCCAGCTCGGGTCATTATTGTACACATGGACGTGTCACTCCAGCTATCTGTACACAATGCCCTGATTTCTTGGCAATTGCTGCAGGATTTAACAACATCCTCAGTGAGAACTGAGTTTTTCTCAGCTATTCTCAGCTGTCTGGAAATTCCCATCACAAGCTTCAGCTCAAAATTACTAAGCCAGTAGCAGTTCAGCTGTTGGTCTCAAGTCACTAATTTAGCCTGCCCAATGAGCTATACTCAGGGGCTAAAAATCACCTATGTGCTAAATTAGAAATCTGTGAAGGACTTGACAACTTCATCACATCTTCTAGTGGCTTCAGGACGTCTTTTTTGCATCATCTTTCTCCCAATAGCTTGCAAAACGGTCTACGCACTTCACAGACCAACATTTCAAAGTCCCATGTCTGCAGACGGATGCTCTACCAACAGCCCAGATCCCAAGGAGCATGAAAAACTTGCACATCCCACTGAAGACTATGGATTATTGCTTGAAAAGAACAAGATTTTGGTGAGATTGCACAACAAAGTTTCATCAATTTCCATGAGCATGACATACAGCGGCTGACCGTTACATACATTTTGCATCCACCAAGCGAGAGAGCGTTCATGTGTGAAATCTAGACTTTGATTGCTAGAACCAAAATCAGAGGGTAGAGTAAAAGGATCAGAAAGCAGGAGAGAAAAGATGATAGGAGAGAAGAGGTAAACCAAAAATAGAAGATTTACCACAATAGGCGATTGAAATCACAAGCAAGATAACTGAGAAAGAAATATATATATAAAAACAAGGAGGCGTAGGACTAAGGAGAAAAGAAAAGCGGACCAGTCTACTTGAGAGAGGGTGATCTTGAGAGATGATAACGTCAAAGTAGTTGAGGAGTTGAGAGCCGACGATGTTAGAGTTGAGATTGGTGAGAAAGATCCAAAAACTAATGATGGAAGAGGGAGAGGGGGAGAGGAAGACTGCAAACGAAGTATTTAATTAATAATTCCGAATGAAAGGGAGGAAGAAGATTGCGGGAGACAAGGTCCGAACACCAAGAATTGAAGCTTGTCTCTCAAGACTGACTCATGCGCAGGTTCCCGGAGAGTAGAGCTGAACTGGCGAAGCACTAATTCATGTCCCTCCGGAGTCCGGAAGGGCCGGAAGGAGACTGGGCATAGCGTGGCCCCGGGACGGCTGGATAATCGAGTCCATCTGTAAAAAAGTCCTTCCCGCTGGAACCCTCCCAAGGAGGCGGTCCAATGCAACCGGTATTTGATCAGTCTACCCACAGATCCCAGAGTTTCCAAGATCAGAGCTCCGTTAATAAGCGTAGCTCAAGCCGTGGTCGCCAATCAGACTGTTCTCTTTTGAATGGTCGAGAAGTTAAGGCACTACTTGTTGCAAGGCTACAGATTATCGATAGCCTTTGTTGGACATGGCCTTAGTCACATGATAGTCTCACCAATCCTCATGTCTTGCAGCTGTAATTATGGTATTTATTAACCAGTGTTGAATATTTGTAGGCATCATGCCACTTCGAGCTTGGGCTTGAAGCTTGATGTAATTTTGGCAGTCATTTGTAACTTGACCACGATGCTACAGTTGACAGGCTATCTGATGATTGGATCATTCGTAGCAAGGTGACGTTCGCTTGAAGTCACCAACCAACGATTTAGATTGACGTTCTGTTCCTATGTAAACATAATGATGATGATACCGATTATATACAACCCCCAACCATTATGTGGTCTCGGTTGTGTTAATTTCACTCTGGCAAAATTACTTGTCAACAAATATGCGGTGTAATCCTTGCAGGAAGAAAGTCACAGAGGAAGGAAGATGGTATATAAGGGCTTCGTTTGGAGATCGGTGGAATACAGTCAACACAACATCAACACTGCTTCTTTCCATATCAATTTAATCAAATATAGAGCAACTACTTTTCGTAACCCTAACTTCTTCACCAAACCAACGCCAGTGCTCAACAACATGAAGTTAATGTTTGCTGCAATTTTCTTCATCTTTTTCCAAATGGGCGCCTTTGCCTCTCCGGTACCTGAAAATTCTTCCGCCGATGTAGGTGGCACTGCACTCAATCCAGAACTCAGCAGAAGACAACGTGCTGCACTGGTTGCAGGACTTGTGGTCCCGGAGTAAAAGGTTGAAATGATGGGCTGAACCAGGTGAATTTCTCTTTGTCATGAATTCCGCTGTTGAATTTCCTACAAACTGAAAATAAACATCCAATTTTCCTAGTGATCCAAAATCTCACACATTCAACACATTAAAGTTTTCAAGCCAATTTTTTTAAACTAAACTGTTTTCAAAATTCAATCAAATCCCATCAAACCTTGAATCCTTATTTTGCAACATTTTTCAATATCACTGTTGATCAGTGCTTATTGATCAGATGTTTTGTTTCTTATTCTTAATTTTGACTAATGAGAACACAATCTGCTCCGTCCATTAAACACCCTGAATTTTCAATTCTTATTTAATAATGTTTCTCTTGTGAGTAATCAATAGAAAGAACTCACTCACCAAATAATCACCCATAAAAATATGGCATCTGTCATGGGACCTAAATTTCCATAGAGAATTCCCACTTAGTTTAGAGTGTTGGGATCATTGGGTCCTATTATTTGCATGGTAATCAAGTTTTTTTTATGAATCACTTGATGCATGGTTGGTTTTTTGAGGCTATTTCAGTTAAACTGGGATGTACTCAAACAATTTAAAATTTGTCAGCTGGCTACTACACCAAAGCCAACTTACCACAATAAATTACACAATACAAATAACAACAATAGGAATACAAATAATAGGAAGAAAGAGACATTATTACCAACCTAATAATGCAAACACAAAATAAAAATTAAAAAAATTAAACTAAGCAAATATAACACTAAGAATGTGAAATTAGTCCAAAAACACACCAAAAAAAATCATGAACATTTTTACCAATTCTGAATCTACACCATAAATAACCTGGGGTAAATCCCCCATCAGTAAGAGTTTTAGAGGAAAAACTAGAGTATATATTTCAGTGAGAATTTAGGAAAAAACAATATAAATAAACTCCAGAGAGAGAGAAGAAGGTAACTAGAGGATCATGGGACTTGAGGGAAAAGCAGAGACAGAGATCAAGGAAAAAAGGAAGCAAACAAAACAAACAAAAAATAAAACAGGAAGATTAGACTGAATAAGAGATCAAGATTAGTAACCTGGAAATGTAGAAAGAGAAAGAGTTAAGGAGAAGAAGGAAAGCTACCACTACTCAGCTTCTCTGCATCTGGTGAGCTTGCAACAACAATTACTAAGACCAGGTTAGACTGAAGGAATTGATTGTTTTTTGAGTGCGGTTGGTCTTGGAGTTTGCAGGCAAGACGAGGAGAGAAGCTGAGTGGCTGAGTTCCTTTGAGTTAGCGGGAACAATTCAAGAGAATGGAGCTGTGTGTGGGAAGTTCCAAGCTGGTTTTGGAGCTTTTTGTGGTCTTCAAAATCTCATTTTTGTGATAAAAAATTGTATATTCTTTGTTAGTTGGAAGCAAATATGGAGGAGAAGAATATGGAAAGTTGACAATCAAGGATAATGAGAAGAGAGGTGAGGAAAAAAGAATTTGATGCTACGGGTGCAACTGGCAGTAGTGGAAGCAATAGAGATTGTAACACTCTGTGTTTCCAAGTACTAGTATCCTTCTAGCTACACAAGGTTCAAGGAATAAAAATAATACAAAATATACATTTGACAGGTGCATAATCATTTTTTATTAATATTTGAAAGATTATAAATTTTGGGAGGGGCCTGCAATCAGGGGTGTTTAGTTCCACAGGTTTTTGTGCAAAAGATGGGGAACTTGATGAATTGTTTACAACAGGGCCTGCCAGAAGGGGTTTTGAGTTCCCAGAGAATATGGTGGCTAAGACAGGGCCACAACTTCTAATACAAACAGACTGACTCTAGGCTTTTGGAAGGGAGAGTGGGGGACTTTCTAGAGATAAACTGGACAGCTTGAATCTATTGGGATGATGGTTTGAATGCTTGAAAGATTGGATGTTCAAAGGAGAGAGGCTTTGAGTCTTGAAGACTGATTGACTGGGCAGGACACTAGTAAGCTGGACTGGTGGAATGCAGGTTGGAAATATGATACAGCTGGGAAGTCAAACTACAGGGGTAAGAAAAGGCCTCTTAACTGCCTTTGTGAATCCATGATGGTGAAACACAAGGTTTCCTCTTTACTGTGGGAATAACAGAAGGAAGGATTTAACGTTAGTAGAAATAAATGATGGGTTTTATCAAATTTATATGTGTACAGGCTCCAATGTATAAAACAGCATGTGGATCATCTAATGGTAACAACTGAGGGACCTTCAGAAGTAATTAATTTCATGTATTGATCATGTGATTAATAAATTTCAGAAGCAATTAACAAATTACTATACAAATGTGGATGTTTTGGATAGCTGGAGGGTCACACGTGTTTGTTGGAGTTTGAATTTTTTTTTCATGTCCAAGTTGGAATGGTTTCATTTGAAGGCAAAAATGTCAGCTTGCTACTAGTTCAGAGGTAACCTGACTAGAACACAATAATAATAATAAATTAATTAATAAAAATACATATGAGAGAGACATTATTACACAAGTAATAATGTGTCATGCTATGTGATGTCAAGGACTGATAAAATTCTAGCTACACAAGGTGCAAGGCTAAAAATAATATTTAATAAATTATTTTAGAGGATTTTAATCTTTTTTATTAATATTAAAAGATTATAAAGTTAATTGGGAGGGGCCTGCAAGCAGGGGTGTTTTGGGTGCCCTCCAAAGGGGTTCGTGATAATGCACAGAAGCTTTGTAACCTTTTACACTGGGGCCTGCAAGCAGGGGTATACAAGTGCCCAGTGACAATAGTGGCTAAGAAAGGGCCACAACTCCTAGTGAAACAAGACTTACTGTAGGCTTTAAGAGGAGGAGGGGGGGCTTTCTTAAGGTGAACTGGACAGCTGGAAGCAGTTGGAAAGGTGGGCTTTATGACTGGACAGAGTTGGAGTTGAGGAAAAGAGGCTTTGAAGTCATGAAGACTGATTTACTGGGCAGGACACTAGTATGCTGGAATGGTGGCATGCTGGTTGTAAATATGATACAGCTGGGGAATCAAAATACAGGGGGAAGAAAGGGCCTCTTAAATGCCTTTCTGGAGCCCTGATGGAGAAACATCAAGTGTTATTTTGGCTATGGGAACACTACAAGGAAGGAGTTATCCTTAGTAGAAATAAATGATGTAATTTATCAAATTATGACATGTACAGGCTGTCAATGATCAATACAGCCTGTCAATCATCTACTGACATCATCTGAGGGCGCTTCAAGAGCTCTTAGTTTGATGTACAACATATATTGATCACTTGATCAATAGAATAAAAAATAAATAATCAAATTATAGTACAGAATCTCATTTCTGTTTAATTTGGTTATTTCATATATAAGGTTCTGTACCATGAGAGTCCTTCTCATACTTGCATTGTGGGCGCTTTTACAGCTCTCCATTCAATCATTTGACAAGCAAAACATCCTGGGAAAAGTGTCATCATTTGTTATTTTCCCGTGATTAAAGGAGCTTGTCATTTATGTTAATTGTACAAGTTCTTTTAGACTTGTTTGAGGTATTCTAATGTTTTCTTTATCCCCTGTTTTGTGTCTTTCGTATATTATTATATTTATTAACTTATACAGTATGTATTTGTAGAAGTTAATAATAATACAAAGACTATAAAACAGTGTGGTATGTATGTCAAATGTTATTTGATATTTTGTTTATGTGTTTAAAGGATAATTACATAGTTTATTTAAGTAATTATCCCGTATTTTAAGGACTTATACTTACTAGAGTACTCTCATATTAAATATGTTTATACCTAGTAAGTATTTTTAGCGCTTAGTAGGAGTATTCTTTAAGTTAATTTTGTTATTAGAAGGAGTAAGTTGTCTAGGATACTTTGGCTGAGGTTCCCTAGGTTATTTTACTTGCTCTGTCAGAATATGAAATAATATTCTCACTTATCTCAAATTTTAATGAGTTATTACTTATTTTATTATTTATTTATCTATTATATTTGTTTATTACATTATTACCATGTAATAATGATTATATTCTAATATTTTATATTTCTCTTATGTTTTATTATAATTTATGGTGCATTATTAATTGTGTAATATTGTCTCTTTCATATGTATTTTGTATTAATTAATTATTACTTATTATTGGTCTAGTCAGGTTGTCTCTGAACTAGTAGCAAGCTGACAAAATGGAACTAGCGGTTGTGGCTGATGGAGGCAGGAGGAAGGACTGTGTGAGAAATTTATTTAAGTAGAAGCATTGGGCAGTGTGTACATACATGCTGTGCCAAGTGTGACTGGGTGTCAATAGGCTGACCACTGGCATGCGTTATTGCATTATGGTATTGGGGGTGCGGCTGATTGTGGACGCCATATGGGTTGGGAGATATGCAGTAGTAGGAGGAGTTTTGGCCTGGCTGAGACATTTTCTGCTGTAAATAACAGCCAGAGTGAGTAATTTTTGCAGTTATTTGCTTTGATAGACATGCACTTACACTTCTGGAGGGTAAGAAAAGTTGACGCAAAGAATACTTGCTGATATCTGTGTGTTCAGAGGAGCAAGAAGAAATAATCAGCTGGAATGAAAATAATAATAATGAAGAGGTGGAGAGGTGAATTGGATCTGAGTGAAAGAACATCAAGTGCTGGTGTGCCTGTCCAGGGCTTGGACAAGGGGAATGGAGCGCTTGGATGCCTACGTGGAGATAAAACGGGGCCCTTCAGGCCCAACATGTCAACCTTGAGTGGCTGAGAGGTGCCAAAAGGGGCCTAGGGGCCCTTTTCAAGCATTAACAGCTGGAATGAAGCTCACTACAGTTGGCCCCTTTTGGCCGGTCATAGTGGGCCCTGTTGGCCCTTTAATAGGCCCCTTGGGACTTGGTCCAGTGTCAACACAAGACCTAATGGGCCCTCATTAAATTTTTAGTTTTTGTTTTACCACTTTTTTGATTTTTTTGGTGGTTTTTTGACCTTTTGTCCCTTTGTTTTCTTGTTGTTCTGTTGGATCTTTAGTATTATTTATTTGCATTATTTTTTGTTTTTGTTTTTGTTTTGTTTTTGTTTGTTTTTGTTTTGGTTTTGTTTGTTTTGGGTTTGGTTTTTGTTTTGTTTGTTTGTGGTTTTTTTTTTTTTCTTATTTTGTTTTTGTTCTTTTCTTTCTTTTCTTTTCTTTTCTTTTCTTTTCTTTTCTTTTCTTTTCTTTTCTTTTCTTTTCTTTTCTTTCTTTTCTTTTCTTTTCTTTTCTTTTCTTTTCTTATTTTATTTTATTTTTGTTTTATTGTCATACTTGTATTATATTTTTATATATTTTTATTATATTTTTATTATATTTTTATTATATTTTCATTATATTTTGATTATATTTTTATTTTTATTTTATTTTTAGGGCATTAATAAAAAAACCTGGGTTTTTCCGCGTTTACACCCGGTTTTTGCGCAGCTGCGGTGTCAGCTTGCTACTATGTCAGAGACAACCTGAACAAAATATATAAATATATAATAATGAAAGAGACATTATTACAAACCAACAATGAAAGAGACATTATTACAAAACAACAATAAAAGAGACATTGTTACTTATGAAAGAGACATTGTTACTCTTTACGCCATAAAAAGAGAAAAATACATATAAAAACATATAAATAATAAAATATTATTTAATATTCTGATTCTACACGTAAAATAACATAGGGTACCTCAGCCAAAGTACCCCTGTAACTTTACTCCTTCTAGTAGTAAATCCACTTTAAACTACTATAATAATAAGTATAAACATGAATAGTAGAATATACAACCTGTATGACGAAAAGAATAATCATCATACAACAGTAAAACCATAGTACAACTCAAAAGAAACATATGTAAACATCCTTACATACATAATCTGACATTTATGGCCCAATTGGGATGACATATTACTAATGGTGATCATGACAGATGTTCTACATGGTTACCACTTCAGTTGGACACTCTGAAGCGCACACTTGAACCATATTACATGACAGTAACTGTGGTAATACTCCCATGTCAACCATTGACATCATTGCCAATCTGTCATGGCTCATCCTTAGTAGTTACTACTAAGAATCATGACACATGACAGCCCTCTCTAGCTCTCCTGTTTCGCCACCAAGGCTTCAAAGAAGATATTTAAGAGGCTCTTCTTTCCCCTTGCTTTAATCCCCATCATCTTTTATACATACAACATACATACATAGCATTCCACCAGTCATAGTAACCAGTGTCCTGCCCTGTAAGTTTGTCTATTATAGACCTGATCACTCAGCCCTCTTTCTTCACCAACTGCCAGTCTTTAGCCCATCAACCCAACCGCCTCAGCCTGTCCAGTAACCCATAGAAGTGCCCCTTCCTTCCAGAAAAGACCATAACAGTAAGTCCTTTCTTTCAGGAGTTGTGGCCCTTCTAGCCATCTTTACTGGGATCAAAACAACCCCTGCTTGCAGGCCCCAGTTGTAACAGGTCACCAATTTCCTCTGCTTTTGCAAGAAAACCTGTGGAGGGAACTAAACCACCCCTGCTTGCAGGCCCCTCCTTAAAAAATATATCCTTATATTTTTTATATCTCATATCACCACCATATTACCACCCTTTTCTATCTTTGCACCCTGTGTAGCTAGAAGGATCTTAGTCCTTGGCATCACAGAGCGTGACAATTGGGGGTCTGGCCGGGAATTATCCAATTTTTATTACCCATAAAAATTATTCCTCACTTAGCCACCTTTATTTTTTACAAACATAAATCAAAAACCGTAAAAATTATCCATAAATCCAAACCACTATAAAAAATTATCCCTTTTTTATAAAAACCTTAAAGAAAATACAAAAACATTCTTTATCCTCTCATCTACCCAGATCTGATTTTTAATTCACAAAAAACCATAAAATACATATCTTTTTATACACAATTAAAAATCCATAAAAACTCGAAAATCTCATTTTTTCTACTAAAACATTTAAATCAAAAAAGAATCATTAATAATAAAATTCTTTTTCATAATCCTCTTTAAAATATTCTTAGTGAATCTTAAGGAGAACGCCGAACTAATCCAATACTACCTTGAATATCTTAGGCTACGCAAGGAGGAATTCATCCGCAACTACGTGCCATCGTCGTGGGAGCTACTTACTCGAGAGGAACAGATCCAGCTAGCTACCTACCATATCCAACAACAAGAAGAAGCTGACCTTGAAAGTCAACTACTCGTCAATCAGCTTTTTCGCGAATACCGTGAGGACAAAAGAGCTCGGAAACGCGCCGCAAGTCCGTTTAAATCCCTTATTTTCACGTGTTTAAATCTATATTAATCACCTAATCACTTCATTTTCAGTGAATCCTACCTCTACCGTAAACACCGTTGAAAACAACTCCTTAGTACCCAACTCCAACATCTCTAACTCCACCGACGAAGTCATTACTAGTCAGTAATAAAATCGTCCATTTCTTTTAAAACTAAATACAAAAGAAATCAACTAACTGCTATGTCTACCAGATCCAGTAGGCCAGACCTCGCAGGACCCCTCCCAGACCCCTCTCGAGCTTCCAGAAGAACGGGAATTACAAGAGAGGATCAAGACAATGAAGTTCAAAACAATCCAACGCCGGGATATAGCTCCCAACAACTTGACGACGGAAGCGATGGAAATAGATCCACCTTTGACTTCGTCGGAGGATACCCAAGAACCCCAAAGGATGCAAATGGAGGATTCCAACTCAAAGACGAAGGAAGTCACTCCGTTACTGCCATCTTTAACGCGTCCAAAGACCCCGGAAATCCAAGTGATAAATCAGTCCAGGGACATCCAGGAACTCTCGAAACCGGAGAGGATCAAGGTTCTGGTTCGACAACACGTGGCGTTGTGGAAGAAGAGCCAAGAAGACGTCGCGAAGAGAGATCTCAACATTCTTCGCAATATTCTATCCGACGCACAAGAGACCCAGAAATCCCTTCAAAAACTGATGACCAACAAGGAAATCGAGTCTTACGTGAAGGGATGGAATCCCTGGAACGAGAAAAAGTTGCACTTCCCCGCTCCAGAGAAAACCAACGGGAAGGCAAAGAAAGAAAAGTCTTCAGACAAGCGCAAGGATTACAGCAACCCGCGCAAGTGGAAGCAGATCTCAGAGATGATCCAAGCCGCCAAGGGCCTCTACGACAGCACCGCGTAGAAGACATCTCTTATTTTCGTGCTATACTAGATAGCATTGATGTTGTAAATAGTAATTTGACTAATCTTGACAGCAATTTCGAGATTAATCATAATAATATTGTACATAGGATTTCCTCTTCTTCTAAAGTCATTACCAATGACATTGACATCAGATTCTCTCAATTAATACAAGTATTGAGCCAATTACCGCTTGACTTAAGTGAAAGTAACATTTTTAAAGACATTAAAAATGAAATACAAATTTTACATGAGAATAACAAAGCCAATACTGAATTATTAACTGAAAGAATCCAAAGATTGGAAGAAGTATCAAATGGTAACTCTGATTATGTTACTTCAACTATAAAACAGGACATTATTAAAGAAAAACAAAAGAATAATAATGATGGATCTTTAAATGAAATTAAAGAATTATTATTACAACACAATTCTACCATGCTTAAAAATCTAGAATATACACATTTGACTATGGAGGAGTTGAATAAAGACTATAACTCTCAATTACGCCTAATTAGAGAAGATATAAAAGATATTAAGAATTCTAACAATAAGGAAATACCTCCTCATTTACAGAATATATCAGAAGATAGTCCAAAGTTTAATAACCCCTTCATGACTGAAAAAAGTAATCATAAGAGAGGAGAACAGACTAGTAAAGATTCTGGTATTAACTACAATCTAGATATAGTAGCCATTAATAAACTCATGCCTCCCCTAGCTGATTGGCCAAAATTTACAGGCCAAGGAGAGTATGATCACATTACTTTTATTAAATACATTGATCACCTTATTAAAACTTATGGCGCCATTGAAGATATTATCTCTGCCAGACTTCCTAGAATATTTGAAGGTGTTGCGTATGAATGGTATGTAAACACCCAAGAAGAAATAGGAGTACAAAGTTGGAGCACTTGGAAAGAATTGATCAAGGCTAAATTTGGTACTAGAATGTGGAGAAATAAAATGCGTAAATTATATGAAGCAGATTATTTTGATCCCCAAAAACATTCTGCCACAAGTGGTGTTTAACTCAAATGAGAAGAATCAATTGCATCCATAATAATCCCACTACAGAGGAAATAATTGAAAAAATCCTTGACCAATGCCGTGGTAATTTTGAACATTCAGTAAGATGTAGATTAAAAGAAGGATCAACAGATTTATCTCACCTAATTTCAGTAATGGAAGAAGTGGTAGAAATGAAAGGACTCAACAGGAAAAGCCATTCTTTTGATAAAAAGGAAGAAATTAAAGATAAAAATCCGCCCACTATCATGAAGAAAGTGAAGATACCTGAGTGTTATAATTGTGGAGAAACTGGTCATAAAAAACCTGAATGCCCCAACCCCAGGAAAAGAGTAAATAATGTACATGTGGAATCTGAAGATGAGAACTCAGACTCTCAATCTGACTTTAATGTAGTGTCTATAGAACCTAAGCACGGTGATTTTTATGATCCTGAAACAGATGAAGAAGACTCTTGCAAAATTAAAGTAATACAAGCTGATATAGGAGATAACTTCTGTATAAATGAAATACATGGTGACTCTAATTTACCACAGAAATGGAATGATTCATTAGAAGTAGGACACATTTCTGACGCAAAATTATTAACAAATAAACCAGATACTGGTATGAATTATACTCTAGGAAAAACCAGTTACTCTACTGTAATATTTAATGATAAATATCTAAAGGTATTATTAGATATTGGAGCCTTCTGCTCGTGTACAAGTGCTGACTTCCTTAACATTAATTACCCTGAATGGAAACAATATTTATTACCAGTTCCTAGGGCAAAATTTAGTAGTTGTAATTCTTCAATGAAACCTGTAGGAATTATACCTATGACTCTAATTTTTCCCGCACACCAAAGGCTCTTTAAGGTTGCACATTGAATTTGTGGTACTACAAGATGCCATTTGTGATTACTTAATCTTAGGGAATGACTCCTTCTGCATGTATGGATTTGATATATTCCAAAGTAAAGATAGATATTTTACTATTGGTGCGGATTGGAAGAAGAAATTCTCAATATGCAATATTAATATCAAATTACCTGATCCAATCACGGGAAAAGATACAAAATTAAATAAAGAATTAAGTACCTTTAATAGTGAATATTTTAGCCAGGCCTCTACTAGTGAGACTTTAAGTAATGAGCAACAAATTGATATTCTTACAACATGTTACCGTAACAAAGAAGCATTCTGTACCAATGAAGAACCCATTGGTAATGTGAAAGGACATGATATTAAGCTTGAATTGACCTGTAAAGAACCCTACCCCCCAATTCTAAGGAGACCTCCATATCCTTCCAGTCCTAAATCAAGAATAGCTCTTGAAACTCACATTAAAGAATTGATTGAGCTGAAAGTCCTGAGGAAAATAGGACATAATGAACAAGTAGAAATCACTACACCAGTAATCATTGCGTGGCATAATGATAAATCAAGAATGGTGGGAGATTTTAGAGCTTTAAATAACTTTACTAAAGCTGATAACTACCCTATACCTAGAATTGACCACTCACTTCATAATCTATCCAAAGCTAAATATATTACGTGCATGGATGTACTAAAGGGATTTCATCAAATACCTATTGCAGAAGAAAGTAGGAAATACATGAGAATTATCTGTCACCTGGGAGTTTATGAATACCTGAGGATGCCCTTTGGGATAAAAAATGCGCCTTCCCATTTCCAAAGGATGATGGATTCCATATTTGGATGCTACATACGCCAATGTTGGATGATGATTTATATTGATGACATAATTATTTATTCTGAAGATTGGGAGACACACATCAATAAAATAAATATTGTATTAGAAACCGCCATTAAAGCTGGATTAAAAATGTCAATCAAAAAATGTAACTTTGGTTTTACAGAACTAAAAGCTCTAGGACATATAGTATCAGGATTGTCTTTAGCCATTGACCAAAATAAAGTAGCAGCTGTTATGATGAAATCTATGCCTCAAAATATTACAGAAATGCAATCCTTTTTAGGTTTCTGCAGTTATTATAGACAACATATACAACAATTTGCTAACATGTCCAAGAGTCTTTATGAAATTTGCTCTAAAGACACTATTTTTGAAATGACTTTTGCTCGAGTCAAAGATTATGAATCTTTAAAAATAGCTCTCACTACTGCCCCAGTTTTAGCCCAACCAGACTACAGTCTTCCCTTCATATTATATATTGATGCTTGCCTAGATGGATTAGGAGCTGCCTTACATCAAGAATTCCAAGTAGAAGATAAACCCATTGAAAAACCTATACTATTTATATCCAGACAAATTAAAGTAACAGAGAAAAAATATGGTGCCAGTCAGATGGAATGTCTTGCTTTGGTATGGGCATTAGATAAATTACATTATTATTTAGAAGGATGTAAAGTGGTTGTAGTAACTGATTGTACAGCTGTAAAAACTCTAATGAACATGAAAACCCCTAATAGGCATATGTTACGGTGGCAAATAGCTATTCAACAATACAGGGGACATATGACAATTGTACATAAAGCTGGAGCTAAACACAAAAATGCTGATGGATTAAGTAGATGGGCATTACCCAATACCCCAGATAATCCTGCGTATGACCCTGAAGATGAGGATATTTTCCCAATTTTAGGAATTCATACGTGTGATTTAGACCAATCATACTTTAATTTAATAGAACAAAGCTACCAACAAGATGTTGAATTAATCAAATTAATAGACATACTAAGCAATGAGAATAGTGCGCCTGAATTAATTGCTAGTTTACCACCTGAGCTATCTAAACCATATGCTGATGGAAAATTTACGCTTCTAGATGGTTTAATTTATTATAGACATAAACATTCCAGTGTAATAGTCATCTGTGAGAAAAATCAGATTAATAACATCATGGAAGAATGTCATGATATGATAGGGTCAGGGCATTTTTCAGAAGAAAGAACTATGCAAAGAATTAAAAATACCGCTTGGTGGCCCCATTGGAAGAATCAAGTAGCTGAATATATAAAAACCTGTGATATCTGCCAGAAAGCAAATAAACAAACTGGTAAAAGGTTTGGCTTGCTTCAAACCATCAAAGAACCTACTACAAGGTGGGAAATAATCAATATGGACTTTGTCACGGGATTACCACCAGGAGGACACTTTTCTTACAATTCTGTATTGGTGGTAGTAGATAGATTTTCTAAGAGAGCAAGATTTATACCTAATCACAAAGATGACACGGCAATGGAAGTTGCCTTATTATTCTGGAATAGAATAATGTCTGATGTAGGGATACCCAAAGTCATAATTAGTGACAGAGACCCCAAGTTTACCTCTGAATTTTGGAGGAATTTACATGACATGTTAGGTACCAAATTGGCTTTTTCCACCGCATATCATCCACAAACAGATGGCCTAGCAGAAAGGATGATCCAAACATTGGAAGATATGTTAAGAAGATTTTGCGCCTTTGGCCTTGAATTTAAGAACCAAGATGGATACACACATGATTGGGTTAGTTTACTCCCAGCTTTGGAAATAGCTTATAATAGCAGTAAACATTCCTCAACTAAAGAAGTACCCTACATTTTGGAAAGAGGATGGATACCAAGAATGCCCAAAGACATGATTAATTCAAAATTACCTCATGTACATCCAACATCTGCTGATTTTAAGAAAATGTTAGACATTACACAAGAACATGCTAACAAATGCGTACAAGATGCTGTAGAATATAACAAAACAAGGTGGGATAAAACACATAAAGAACCATGTTTTAATATTGGAGATAAAGTGTTGCTTTCCACTGTAAATTTCAATAACCTAGGAGGAATAAGAAACTTAAGCCATCCTTTGTAGGGCCCTTTACTATTAAGCAACTTCATGGAAAAAATGCAGTTGAGGTAATCCTTAGTGATGAATTATCCAGAAAACACCCAGTTTTTCCTGTCAGTTTAATTAAGCCCTTCTCACAAAGAACAACAGGACAACCGTCTATTGAGAGAACACCTATTCCCCTCATTGTAGATCCTGAACCTAACATTAAATTGAAAGTATTAAAAATTCTTAAAGAAAAGAAAGAAAGGATTAATGGGAAAGATACTAGACTATACCTAGTCAGATATAAAAATACATCTGCTGATAAAGATGAGTGGCTCCCAGAAAGTAATATTCCTGATAGTTCTATTCACCTCAGAAATTTTAGGATATCCAAAAGGCACTAGGAATATAGAACAATTTTTTTTTCTAATAGACTCATTTTGAAGGTAGGGAATGTCAGCTTGCTACTATGTCAGAGACAACCTGAACAAAATATATAAATATATAATAATGAAAGAGACATTATTACAAACCAACAATGAAAGAGACATTATTACAAAACAACAATAAAAGAGACATTGTTACTTATGAAAGAGACATTGTTACTCTTTACGCCATAAAAAGAGAAAAATACATATAAAAACATATAAATAATAAAATATTATTTAATATTCTGATTCTACACGTAAAATAACATAGGGTACCTCAGCCAAAGTACCCCTGTAACTTTACTCCTTCTAGTAGTAAATCCACTTTAAACTACTATAATAATAAGTATAAACATGAATAGTAGAATATACAACCTGTATGACGAAAAGAATAATCATCATACAACAGTAAAACCATAGTACAACTCAAAAGAAACATATGTAAACATCCTTACATACATAATCTGACATTTATGGCCCAATTGGGATGACATATTACTAATGGTGATCATGACAGATGTTCTACATGGTTACCACTTCAGTTGGACACTCTGAAGCGCACACTTGAACCATATTACATGACAGTAACTGTGGTAATAATCCCATGTCAACCATTGACATCATTGCCAATCTGTCATGGCTCATCCTTAGTAGTTACTACTAAGAATCATGACACATGACAGCCCTCTCTAGCTCTCCTGTTTCGCCACCAAGGCTCCAAAGAAGATATTTAAGAGGCTCTTCTTTCCCCTTGCTTTAAGCCCCATCATCTTTTATACATACAACATACATACATAGCATTCCACCAGTCATAGTAACCAGTGTCCTGCCCTGTAAGTTTGTCTATTATAGACCTGATCACTCAGCCCTCTTTCTTCACCAACTGCCAGTCTTTAGCCCATCAACCCAACCGCCTCAGCCTGTCCAGTAACCCATAGAAGTGCCCCTTCCTTCCAGAAAAGACCATAACAGTAAGTCCTTTCTTTCAGGAGTTGTGGCCCTTCTAGCCATCTTTACTGGGATCAAAACAACCCCTGCTTGCAGGCCCCAGTTGTAACAGGTCACCAATTTCCTCTGCTTTTGCAAGAAAACCTGTGGAGGGAACTAAACCACCCCTGCTTGCAGGCCCCTCCTTAAAAAATATATCCTTATATTTTTTATATCTCATATCACCACCATATTACCACCCTTTTCTATCTTTGCACCCTGTGTAGCTAGAAGGATCTTAGTCCTTGGCATCACAGAGCGTGACATGCGGCTGCCCGGTGCACCCGGTTTTCCGCGCAGGCACCCGCATTTTTTTTTTTATAATTTCATGCAAATAGCATATGGAGGGCGGCATTTGATGCGCGTGACCTCAATCATCCTCATTCAATTTTTTATTTAAAACAAATAAAATAAATAAGTAAAACAAGTAAAATAAACAAAACAAAATAAAGTAAGATTATGGAGGGCAGCATTTGATGCGCACAACCTCCCCAATCATCCTCATTCAAAATTTTATTTAAAACAAATAAAATTACACAATAAAACAAGTAAAATAAACAAAACAAAATAAAATAAAGTAAATAGAATAAATGAAATGAATAAAATAAATAAATAAAATAAAAAGCAAGAGACATAATTGCAAGTTAATAATTTATTAATAAATAATAAATGTAATAAACAACAAGGAGACATTAGTACAGACTAAGAATGCACACACAAATAATAAGTATAAGAAAGAGAAATTGTTACAAACACTACTGATAACAACTAGAAAATGCTTAAAAATGGTGAATCTATGCCTGAATTACATTCCTGAACCCATATTTAATTTTTAATAATTATCTTACAGGTAACACTCCAAAGCATCATACAATGTACCATACCTGTGTGTACCATTATATTTCCATTTCTTTGTCATGAAATCTGATAACAAGTTAATTATATAATCAGTATTTTTTTCCAATGAATTATTCACCCTCTAAAGTGTATGAATCCATTTAAAAACTCCCCAAATATCTTGAACGACAGGCGTGAAGGTGTGTAGAAATAAATTCTGTCCCAAAATCCTAAAAAGAAAACCATTGATTTTAAAAATAAACTGTTTGTGTCAGCCACCAAGATATTACATATAACATGTAACACTTGAAACTGCAAGCTGAAATAATTAATAATCTTTTATTGTATTATTATTTATTTTATTTTTTTATTTTTACTAGACTTTCTGATTGTAACAGAAATTACACTTAACTGTTTCAACAATTGGTATAATAGTCTAACAGTTAAGAACAAGCTTAGAAATATCTTATTGATACATAAGGCTCTGTGCTCAAGCCACACTCATTACCACATGTAAAAAACATTAATAAAATTATTTAAATTATATCTATTTTTTTACCAAAAATCAAGGGAAATTTAATTAAAGAAAATCCTTGGCAAATCAATTTTCAAACACGCAATAAATGGATAAAGAACCATTTATTGGTATAGTTTTTTCCATGAAAGTCCTGGAAAATCCCAGCATATCCCATAGTAATATATACTATAAGATTATACATGTATTTAATTACATAACTTATGTAGTATGTATTATATACATAATTACATGTGATTTTAAATCAATGATCACTCAGGGCAAGCGCTTTTTCAAGCTCTGGTCCCTAGATAAATTTATTCACAAGTATTACTTAGTGAAATAATTATTTATTGCTGAAATAAATATTTCCCACTAAGTATATTTATTGTGAAATAATTATGGGGTCATTCCAAATAGAAATAACACCATATTTCACATCTGATCACAAACAGGGTGATCACTTCCCCCTGGTGATCTTACTCTGATCACTGCTTCCAATAAGCATGTGAAAGGATAAATATTTTATTATTTAAGAGGAGGTTGTCTTCACTAAATTGAAGACAACCTCCCCCATCAATTTTAACCCATACTTAGATAACTCTTTCTAAGCTACCAAGGCGCTCACCGTCTCCTGTAAGCAAGGAGGACTGGCTTTTTTCCCTTATAACTATCTTATCAGTTAAAATTCCTCACAACCCCCCCCCCCCCCCCAATAAATTGATACTATTGAATTCTATTGGAAGAACCGTGTTATATTCTGGTTAACCCTTCTGTGGAACTTTATTTCCAAAAGAAGTCTAGTAGCAGGCATTAGAACCTGTTTATTTACTACTTAAGTGTCATTACACTATAGTATTTATCATATAAAGCTTACAATCTGTTATTTACACTTTTAGAGTGTAATATTTTCTTTTATTCCTTTCTGTACACACCACAATTTGTGGAATAGAGTACAGCAAGTTGACATTGAGTCAATCAGAAAGCGTGCTAAGGCTTTCTTGGCTTCCCATTTTAGAAGGAGTTTGTTGAGTCTATCAGGAAAGAATTGGATCTTAAGACACTGGAGGTTTCTTTGAAGATTCTGCCTCTGAATTTTTCCCTGCGGGAAAACATTCAGAACATTACTGACAGTCTCCTTGCTCCCACAAAAGGAGCAATGAGGGTCAAAGTGCCTGTTAATGCGGAATAAAACAGATTTCAGTACACAGTGTCCCAAAGCTAGCTGGTTGATCAAGGAGCTGAGAGAAATATATAGGCCAGAGAGTGTTGGTCTGCTAGTGGCAAGTTTAGTGATCATCAATGTTGGATTTCTGGCAAAGAGAAAAGAGGAGAGGAGGATTTTTGAACAGACGCTGGGGTGACTCAAAAGATGGGGACTTTGATTTTTGAGGAGAACTGATGATGTTATTTCTTGGACTAGGCTATGTTTTTATAGACTAGTTACAAGTGTGACAAATTGTGGTTGAGAAATGAAAATGAATAAAAAAACTAATTGAATAATAAAATAAACTGAGAGACAAAACAATAATTTCTTAGAAAAAACAAACTAGACAAGGCTTCTCATTCTCTTATAGTCAGGCTAGATGAGTTAGTTAAGAAAAAAAATATTATATGAGTCACAAATAGAAAGAGTTGTTAATTCTCACTAATCAGATTTATTAAATCAAAAAATGACTAAGGAAAAAGGAAAAAAAACAGCCATAAGAATTTGAGTTGTAAATACAAAAAAGAAATATAACATGTGGTGTAGTCTAATCCTAGTCAAGTTGATTTGAAGAAAAAAATAGCAATGTAATATTTTGGGAGGAACAGAACAGGGAAAACTCAACAATCAATCTGTGGATCATCCTGCAATTTACTCCCACAAGGATCTGAGGTGTGGAGGGGGACTCCACCGCTTCTTTTGCTAAACTGTCTGCTAACTCATTGCCTAAGATGTTGTGATGTCCTGGAGACACTTTTATAGCCACCAGGAAGTAGGATAAGGACTTCTCAATCTCTTCAAAAAACCATTGGCCTGGTTGAGGGGTATCCTCTTCCTGTGCAAAGCTCTTGCGCTAGACCTAAAGCAGCCTAGATCCCTGCAGCCTCACATTTGTGGTTGGAAATACCAACCTGATTCCCCAAAGAAATCACACTGAAAACATTCAGATCAGGGAAAAACTGCCTCCCCTGCCCCGCCTTTCTCTGGGTGATGTGATCCTACATCAACTTAAATCTTATAACAACTATGTTTGTGTCATTCCTTTATCTTTCTTCTCTTTTCTGCTTGTTTTCAAAATCACTAACTCATTTTTTTCTCTTAATATCAGAAACTCATCTTGTTTTCCACATCCTCATAACCAAATTCTCTTAGCCTCTTTAATCCTATCATAGTCTTTGATCCTGAGTATGCTTTTTTTCCCTTCTTCAAACTCTTCTCTTTCTATATATTTTTACATTCATTCTGATTATGTTTTTATCTATTTAGCTCTGGTTTTAGTTTCTAAGCAATAAATTGTTAATATTTTAACCCCTAGGCAGAAAATGCCTGCTAATTGATCCTCTTTTGTTGCAAGCAAAAGAACCTTTCCCTTGTTGGCCTCTGTCCCCCAGATTGCAGCTCCATAGGTCAGACAAGGTAAAAGAACACATCTGATCAGCTGCGTTCTATCAGCTTCACTTGCACCCCATTGAGCGTTTCCAAAAATTCTTAGCTGATTGCAGGCTGAGAGGGTTGTATCTGCCGGGCGGGTATGCCGCAGGAATTTTGACAGGCGGGAATAAATCTGCCGGGTATCCTGCGGGGTCCAGCGCTAGTTTTGAGTGATCTGTGAGCCTGTGTACACACTAGACAGGTGTCACTGGGGCTATCCCTGAAAACTTCTGCAAATGATTTCCTGTGGGGATCACTGGACCTCCTTGTCAACACAGGAAACTAGGATGGAATTTTGATTCCTACCAATCCACGGGAGGACTTGAGCCAGGGAAAAACTTTGGCATAAAGGCCAATGAAAATTGTGCGCAGCGGCATCTGTTATGCATGTACATGTTAAAAACAACATGTTGTGCTACACATTAAGGCTTGTTGGGTATAACAACCCTACGTAAACAGATGAAGCCTGGCATACCACAGCCGGTTGCTTGCATGGTGAAATCTGGCTGATTCTCTGCTCCAATGTGAAAAGTCAGCTAGGCCGGGAGGGAAAGTCACCGCATTGTCATAAATGGAAGGATTACAAATCTTTGTGGATAAAGGCAAAGTAGAGGCCTTCCCGGGAAAGTTCAGCTACACATATACCTGGACCCTTACTCCTTTTCCTTCCAGTATTGTTGTGCACAACAATGTATCTCACCAACATCACCCTCTACTCCAATATTAGACATGACTTACTTGTCACTTGGAACATTATTCTGGTTTTGTTGCTCCTGATCTATGTCAGCTGGCCTATCATGGCAAGGTCTTTCTTCCCTCAGCATAAAGTGGATCAACCAGAAGAGCTTAGAGCCGCATCAACTTTAGGCCAATCTCCCCTTTGCAGTGGTCCAAAAAACCTCTTTATCTTTGATTCCATCATGATATTCAGTCAATTTTGTGCCCATGACTTGGACCCAACAAATTATGACAACCTGGCCAAGGTGTACAGCTCCCCGGTGTTTGCATTGGTAGTCAATGGTTCCCTCCCAGAGACATTGATAAAAACTGCCAACTTGACTTGCAAATTCAATGAAAATTTGAACATTTTGGTTGTACAAGGCATCAGTACAATGATTGTATTTGTGTTTCAGGTAAGTGACCGTTGCCTTCATTCCTGATAAATACATAGACTCAAAGTGCTAATTTCTGTTTCTGTACAGAACAAGGCAGATGATTGCAGCTCAATTGATGCTTTAGCAGACTGGCAGGAAGACATTTCAATCAAAACTCTTGTAAACTGGCGGGACAATCAAAGCACTCACACTTGCACGCAAATAAACCTCACCAATCTTCTGCGTGTGATTCAGTTGACCGCGGTGTTGAACGAAAGCTTATTAAAGAAGAACAAACAACTGATCAACAGTTTCAGACGGATTATCAAAGCTATCAAGCAAACCAAGAGCAGATCAAACAATCAAAACCGTCAACTTGTGAAGCTTCAAGAAGATTTTGCTTGGGTGCATGCGGTGAGATTGTTTTTGAACTGTTGTAGGAGTAAATTGAGAATGTACTCAACCCAGGTTGATTTTACCAAGTTTTGCTTTGCCACTCTTTGAAGATATTCAGTTCTTGTGTATAAGCTGATTGCTTTGAGCAAATAGCTGGTTGACAAATGTGGTGGGAAAAAGTGCATTGGTGTGCAAGGTCTAGTTAGACACACGTTGGCTAAGCTAGAATCAAAGAAGGGAAATTCCTAAATGGCCCAAGTCAGTGTGTTTCTTGCAGTTCTCTCTCCTTACGCATTAGAACTGTTACAAAGCTGGAATCCCGTGTTTTGACTTTCTTCTCTCAAAAGTTTGTGTTTTCTTTACACAAAACTACCTCCCAACTTGCAAGGTTTAAGACAGATGGACTTGATGCTGTAGTTGGAATCTGAAAGATTGAGACAGCCTAGTGAGGGCAAAAAGGCCAAAGAAGTTGTTTCACCTATTTAACAACACATGAGAGAGAAAGATAAGATGATATTGGAAGAATAGATTAGATATTCAACCTCTGCAAGCTAGAAATAATCTTGATACAAGTAGTATGGGGTTGACCTTGTTCATGGATCAAGGATTTTGACACTGCCATATCCTGGGTACCCACCATCTTCACACTTCCATTGTAGCCGGTTGATGCCAGAAAAGTGGGATCCCGTTCAAGTCCTGGCTTCCCGGAGCAGTTGATTGGCGGGGTTCGGACCCAAGAGATGGAATTGACTGGGGCAGACATCAGTCTCTCTCCAGTCACTCCACCAAAACAAATACAGAAACCCACCTTGGAATTTGAACAAAACTCAAGACAGGGCCGCAATGGTGGCCAAGACCATGTGAGGAGAAGAACCAGCCAAACCGGCGGAGTTCATCTTGAAGTACTATCAGCTGATGATTTACAGAGGGTAGCTAGTTGACTGTCAATTACGTCCCATTGCAAACCTTTGGCTTTTTGGCTGGTTTTGTAGTACACCAGGATAGGGAACATGCTCATCTGCTTTCTTCTTTTTTCCAGGACTGGAAAATGAACCAGCAGTAGCAAGGGATGAGATGACCTTTCCAAGTGTGGTGAGAGATTTTTTAATCTGAGCACCTTCCTTGAGTCTAACGCCAGTGGCACCAGTACTATTAGCACGCTCCAAGCCAGCAAGATCAACCAAACTGATTCTTGAGACCTTTTTGCCCTCCATACCAGTTGTCAAATCTTTTTGCTGCTGAGTAAGCAAGAGTGTAAAGACCAAATGATCTTCCTTGAAAGGCAAGAACAATGTGCCCTCAAGGAGGGGAAATGTTCTCCCTTCTCAAAATTGCACATCGGACATTGACAAGGGAGCTTTTCCTTATGATGGCTGGTCTGTAGGCTGGTCATTGGGGAGGAAAGAATCCCTTTGCTGTGGGCAGTACTTGTATCAATCATCAAGAAGGGAGTCTTCCCTTCTTGATGACCGGTTTTTAGACCAACCATTGAGGAGGGGGACTTCTCTCCTTGATGGCCGGCACAGCGTTTGTTGTGTGTGGCACCCTTGCTTGAAATTGGCCCAGCAGGGCTTTGTGCCAAACCCTGCCCACTTTGCAATATGCCAAGCAGGGGTTGGGAGTGTGCCAGGCAGGCTTTAGGATTGGCCAAGTGGGCTTTATGGTTGGCCACGCGCGCTTGGCCTTCTTTTGGCCAAACTTTGGTGAGTGCCCAGACAGGCTTGCAACACCATAAGTATCTCTATTGGAGGGGGGACTCCTCCCCGCAGGGACCATCCAAAGGAGAGACTTATGCACTATGTGGACCCTGCGGGTGTAGAGAATTAGAAAAATTTCATTTTTCAATCCTTTCTGGATGTGCCATTTCTCACTAGACAAAAATGTTTTTGGGGAGCAAAATATGCAGAAGATCATGCAGAATTTTTGTACATATTAGAGCTATTTTTCAGGGTGCTGGATGACCCTTGAACTCATTTTTGTGTGACTGCTTCATCATGGATTACACATCTTGCACTTTACAGAATCCAAAACTATGAATGTTACAACTCTGATTGCAGGTCAAAAACAAACCTTGATGGTGTTTAAAAGTAGTACAACTATGTGGACACCTTGGGCCATCCCAGAAATGAAAACTAGATGAAAAATGGATCGGAAGCACCCACCTGAGATGGGTTTTACAATTTTCCCCAGCCAATTGCCTAATCCCCACAGGCTGCGGGGGCAACATAGCCTGTAAGTCCCTCCTTCTGTCAGCTCTGTGAGCCAAGGACTAAGATCACTTTGCTCAAGCCCCTCCAAGGAGCAGGAATTGGTGACCTGTTACAACTGGGGCTAAGCAGGGGTTGTTTTGATCCCAGGACTTCCTGTTACTGTAAACTTTGAAGTGAGGCGGTTGGGTTGATGGGCCGGCCTACACTATAATAGACAACAGGGCAGGACACTGCAACTTGTGGGCTCCAGGAGCAATGTCTTGTGTCAAAAGAAAGTCTATTTGATGAGGTTACATGGGAGTATTACAAAGTGAAAGAAGTGTGCGCTTCAAACTGGTCTATTCAATCACCATTAGGTCATCCCAATTGGAACCAGATTATGTATGTAAGGATGTTTACATATGTTTCTTTTGAGTTGTACAGTCTTTGTATGATGATTATTCATACAGGTTGTATATTCACTTTTGATACTTATTATTATAGTTGTTTTTGACTTCATACCCTATGAATCAGAATATTAAATAATATTTTATTATTTATATGTTTTTATATGTATTTTTCTAAAATCCTATTGGTGTTTTGTAAATCCTATTGTTGGTTTGTAACTCTATTATTATATTATTATATATTTTGGCTGATGGGAAACTGCTGAAGTTGGGCTTTGAAGTTCCCCACCCAAAAACTTGTGGGCTCCAGGAGCAATAAAAGAAAGTCAAGGAATGAAAGAAAAACTTAGGGGAACCCCCAGTTTTATTCACTTTTGGTTGTTTTTGAATTTAAAATCCTAAAATCCTAAACTCTATTGAAGTTTGGGCTTCCCCACCCAAAAAATCAAGGATTTGAAGAAGTTTAGGATTTGAAGCAATGGGAAGTCCTCCAGTGTTTCAAATTTTACATCTGCACAAAAATCTACTGCCCTTATCTCAGCCACCCATTCTTTAATTCCTCAAAGCTCAGCAAACATTTCACTCATCACCATGAACTTACTCAGGAAAATTCCATAACTTTTGAATAGGAAGACCAAATTTTCTACTCACTTTATGGCACATTTTTTTAATTTCCACATCCCATTGAAAATGGCTGAGATAGTTTCAGTACAGTGTTTTGGAGAAAAGGAAGCAAGTAGGAGAAATGGGAAAGTGTGTAACTTTTCAATGGGAGGATCAAATAAAGTCAAATCTGTGGCACCAGAAACTGTTGAAAGTAATAACACGCTTGTTTCCTCTAGTCCTGGCCATGCGGATCACTACGTCAAAGCCCTTCAATAAATTCTCTCACATTTTTTTTTCCTTTTCTCTTTCCATCTCCCATCTTCCAAATACATCACCCTCTACCTCATTTGTCTCAATTCTGCCCTGACCATATCTTGCATATCCAAAATCTCATATGAAACCACTCGCTTGACCAAGCCTCCTCACATAGTTATAAAATCACCTAACTCTACTCATCTCCATTCTTTTTCCTGAGGAACCTCTTCACCCTACCAACTAGATAAATCATTACATATTCTATATCATCCAATTGACTTGTTTCTCCACCCATCCTGTTACTTGTGTTCTTATTACTCAACACCTGACTTTCCCAAATAATCACTTCCCTTCTATCTCTCTTATCTCACCATCTTGTCACTCGCGCTCTATCTTTATACTCGCTTGACACCTGGAAACTAAGAAAGATCATCTCATCTCAATATAATCATCCATTTGATTTCCACATCATCCTTGCGACCGTATGTATTCAACTCATTTACCTCTTTCTTTCATTTGTATTGATGTCATTCCTTTTAGTTCCTTCCTTTCCTTTATTTTGTGTCTATCCCACTTTGTCTTATCTCACCCGTCAAACAAGTGCTTGCCCTTAGGTACATTTCTCTTTTTACACTTTGTTTTTTTTGCTGCTCTTTCTGATTGAAATATAAAACCTTAGTTTCTTTGAAATCTTAAAGAAACATTCCTGAGATAATCACAACCTTCTTTTTCCGCAAGGAAGCTGCTGCCATCATCTCAGCCATGTAGAACAATCTGAAGTTACATATCAGTTACCGTAAAAATTTGGATTTTGACTCACACCAATAATTGTAGGAATACTAGTCCTGGAGAACTGAGTCAATCTCACAATTTGAGATCAACTTAAGATTGGACTTGGCACTGTGTGAATTAATTTCTCAGACAAGCCGGTCCAACAAGTCCTTGGGCTGGCCTGTTGCAGCAGTTCTTACCGGCTTGTCCAAGGAATTAATTTACGCAGTGCAGTACAACCAGTCTAAAGCCCCTGCAGCAAAGGATAACTATTGTGAGTACAATTAAATCTTCCTGCAGAGTATCCTGATAATGACTTGATTCCCAAATTCTTCCCAGACCATACAGGCAAGGAAGAACAGGGATTAGCCACCATCAAAAATCCACAAGGTTGAAGGTGAGTAAAAGCTAGACAAAATCAAAACTAAGACAGAGCAGAACAGAGAGACTAAATCTCCTTTGTATATGATATACAGGAATAAGTTTAGATCTTTTGTTTCATGTCAAGTTTTAGGAGGGCCTTGGAAGCCGGGGCTTTAACATATCTTTGGTTTCAATAACCACCTTTGAGCAATTTTTGATTTCAAAAGTCCTCCTCTAGGACTTTTGGGACAAACTTTTTTTAAAAATTTAGTTAGAAACTGATTTGGAAAATGCTTGGAATAAATCTGAATAATTTCCTAATAACTGTTTATAAATGGGGCCTTAGATGAAGGATGAAGAAGAAGGATAACCATGGTCCAGCCATATGATCTTCTCCGAGCACATTATATTCAAAAAATAAACACTAGACACGAGCATATTTGAAGGGGAATGAGGCAGAACTCTTCCTTTGCTCTGAGTTGGATGATGAGCAGCAGGACAGAGCAATCGTGAAAACAGATGAGATTACACATTTATTCTAGTTTTGGACCAGGGTTCTCCAGTTGCAGGGAAAAGTAGCTATTCAACCCGGTCCCAACCAAGAAAATGTATTGATCACAAGGCTTCTTGCTATAAGTGATTCTGCTGCAAGTAGCTAGGTGAGGACAGGCATAGTGGGTTGTCATTTTGAGTATAGGAATATGATGATAAGAGGTGGAGACAAAGTTAATGTAGTGGCAAAAGATGAGATTTTCAGGGTGAAAAAAGATAATTTCAGATTTCACAATTCAACTCCAAGTCCCAATGGGCTGAGTTGAGCTTAGTCATTAGTTGCAAAATTAGTCTTTTTGAAGAAAGCAACCACACTGATTCAGCAAGGTGGTATTTTGGCTGCATGGCAAGTGGCAACCAAAGTACACCGCCATGACCACCAGAAGCCATCCACTTGACATGCCACCGGTATCCCTGCTAGCTGATTCCCCTTGTCTTGTGTAGAAAACAAGTTGCTCTCAGAGGTGTTGTGTCTGAGTAATCCATGGATAACACAAGTCTAGCTGCCTGCGGATATCTTCCCTTTACTCTCAACAAAATAAGAGGATGGGAACAGGAAGTGTGCATTTGGCTGGACTTTTCACAACACTTTTGCCTGGACAATAATTCTTGGTGCAATGGAGTTAATTTGAGATTTGAGGAGATTAATGTTTCAGAAGGTGTTTCTGATGTCTCCTGGATCTAGGAGAAGGGGAAAGCCAGCTCGGGTCATTATTGTACACATGGACGTGTCACTCCAGCTATCTGTACACAATGCCCTGATTTCTTGGCAATTGCTGCAGGATTTAACAACATCCTCAGTGAGAACTGAGTTTTTCTCAGCTATTCTCAGCTGTCTGGAAATTCCCATCACAAGCTTCAGCTCAAAATTACTAAGCCAGTAGCAGTTCAGCTGTTGGTCTCAAGTCACTAATTTAGCCTGCCCAATGAGCTATACTCAGGGGCTAAAAATCACCTATGTGCTAAATTAGAAATCTGTGAAGGACTTGACAACTTCATCACATCTTCTAGTGGCTTCAGGACGTCTTTTTTGCATCATCTTTCTCCCAATAGCTTGCAAAACGGTCTACGCACTTCACAGACCAACATTTCAAAGTCCCATGTCTGCAGACGGATGCTCTACCAACAGCCCAGATCCCAAGGAGCATGAAAAACTTGCACATCCCACTGAAGACTATGGATTATTGCTTGAAAAGAACAAGATTTTGGTGAGATTGCACAACAAAGTTTCATCAATTTCCATGAGCATGACATACAGCGGCTGACCGTTACATACATTTTGCATCCACCAAGCGAGAGAGCGTTCATGGTGTGAAATCTAGACTTTGATTGCTAGAACCAAAATCAGAGGGTAGAGTAAAAGGATCAGAAAGCAGGAGAGAAAAGATGATAGGAGAGAAGAGGTAAACCAAAAATAGAAGATTTACCACAATAGGCGATTGAAATCACAAGCAAGATAACTGAGAAAGAAATATATATATAAAAACAAGGAGGCGTAGGACTAAGGAGAAAAGAAAAGCGGACCAGTCTACTTGAGAGAGGGTGATCTTGAGAGATGATAACGTCAAAGTAGTTGAGGAGTTGAGAGCCGACGATGTTAGAGTTGAGATTGGTGAGAAAGATCCAAAAACTAATGATGGAAGAGGGAGAGGGGGAGAGGAAGACTGCAAACGAAGTATTTAATTAATAATTCCGAATGAAAGGGAGGAAGAAGATTGCGGGAGACAAGGTCCGAACACCAAGAATTGAAGCTTGTCTCTCAAGACTGACTCATGCGCAGGTTCCCGGAGAGTAGAGCTGAACTGGCGAAGCACTAATTCATGTCCCTCCGGAGTCCGGGAAGGGCCGGAAGGAGACTGGGCATAGCGTGGCCCCGGGACGGCTGGATAATCGAGTCCATCTGTAAAAAAGTCCTTCCCGCTGGAACCCTCCCAAGGAGGCGGTCCAATGCAACCGGTATTTGATCAGTCTACCCACAGATCCCAGAGTTTCCAAGATCAGAGCTCCGTTAATAAGCGTAGCTCAAGCCGTGGTCGCCAATCAGACTGTTCTCTTTTGAATGGTCGAGAAGTTAAGGCACTACTTGTTGCAAGGCTACAGATTATCGATAGCCTTTGTTGGACATGGCCTTAGTCACATGATAGTCTCACCAATCCTCATGTCTTGCAGCTGTAATTATGGTATTTATTAACCAGTGTTGAATATTTGTAGGCATCATGCCACTTCGAGCTTGGGCTTGAAGCTTGATGTAATTTTGGCAGTCATTTGTAACTTGACCACGATGCTACAGTTGACAGGCTATCTGATGATTGGATCATTCGTAGCAAGGTGACGTTCGCTTGAAGTCACCAACCAACGATTTAGATTGACGTTCTGTTCCTATGTAAACATAATGATGATGATACCGATTATATACAACCCCCAACCATTATGTGGTCTCGGTTGTGTTAATTTCACTCTGGCAAAATTACTTGTCAACAAATATGCGGTGTAATCCTTGCAGGAAGAAAGTCACAGAGGAAGGAAGATGGTATATAAGGGCTTCGTTTGGAGATCGGTGGAATACAGTCAACACAACATCAACACTGCTTCTTTCCATATCAATTTAATCAAATATAGAGCAACTACTTTTCGTAACCCCTAACTTCTTCACCAAACCAACGCCAGTGCTCAACAACATGAAGTTAATGTTTGCTGCAATTTTCTTCATCTTTTTCCAAATGGGCGCCTTTGCCTCTCCGGTACCTGAAAATTCTTCCGCCGATGTAGGTGGCACTGCACTCAATCCAGAACTCAGCAGAAGACAAACGTGCTGCACTGGTTGCAGGACTTGTGGTCCCGGAGTAAAAGGTTGAAATGATGGGCTGAACCAGGTGAATTTCTCTTTGTCATGAATTCCGCTGTTGAATTTCCTACAAACTGAAAATAAACATCCAATTTTTCCTAGTGATCCAAAATCTCACACATTCAACACATTAAAGTTTTCAAGCCAATTTTTTTAAACTAAACTGTTTTCAAAATTCAATCAAATCCCATCAAACCTTGAATCCTTATTTTGCAACATTTTTCAATATCACTGTTGATCAGTGCTTATTGATCAGATGTTTTGTTTCTTATTCTTAATTTTTGACTAATGAGAACACAATCTGCTCCGTCCATTAAACACCCTGAATTTTCAATTCTTATTTAATAATGTTTCTCTTGTGAGTAATCAATAGAAAGAACTCACTCACCAAATAATCACCCATAAAAATATGGCATCTGTCATGGGACCTAAATTTCCATAGAGAATTCCCACTTAGTTTAGAGTGTTGGGATCATTGGGTCCTATTATTTGCATGGTAATCAAGTTTTTTTTATGAATCACTTGATGCATGGTTGGTTTTTTTGAGGCTATTTCAGTTAAACTGGGATGTACTCAAACAATTTAAAATTTGTCAGCTGGCTACTACACCAAAGCCAACTTACCACAATAAATTACACAATACAAATAACAACAATAGGAATACAAATAATAGGAAGAAAGAGACATTATTACAACCTAATAATGCAAACACAAAATAAAAATTAAAAAAATTAAACTAAGCAAATATAACACTAAGAATGTGAAATTAGTCCAAAAACACACCAAAAAAAAATCATGAACATTTTTACCAATTCTGAATCTACACCATAAATAACCTGGGGTAAATCCCCCATCAGTAAGAGTTTTAGAGGAAAAACTAGAGTATATATTTCAGTGAGAATTTAGGAAAAAACAATATAAATAAACTCCAGAGAGAGAGAAGAAGGTAACTAGAGGATCATGGGACTTGAGGGAAAAGCAGAGACAGAGATCAAGGAAAAAAGGAAGCAAACAAAACAAACAAAAAATAAAACAGGAAGATTAGACTGAATAAGAGATCAAGATTAGTAACCTGGAAATGTAGAAAGAGAAAGAGTTAAGGAGAAGAAGGAAAGCTACCACTACTCAGCTTCTCTGCATCTGGTGAGCTTGCAACAACAATTACTAAGACCAGGTTAGACTGAAGGAATTGATTGTTTTTTGAGTGCGGTTGGTCTTGGAGTTTGCAGGCAAGACGAGGAGAGAAGCTGAGTGGCTGAGTTCCTTTGAGTTAGCGGGAACAATTCAAGAGAATGGAGCTGTGTGTGGGAAGTTCCAAGCTGGTTTTGGAGCTTTTTGTGGTCTTCAAAATCTCATTTTTGTGATAAAAAATTGTATATTCTTTGTTAGTTGGAAGCAAATATGGAGGAGAAGAATATGGAAAGTTGACAATCAAGGATAATGAGAAGAGAGGTGAGGAAAAAAGAATTTGATGCTACGGGTGCAACTGGCAGTAGTGGAAGCAATAGAGATTGTAACACTCTGTGTTTCCAAGTACTAGTATCCTTCTAGCTACACAAGGTTCAAGGAATAAAAATAATACAAAATATACATTTGACAGGTGCATAATCATTTTTTATTAATATTTGAAAGATTATAAATTTTGGGAGGGGCCTGCAATCAGGGGTGTTTAGTTCCACAGGTTTTTGTGCAAAAGATGGGGAACTTGATGAATTGTTTACAACAGGGCCTGCCAGAAGGGGTTTTGAGTTCCCAGAGAATATGGTGGCTAAGACAGGGCCACAACTTCTAATACAAACAGACTGACTCTAGGCTTTTGGAAGGGAGAGTGGGGGACTTTCTAGAGATAAACTGGACAGCTTGAATCTATTGGGATGATGGTTTGAATGCTTGAAAGATTGGATGTTCAAAGGAGAGAGGCTTTGAGTCTTGAAGACTGATTGACTGGGCAGGACACTAGTAAGCTGGACTGGTGGAATGCAGGTTGGAAATATGATACAGCTGGGAAGTCAAACTACAGGGGTAAGAAAAGGCCTCTTAACTGCCTTTGTGAATCCATGATGGTGAAACACAAGGTTTCCTCTTTACTGTGGGAATAACAGAAGGAAGGATTTAACGTTAGTAGAAATAAATGATGGGTTTTATCAAATTTATATGTGTACAGGCTCCAATGTATAAAACAGCATGTGGATCATCTAATGGTAACAACTGAGGGACCTTCAGAAGTAATTAATTTCATGTATTGATCATGTGATTAATAAATTTCAGAAGCAATTAACAAATTACTATACAAATGTGGATGTTTTGGATAGCTGGAGGGTCACACGTGTTTGTTGGAGTTTGAATTTTTTTTTCATGTCCAAGTTGGAATGGTTTCATTTGAAGGCAAAAATGTCAGCTTGCTACTAGTTCAGAGGTAACCTGACTAGAACACAATAATAATAATAAATTAATTAATAAAAATACATATGAGAGAGACATTATTACACAAGTAATAATGTGTCATGCTATGTGATGTCAAGGACTGATAAAATTCTAGCTACACAAGGTGCAAGGCTAAAAATAATATGTAATAAATTATTTTAGAGGATTTTAATCTTTTTTATTAATATTAAAAGATTATAAAGTTAATTGGGAGGGGCCTGCAAGCAGGGGTGTTTTGGGTGCCCTCCAAAGGGGTTCGTGATAATGCACAGAAGCTTTGTAACCTTTTACACTGGGGCCTGCAAGCAGGGGTATACAAGTGCCCAGTGACAATAGTGGCTAAGAAAGGGCCACAACTCCTAGTGAAACAAGACTTACTGTAGGCTTTAAGAGGAGGAGGGGGGGCTTTCTTAAGGTGAACTGGACAGCTGGAAGCAGTTGGAAAGGTGGGCTTTATGACTGGACAGAGTTGGAGTTGAGGAAAAGAGGCTTTGAAGTCATGAAGACTGATTTACTGGGCAGGACACTAGTATGCTGGAATGGTGGCATGCTGGTTGTAAATATGATACAGCTGGGGAATCAAAATACAGGGGGAAGAAAGGGCCTCTTAAATGCCTTTCTGGAGCCCTGATGGAGAAACATCAAGTGTTATTTTGGCTATGGGAACACTACAAGGAAGGAGTTATCCTTAGTAGAAATAAATGATGTAATTTATCAAATTATGACATGTACAGGCTGTCAATGATCAATACAGCCTGTCAATCATCTACTGACATCATCTGAGGGCGCTTCAAGAGCTCTTAGTTTGATGTACAACATATATTGATCACTTGATCAATAGAATAAAAAATAAATAATCAAATTATAGTACAGAATCTCATTTCTGTTTAATTTGGTTATTTCATATATAAGGTTCTGTACCATGAGAGTCCTTCTCATACTTGCATTGTGGGCGCTTTTACAGCTCTCCATTCAATCATTTGACAAGCAAAACATCCTGGGAAAAGTGTCATCATTTGTTATTTTCCCGTGATTAAAGGAGCTTGTCATTTATGTTAATTGTACAAGTTCTTTTAGACTTGTTTGAGGTATTCTAATGTTTTCTTTATCCCCTGTTTTGTGTCTTTCGTATATTATTATATTTATTAACTTATACAGTATGTATTTGTAGAAGTTAATAATAATACAAAGACTATAAAACAGTGTGGTATGTATGTCAAATGTTATTTGATATTTTGTTTATGTGTTTAAAGGATAATTACATAGTTTATTTAAGTAATTATCCCGTATTTTAAGGACTTATACTTACTAGAGTACTCTCATATTAAATATGTTTATACCTAGTAAGTATTTTTAGCGCTTAGTAGGAGTATTCTTTAAGTTAATTTTGTTATTAGAAGGAGTAAGTTGTCTAGGATACTTTGGCTGAGGTTCCCTAGGTTATTTTACTTGCTCTGTCAGAATATGAAATAATATTCTCACTTATCTCAAATTTTAATGAGTTATTACTTATTTTATTATTTATTTATCTATTATATTTGTTTATTACATTATTACCATGTAATAATGATTATATTCTAATATTTTATATTTCTCTTATGTTTTATTATAATTTATGGTGCATTATTAATTGTGTAATATTGTCTCTTTCATATGTATTTTGTATTAATTAATTATTACTTATTTATTGGTCTAGTCAGGTTGTCTCTGAACTAGTAGCAAGCTGACAAAATGGAACTAGCGGTTGTGGCTGATGGAGGCAGGAGGAAGGACTGTGTGAGAAATTTATTTAAGTAGAAGCATTGGGCAGTGTGTACATACATGCTGTGCCAAGTGTGACTGGGTGTCAATAGGCTGACCACTGGCATGCGTTATTGCATTATGGTATTGGGGGTGCGGCTGATTGTGGACGCCATATGGGTTGGGAGATATGCAGTAGTAGGAGGAGTTTTGGCCTGGCTGAGACATTTTCTGCTGTAAATAACAGCCAGAGTGAGTAATTTTTGCAGTTATTTGCTTTGATAGACATGCACTTACACTTCTGGAGGGTAAGAAAAGTTGACGCAAAGAATACTTGCTGATATCTGTGTGTTCAGAGGAGCAAGAAGAAATAATCAGCTGGAATGAAAATAATAATAATGAAGAGGTGGAGAGGTGAATTGGATCTGAGTGAAAGAACATCAAGTGCTGGTGTGCCTGTCCAGGGCTTGGACAAGGGGAATGGAGCACTTGGATGCCTACGTGGAGATAAAACGGGGCCCTTCAGGCCCAACATGTCAACCTTGAGTGGCTGAGAGGTGCCAAAAGGGGCCTAGGGGCCCTTTTCAAGCATTAACAGCTGGAATGAAGCTCACTACAGTTGGCCCCTTTTGGCCGGTCATAGTGGGCCCTGTTGGCCCCTTTAATAGGCCCCTTGGGACTTGGTCCAGTGTCAACACAAGACCTAATGGGCCCTCATTAAATTTTTAGTTTTTGTTTTACCATTTTTTTGATTTTTTTGGTGGTTTTTTGACCTTTTGTCCCTTTGTTTTTCTTGTTGTTCTGTTGGATCTTTAGTATTATTTATTTGCATTATTTTTGGGTTTTGTTTTTGGGGGGTTTTGTTTTTTTTGTTTTTTTTGGGGTTTTGTTTTTTTTTTTTTTTCTTTTTCTTTTCTTTTGGTTTTTTTTCTTTTCTTTTCTTTTCTTTCTTTTCTTTTCTTTTCTTTTCTTTTCTTTTCTTTTCTTTTCTTTTCTTTTCTTTTCTTTTCTTTTCTTTTCTTTTCTTTTCTTTTCTTTTCTTTTCTTTTCTTTTCTTTTCTTTTCTTTTCTTTTCTTTTCTTTTCTTTTCTTTTCTTTTCTTTTCTTTTCTTTTCTTTTCTTTTCTTTTCTTTTCTTTTCTTTTCTTTTCTTTTCTTTTCTTTTCTTTTCTTTTCTTTTCTTTTCTTTTCTTTTCTTTTCTTTTCTTTTCTTTTCTTTTCTTTTCTTTTCTTTTCTTTTCTTTTCTTTTCTTTTCTTTTCTTTTCTTTTCTTTTCTTATTTTATTTTATTTTTGTTTTATTGTCATACTTTTATTATATTTTTATCATATTTTTATTATATTTTTATTATATTTTTATTATATTTTCATTATATTTTGATTATATTTTTATTTTTATTTTATTTTTAGGGCATTAATAAAAAAACCTGGTTTTTCCGCGTTTACACCCGGTTTTCTGCGCAGCTGCGGCTGCCCGGTGCACCCGGTTTTCCGCGCAGGCACCCGCATTTTTTTTTTATAATTTCATGCAAATAGCATATGGAGGGCGGCATTTGATGCGCGTGACCTCAATCATCCTCATTCAATTTTTTATTTAAAACAAATAAAATAAATAAGTAAAACAAGTAAAATAAACAAAACAAAATAAAGTAAGATTATGGAGGGCAGCATTTGATGCGCACAACCTCCCCAATCATCCTCATTCAAAATTTTATTTAAAACAAATAAAATTACACAATAAAACAAGTAAAATAAACAAAACAAAATAAAATAAAGTAAATAGAATAAATGAAATGAATAAAATAAATAAATAAAATAAAAAGCAAGAGACATAATTGCAAGTTAATAATTTATTAATAAATAATAAATGTAATAAACAACAAGGAGACATTAGTACAGACTAAGAATGCACACACAAATAATAAGTATAAGAAAGAGAAATTGTTACAAACACTACTGATAACAACTAGAAAATGCTTAAAAATGGTGAATCTATGCCTGAATTACATTCCTGAACCCATATTTAATTTTTAATAATTATCTTACAGGTAACACTCCAAAGCATCATACAATGTACCATACCTGTGTGTACCATTATATTTCCATTTCTTTGTCATGAAATCTGATAACAAGTTAATTATATAATCAGTATTTTTTTCCAATGAATTATTCACCCTCTAAAGTGTATGAATCCATTTAAAAACTCCCCAAATATCTTGAACGACAGGCGTGAAGGTGTGTAGAAATAAATTCTGTCCCAAAATCCTAAAAAGAAAACCATTGATTTTAAAAATAAACTGTTTGTGTCAGCCACCAAGATATTACATATAACATGTAACACTTGAAACTGCAAGCTGAAATAATTAATAATCTTTTATTGTATTATTATTTATTTTATTTTTTTATTTTTACTAGACTTTCTGATTGTAACAGAAATTACACTTAACTGTTTCAACAATTGGTATAATAGTCTAACAGTTAAGAACAAGATTAGAAATATCTTATTGATACATAAGGCTCTGTGCTCAAGCCACACTCATTACCACATGTAAAAAACATTAATAAAATTATTTAAATTATATCTATTTTTTTACCAAAAATCAAGGGAAATTTAATTAAAGAAAATCCTTGGCAAATCAATTTTCAAACACGCAATAAATGGATAAAGAACCATTTATTGGTATAGTTTTTTCCATGAAAGTCCTGGAAAATCCCAGCATATCCCATAGTAATATATACTATAAGATTATACATGTATTTAATTACATAACTTATGTAGTATGTATTATATACATAATTACATGTGATTTTAAATCAATGATCACTCAGGGCAAGCGCTTTTTCAAGCTCTGGTCCCTAGATAATTTATTCACAAGTATTACTTAGTGAAATAATTATTTATTGCTGAAATAAATATTTCCCACTAAGTATATTTATTGTGAAATAATTATGGGGTCATTCCAAATAGAAATAACACCATATTTCACATCTGATCACAAACAGGGTGATCACTTCCCCCTGGTGATCTTACTCTGATCACTGCTTCCAATAAGCATGTGAAAGGATAAATATTTTATTATTTAAGAGGAGGTTGTCTTCACTAAATTGAAGACAACCTCCCCCATCAATTTTAACCCATACTTAGATAACTCTTTCTAAGCTACCAAGGCGCTCACCGTCTCCTGTAAGCAAGGAGGACTGGCTTTTTTCCCTTATAACTATCTTATCAGTTAAAATTCCTCACAACCCCCCCCCCCCCCCAATAAATTGATACTATTGAATTCTATTGGAAGAACCGTGTTATATTCTGGTTAACCCTTCTGTGGAACTTTATTTCCAAAAGAAGTCTAGTAGCAGGCATTAGAACCTGTTTATTTACTACTTAAGTGTCATTACACTATAGTATTTATCATATAAAGCTTACAATCTGTTATTTACACTTTTAGAGTGTAATATTTTCTTTTATTCCTTTCTGTACACACCACAATTTGTGGAATAGAGTACAGCAAGTTGACATTGAGTCAATCAGAAAGCGTGCTAAGGCTTTCTTGGCTTCCCATTTTAGAAGGAGTTTGTTGAGTCTATCAGGAAAGAATTGGATCTTAAGACACTGGAGGTTTCTTTGAAGATTCTGCCTCTGAATTTTTCCCTGCGGGAAAACATTCAGAACATTACTGACAGTCTCCTTGCTCCCACAAAAGGAGCAATGAGGGTCAAAGTGCCTGTTAATGCGGAATAAAACAGATTTCAGTACACAGTGTCCCAAAGCTAGCTGGTTGATCAAGGAGCTGAGAGAAATATATAGGCCAGAGAGTGTTGGTCTGCTAGTGGCAAGTTTAGTGATCATCAATGTTGGATTTCTGGCAAAGAGAAAAGAGGAGAGGAGGATTTTTGAACAGACGCTGGGGTGACTCAAAAGATGGGGACTTTGATTTTTGAGGAGAACTGATGATGTTATTTCTTGGACTAGGCTATGTTTTTATAGACTAGTTACAAGTGTGACAAATTGTGGTTGAGAAATGAAAATGAATAAAAAAACTAATTGAATAATAAAATAAACTGAGAGACAAAACAATAATTTCTTAGAAAAAACAAACTAGACAAGGCTTCTCATTCTCTTATAGTCAGGCTAGATGAGTTAGTTAAGAAAAAATATTATATGAGTCACAAATAGAAAGAGTTGTTAATTCTCACTAATCAGATTTATTAAATCAAAAAATGACTAAGGAAAAAGGAAAAAAACAGCCATAAGAATTTGAGTTGTAAATACAAAAAAGAAATATAACATGTGGTGTAGTCTAATCCTAGTCAAGTTGATTTGAAGAAAAAAATAGCAATGTAATATTTTGGGAGGAACAGAACAGGGAAAACTCAACAATCAATCTGTGGATCATCCTGCAATTTACTCCCACAAGGATCTGAGGTGTGGAGGGGGACTCCACCGCTTCTTTTGCTAAACTGTCTGCTAACTCATTGCCTAAGATGTTGTGATGTCCTGGAGACACTTTTATAGCCACCAGGAAGTAGGATAAGGACTTCTCAATCTCTTCAAAAAACCATTGGCCTGGTTGAGGGGTATCCTCTTCCTGTGCAAAGCTCTTGCGCTAGACCTAAAGCAGCCTAGATCCCTGCAGCCTCACATTTGTGGTTGGAAATACCAACCTGATTCCCCAAAGAAATCACACTGAAAACATTCAGATCAGGGAAAACTGCCTCCCCTGCCCCGCCTTTCTCTGGGTGATGTGATCCTACATCAACTTAAATCTTATAACAACTATGTTTGTGTCATTCCTTTATCTTTCTTCTCTTTTCTGCTTGTTTTCAAAATCACTAACTCATTTTTTTCTCTTAATATCAGAAACTCATCTTGTTTTCCACATCCTCATAACCAAATTCTCTTAGCCTCTTTAATCCTATCATAGTCTTTGATCCTGAGTATGCTTTTTTTTCCCTTCTTCAAACTCTTCTCTTTCTATATATTTTTACATTCATTCTGATTATGTTTTTATCTATTTAGCTCTGGTTTTAGTTTCTAAGCAATAAATTGTTAATATTTTAACCCCTAGGCAGAAAATGCCTGCTAATTGATCCTCTTTTGTTGCAAGCAAAAGAACCTTTCCCTTGTTGGCCTCTGTCCCCCAGATTGCAGCTCCATAGGTCAGACAAGGTAAAAGAACACATCTGATCAGCTGCGTTCTATCAGCTTCACTTGCACCCCATTGAGCGTTTCCAAAAATTCTTAGCTGATTGCAGGCTGAGAGGGTTGTATCTGCCGGGCGGGTATGCCGCAGGAATTTTGACAGGCGGGAATAAATCTGCCGGGTATCCTGCGGGGTCCAGCGCTAGTTTTGAGTGATCTGTGAGCCTGTGTACACACTAGACAGGTGTCACTGGGGCTATCCCTGAAAACTTCTGCAAATGATTTCCTGTGGGGATCACTGGACCTCCTTGTCAACACAGGAAACTAGGATGGAATTTTGATTCCTACCAATCCACGGGAGGACTTGAGCCAGGGAAAAACTTTGGCATAAAGGCCAATGAAAATTGTGCGCAGCGGCATCTGTTATGCATGTACATGTTAAAAACAACATGTTGTGCTACACATTAAGGCTTGTTGGGTATAACAACCCTACGTAAACAGATGAAGCCTGGCATACCACAGCCGGTTGCTTGCATGGTGAAATCTGGCTGATTCTCTGCTCCAATGTGAAAAGTCAGCTAGGCCGGGAGGGAAAGTCACCGCATTGTCATAAATGGAAGGATTACAAATCTTTGTGGATAAAGGCAAAGTAGAGGCCTTCCCGGGAAAGTTCAGCTACACATATACCTGGACCCTTACTCCTTTTCCTTCCAGTATTGTTGTGCACAACAATGTATCTCACCAACATCACCCTCTACTCCAATATTAGACATGACTTACTTGTCACTTGGAACATTATTCTGGTTTTGTTGCTCCTGATCTATGTCAGCTGGCCTATCATGGCAAGGTCTTTCTTCCCTCAGCATAAAGTGGATCAACCAGAAGAGCTTAGAGCCGCATCAACTTTAGGCCAATCTCCCCTTTGCAGTGGTCCAAAAAACCTCTTTATCTTTGATTCCATCATGATATTCAGTCAATTTTGTGCCCATGACTTGGACCCAACAAATTATGACAACCTGGCCAAGGTGTACAGCTCCCCGGTGTTTGCATTGGTAGTCAATGGTTCCCTCCCAGAGACATTGATAAAAACTGCCAACTTGACTTGCAAATTCAATGAAAATTTGAACATTTTGGTTGTACAAGGCATCAGTACAATGATTGTATTTGTGTTTCAGGTAAGTGACCGTTGCCTTCATTCCTGATAAATACATAGACTCAAAGTGCTAATTTCTGTTTCTGTACAGAACAAGGCAGATGATTGCAGCTCAATTGATGCTTTAGCAGACTGGCAGGAAGACATTTCAATCAAAACTCTTGTAAACTGGCGGGACAATCAAAGCACTCACACTTGCACGCAAATAAACCTCACCAATCTTCTGCGTGTGATTCAGTTGACCGCGGTGTTGAACGAAAGCTTATTAAAGAAGAACAAACAACTGATCAACAGTTTCAGACGGATTATCAAAGCTATCAAGCAAACCAAGAGCAGATCAAACAATCAAAACCGTCAACTTGTGAAGCTTCAAGAAGATTTTGCTTGGGTGCATGCGGTGAGATTGTTTTTGAACTGTTGTAGGAGTAAATTGAGAATGTACTCAACCCAGGTTGATTTTACCAAGTTTTGCTTTGCCACTCTTTGAAGATATTCAGTTCTTGTGTATAAGCTGATTGCTTTGAGCAAATAGCTGGTTGACAAATGTGGTGGGAAAAAGTGCATTGGTGTGCAAGGTCTAGTTAGACACACGTTGGCTAAGCTAGAATCAAAGAAGGGAAATTCCTAAATGGCCCAAGTCAGTGTGTTTCTTGCAGTTCTCTCTCCTTACGCATTAGAACTGTTACAAAGCTGGAATCCCGTGTTTTGACTTTCTTCTCTCAAAAGTTTGTGTTTTCTTTACACAAAACTACCTCCCAACTTGCAAGGTTTAAGACAGATGGACTTGATGCTGTAGTTGGAATCTGAAAGATTGAGACAGCCTAGTGAGGGCAAAAAGGCCAAAGAAGTTGTTTCACCTATTTAACAACACATGAGAGAGAAAGATAAGATGATATTGGAAGAATAGATTAGATATTCAACCTCTGCAAGCTAGAAATAATCTTGATACAAGTAGTATGGGGTTGACCTTGTTCATGGATCAAGGATTTTGACACTGCCATATCCTGGGTACCCACCATCTTCACACTTCCATTGTAGCCGGTTGATGCCAGAAAAGTGGGATCCCGTTCAAGTCCTGGCTTCCCGGAGCAGTTGATTGGCGGGGTTCGGACCCAAGAGATGGAATTGACTGGGGCAGACATCAGTCTCTCTCCAGTCACTCCACCAAAACAAATACAGAAACCCACCTTGGAATTTGAACAAAACTCAAGACAGGGCCGCAATGGTGGCCAAGACCATGTGAGGAGAAGAACCAGCCAAACCGGCGGAGTTCATCTTGAAGTACTATCAGCTGATGATTTACAGAGGGTAGCTAGTTGACTGTCAATTACGTCCCATTGCAAACCTTTGGCTTTTTGGCTGGTTTTGTAGTACACCAGGATAGGGAACATGCTCATCTGCTTTCTTCTTTTTTCCAGGACTGGAAAATGAACCAGCAGTAGCAAGGGATGAGATGACCTTTCCAAGTGTGGTGAGAGATTTTTTAATCTGAGCACCTTCCTTGAGTCTAACGCCAGTGGCACCAGTACTATTAGCACGCTCCAAGCCAGCAAGATCAACCAAACTGATTCTTGAGACCTTTTTGCCCTCCATACCAGTTGTCAAATCTTTTTGCTGCTGAGTAAGCAAGAGTGTAAAGACCAAATGATCTTCCTTGAAAGGCAAGAACAATGTGCCCTCAAGGAGGGGAAATGTTCTCCCTTCTCAAAATTGCACATCGGACATTGACAAGGGAGCTTTTCCTTATGATGGCTGGTCTGTAGGCTGGTCATTGGGGAGGAAAGAATCCCTTTGCTGTGGGCAGTACTTGTATCAATCATCAAGAAGGGAGTCTTCCCTTCTTGATGACCGGTTTTTAGACCAACCATTGAGGAGGGGGACTTCTCTCCTTGATGGCCGGCACAGCGTTTGTTGTGTGTGGCACCCTTGCTTGAAATTGGCCCAGCAGGGCTTTGTGCCAAACCCTGCCCACTTTGCAATATGCCAAGCAGGGGTTGGGAGTGTGCCAGGCAGGCTTTAGGATTGGCCAAGTGGGCTTTATGGTTGGCCACGCGCGCTTGGCCTTCTTTTGGCCAAACTTTGGTGAGTGCCCAGACAGGCTTGCAACACCATAAGTATCTCTATTGGAGGGGGGACTCCTCCCCGCAGGGACCATCCAAAGGAGAGACTTATGCACTATGTGGACCCTGCGGGTGTAGAGAATTAGAAAAATTTCATTTTTCAATCCTTTCTGGATGTGCCATTTCTCACTAGACAAAAATGTTTTTGGGGAGCAAAATATGCAGAAGATCATGCAGAATTTTTGTACATATTAGAGCTATTTTTCAGGGTGCTGGATGACCCTTGAACTCATTTTTGTGTGACTGCTTCATCATGGATTACACATCTTGCACTTTACAGAATCCAAAACTATGAATGTTACAACTCTGATTGCAGGTCAAAAACAAACCTTGATGGTGTTTAAAAGTAGTACAACTATGTGGACACCTTGGGCCATCCCAGAAATGAAAACTAGATGAAAAATGGATCGGAAGCACCCACCTGAGATGGGTTTTACAATTTTCCCCAGCCAATTGCCTAATCCCCACAGGCTGCGGGGGCAACATAGCCTGTAAGTCCCTCCTTCAGAGGTCACTTTGCTCCCCCAAGGAGGGAATCAGCTAAGTTAGGACTTGTGTAAACTTTGAAGTTCCGGCCTACACTACAACAGTGCAACTTGTGGGCTCCAGGAGCAATAAAAGAAAGTCTATTTGATGAGGTTACCAAAGTGAAAGAAAAACTGGTCTATTCAAGGGGAACCCCCAGTCTTTGCATTCACTTTTGAGTTGTTTTTGACTTCATGAATCCTAAAATCCTAAAATCCTAAACTCTATTGGCTGATGGGAAACTGCTGAAGTTGGGCTTCCCCACCCAAAAAATCAAGGAATTTAGTTTTAGGAATTTAGAAGTTTAGGATTTGAAGCAATGGGAAGTCCTCCAGTGTTTCAAATTTTACATCTGCACAAAAATCTACTGCCCTTATCTCAGCCACCCATTCTTTAATTCCTCAAAGCTCAGCAAACATTTCACTCATCACCATGAACTTACTCAGGAAAATTCCATAACTTTTGAATAGGAAGACCAAATTTTCTACTCACTTTATGGCACATTTTTTTAATTTCCACATCCCATTGAAAATGGCTGAGATAGTTTCAGTACAGTGTTTTGGAGAAAAGGAAGCAAGTAGGAGAAATGGGAAAGTGTGTAACTTTTCAATGGGAGGATCAAATAAAGTCAAATCTGTGGCACCAGAAACTGTTGAAAGTAATAACACGCTTGTTTCCTCTAGTCCTGGCCATGCGGATCACTACGTCAAAGCCCTTCAATAAATTCTCTCACATTTTTTTTTCCTTTTCTCTTTCCATCTCCCATCTTCCAAATACATCACCCTCTACCTCATTTGTCTCAATTCTGCCCTGACCATATCTTGCATATCCAAAATCTCATATGAAACCACTCGCTTGACCAAGCCTCCTCACATAGTTATAAAATCACCTAACTCTACTCATCTCCATTCTTTTTCCTGAGGAACCTCTTCACCCTACCAACTAGATAAATCATTACATATTCTATATCATCCAATTGACTTGTTTCTCCACCCATCCTGTTACTTGTGTTCTTATTACTCAACACCTGACTTTCCCAAATAATCACTTCCCTTCTATCTCTCTTATCTCACCATCTTGTCACTCGCGCTCTATCTTTATACTCGCTTGACACCTGGAAACTAAGAAAGATCATCTCATCTCAATATAATCATCCATTTGATTTCCACATCATCCTTGCGACCGTATGTATTCAACTCATTTACCTCTTTCTTTCATTTGTATTGATGTCATTCCTTTTAGTTCCTTCCTTTCCTTTATTTTGTGTCTATCCCACTTTGTCTTATCTCACCCGTCAAACAAGTGCTTGCCCTTAGGTACATTTCTCTTTTTACACTTTGTTTTTTTTGCTGCTCTTTCTGATTGAAATATAAAACCTTAGTTTCTTTGAAATCTTAAAGAAACATTCCTGAGATAATCACAACCTTCTTTTTCCGCAAGGAAGCTGCTGCCATCATCTCAGCCATGTAGAACAATCTGAAGTTACATATCAGTTACCGTAAAAATTTGGATTTTGACTCACACCAATAATTGTAGGAATACTAGTCCTGGAGAACTGAGTCAATCTCACAATTTGAGATCAACTTAAGATTGGACTTGGCACTGTGTGAATTAATTTCTCAGACAAGCCGGTCCAACAAGTCCTTGGGCTGGCCTGTTGCAGCAGTTCTTACCGGCTTGTCCAAGGAATTAATTTACGCAGTGCAGTACAACCAGTCTAAAGCCCCTGCAGCAAAGGATAACTATTGTGAGTACAATTAAATCTTCCTGCAGAGTATCCTGATAATGACTTGATTCCCAAATTCTTCCCAGACCATACAGGCAAGGAAGAACAGGGATTAGCCACCATCAAAAATCCACAAGGTTGAAGGTGAGTAAAAGCTAGACAAAATCAAAACTAAGACAGAGCAGAACAGAGAGACTAAATCTCCTTTGTATATGATATACAGGAATAAGTTTAGATCTTTTGTTTCATGTCAAGTTTTAGGAGGGCCTTGGAAGCCGGGGCTTTAACATATCTTTGGTTTCAATAACCACCTTTGAGCAATTTTTGATTTCAAAAGTCCTCCTCTAGGACTTTTGGGACAAACTTTTTTTAAAAATTTAGTTAGAAACTGATTTGGAAAATGCTTGGAATAAATCTGAATAATTTCCTAATAACTGTTTATAAATGGGGCCTTAGATGAAGGATGAAGAAGAAGGATAACCATGGTCCAGCCATATGATCTTCTCCGAGCACATTATATTCAAAAAATAAACACTAGACACGAGCATATTTGAAGGGGAATGAGGCAGAACTCTTCCTTTGCTCTGAGTTGGATGATGAGCAGCAGGACAGAGCAATCGTGAAAACAGATGAGATTACACATTTATTCTAGTTTTGGACCAGGGTTCTCCAGTTGCAGGGAAAAGTAGCTATTCAACCCGGTCCCAACCAAGAAAATGTATTGATCACAAGGCTTCTTGCTATAAGTGATTCTGCTGCAAGTAGCTAGGTGAGGACAGGCATAGTGGGTTGTCATTTTGAGTATAGGAATATGATGATAAGAGGTGGAGACAAAGTTAATGTAGTGGCAAAAGATGAGATTTTCAGGGTGAAAAAAGATAATTTCAGATTTCACAATTCAACTCCAAGTCCCAATGGGCTGAGTTGAGCTTAGTCATTAGTTGCAAAATTAGTCTTTTTGAAGAAAGCAACCACACTGATTCAGCAAGGTGGTATTTTGGCTGCATGGCAAGTGGCAACCAAAGTACACCGCCATGACCACCAGAAGCCATCCACTTGACATGCCACCGGTATCCCTGCTAGCTGATTCCCCTTGTCTTGTGTAGAAAACAAGTTGCTCTCAGAGGTGTTGTGTCTGAGTAATCCATGGATAACACAAGTCTAGCTGCCTGCGGATATCTTCCCTTTACTCTCAACAAAATAAGAGGATGGGAACAGGAAGTGTGCATTTGGCTGGACTTTTCACAACACTTTTGCCTGGACAATAATTCTTGGTGCAATGGAGTTAATTTGAGATTTGAGGAGATTAATGTTTCAGAAGGTGTTTCTGATGTCTCCTGGATCTAGGAGAAGGGGAAAGCCAGCTCGGGTCATTATTGTACACATGGACGTGTCACTCCAGCTATCTGTACACAATGCCCTGATTTCTTGGCAATTGCTGCAGGATTTAACAACATCCTCAGTGAGAACTGAGTTTTTCTCAGCTATTCTCAGCTGTCTGGAAATTCCCATCACAAGCTTCAGCTCAAAATTACTAAGCCAGTAGCAGTTCAGCTGTTGGTCTCAAGTCACTAATTTAGCCTGCCCAATGAGCTATACTCAGGGGCTAAAAATCACCTATGTGCTAAATTAGAAATCTGTGAAGGACTTGACAACTTCATCACATCTTCTAGTGGCTTCAGGACGTCTTTTTTGCATCATCTTTCTCCCAATAGCTTGCAAAACGGTCTACGCACTTCACAGACCAACATTTCAAAGTCCCATGTCTGCAGACGGATGCTCTACCAACAGCCCAGATCCCAAGGAGCATGAAAAACTTGCACATCCCACTGAAGACTATGGATTATTGCTTGAAAAGAACAAGATTTTGGTGAGATTGCACAACAAAGTTTCATCAATTTCCATGAGCATGACATACAGCGGCTGACCGTTACATACATTTTGCATCCACCAAGCGAGAGAGCGTTCATGGTGTGAAATCTAGACTTTGATTGCTAGAACCAAAATCAGAGGGTAGAGTAAAAGGATCAGAAAGCAGGAGAGAAAAGATGATAGGAGAGAAGAGGTAAACCAAAAATAGAAGATTTACCACAATAGGCGATTGAAATCACAAGCAAGATAACTGAGAAAGAAATATATATATAAAAACAAGGAGGCGTAGGACTAAGGAGAAAAGAAAAGCGGACCAGTCTACTTGAGAGAGGGTGATCTTGAGAGATGATAACGTCAAAGTAGTTGAGGAGTTGAGAGCCGACGATGTTAGAGTTGAGATTGGTGAGAAAGATCCAAAAACTAATGATGGAAGAGGGAGAGGGGGAGAGGAAGACTGCAAACGAAGTATTTAATTAATAATTCCGAATGAAAGGGAGGAAGAAGATTGCGGGAGACAAGGTCCGAACACCAAGAATTGAAGCTTGTCTCTCAAGACTGACTCATGCGCAGGTTCCCGGAGAGTAGAGCTGAACTGGCGAAGCACTAATTCATGTCCCTCCGGAGTCCGGGAAGGGCCGGAAGGAGACTGGGCATAGCGTGGCCCCGGGACGGCTGGATAATCGAGTCCATCTGTAAAAAAGTCCTTCCCGCTGGAACCCTCCCAAGGAGGCGGTCCAATGCAACCGGTATTTGATCAGTCTACCCACAGATCCCAGAGTTTCCAAGATCAGAGCTCCGTTAATAAGCGTAGCTCAAGCCGTGGTCGCCAATCAGACTGTTCTCTTTTGAATGGTCGAGAAGTTAAGGCACTACTTGTTGCAAGGCTACAGATTATCGATAGCCTTTGTTGGACATGGCCTTAGTCACATGATAGTCTCACCAATCCTCATGTCTTGCAGCTGTAATTATGGTATTTATTAACCAGTGTTGAATATTTGTAGGCATCATGCCACTTCGAGCTTGGGCTTGAAGCTTGATGTAATTTTGGCAGTCATTTGTAACTTGACCACGATGCTACAGTTGACAGGCTATCTGATGATTGGATCATTCGTAGCAAGGTGACGTTCGCTTGAAGTCACCAACCAACGATTTAGATTGACGTTCTGTTCCTATGTAAACATAATGATGATGATACCGATTATATACAACCCCCAACCATTATGTGGTCTCGGTTGTGTTAATTTCACTCTGGCAAAATTACTTGTCAACAAATATGCGGTGTAATCCTTGCAGGAAGAAAGTCACAGAGGAAGGAAGATGGTATATAAGGGCTTCGTTTGGAGATCGGTGGAATACAGTCAACACAACATCAACACTGCTTCTTTCCATATCAATTTAATCAAATATAGAGCAACTACTTTTCGTAACCCCTAACTTCTTCACCAAACCAACGCCAGTGCTCAACAACATGAAGTTAATGTTTGCTGCAATTTTCTTCATCTTTTTCCAAATGGGCGCCTTTGCCTCTCCGGTACCTGAAAATTCTTCCGCCGATGTAGGTGGCACTGCACTCAATCCAGAACTCAGCAGAAGACAAACGTGCTGCACTGGTTGCAGGACTTGTGGTCCCGGAGTAAAAGGTTGAAATGATGGGCTGAACCAGGTGAATTTCTCTTTGTCATGAATTCCGCTGTTGAATTTCCTACAAACTGAAAATAAACATCCAATTTTTCCTAGTGATCCAAAATCTCACACATTCAACACATTAAAGTTTTCAAGCCAATTTTTTTAAACTAAACTGTTTTCAAAATTCAATCAAATCCCATCAAACCTTGAATCCTTATTTTGCAACATTTTTCAATATCACTGTTGATCAGTGCTTATTGATCAGATGTTTTGTTTCTTATTCTTAATTTTTGACTAATGAGAACACAATCTGCTCCGTCCATTAAACACCCTGAATTTTCAATTCTTATTTAATAATGTTTCTCTTGTGAGTAATCAATAGAAAGAACTCACTCACCAAATAATCACCCATAAAAATATGGCATCTGTCATGGGACCTAAATTTCCATAGAGAATTCCCACTTAGTTTAGAGTGTTGGGATCATTGGGTCCTATTATTTGCATGGTAATCAAGTTTTTTTTATGAATCACTTGATGCATGGTTGGTTTTTTTGAGGCTATTTCAGTTAAACTGGGATGTACTCAAACAATTTAAAATTTGTCAGCTGGCTACTACACCAAAGCCAACTTACCACAATAAATTACACAATACAAATAACAACAATAGGAATACAAATAATAGGAAGAAAGAGACATTATTACAACCTAATAATGCAAACACAAAATAAAAATTAAAAAAATTAAACTAAGCAAATATAACACTAAGAATGTGAAATTAGTCCAAAAACACACCAAAAAAAAATCATGAACATTTTTACCAATTCTGAATCTACACCATAAATAACCTGGGGTAAATCCCCCATCAGTAAGAGTTTTAGAGGAAAAACTAGAGTATATATTTCAGTGAGAATTTAGGAAAAAACAATATAAATAAACTCCAGAGAGAGAGAAGAAGGTAACTAGAGGATCATGGGACTTGAGGGAAAAGCAGAGACAGAGATCAAGGAAAAAAGGAAGCAAACAAAACAAACAAAAAATAAAACAGGAAGATTAGACTGAATAAGAGATCAAGATTAGTAACCTGGAAATGTAGAAAGAGAAAGAGTTAAGGAGAAGAAGGAAAGCTACCACTACTCAGCTTCTCTGCATCTGGTGAGCTTGCAACAACAATTACTAAGACCAGGTTAGACTGAAGGAATTGATTGTTTTTTGAGTGCGGTTGGTCTTGGAGTTTGCAGGCAAGACGAGGAGAGAAGCTGAGTGGCTGAGTTCCTTTGAGTTAGCGGGAACAATTCAAGAGAATGGAGCTGTGTGTGGGAAGTTCCAAGCTGGTTTTGGAGCTTTTTGTGGTCTTCAAAATCTCATTTTTGTGATAAAAAATTGTATATTCTTTGTTAGTTGGAAGCAAATATGGAGGAGAAGAATATGGAAAGTTGACAATCAAGGATAATGAGAAGAGAGGTGAGGAAAAAAGAATTTGATGCTACGGGTGCAACTGGCAGTAGTGGAAGCAATAGAGATTGTAACACTCTGTGTTTCCAAGTACTAGTATCCTTCTAGCTACACAAGGTTCAAGGAATAAAAATAATACAAAATATACATTTGACAGGTGCATAATCATTTTTTATTAATATTTGAAAGATTATAAATTTTGGGAGGGGCCTGCAATCAGGGGTGTTTAGTTCCACAGGTTTTTGTGCAAAAGATGGGGAACTTGATGAATTGTTTACAACAGGGCCTGCCAGAAGGGGTTTTGAGTTCCCAGAGAATATGGTGGCTAAGACAGGGCCACAACTTCTAATACAAACAGACTGACTCTAGGCTTTTGGAAGGGAGAGTGGGGGACTTTCTAGAGATAAACTGGACAGCTTGAATCTATTGGGATGATGGTTTGAATGCTTGAAAGATTGGATGTTCAAAGGAGAGAGGCTTTGAGTCTTGAAGACTGATTGACTGGGCAGGACACTAGTAAGCTGGACTGGTGGAATGCAGGTTGGAAATATGATACAGCTGGGAAGTCAAACTACAGGGGTAAGAAAAGGCCTCTTAACTGCCTTTGTGAATCCATGATGGTGAAACACAAGGTTTCCTCTTTACTGTGGGAATAACAGAAGGAAGGATTTAACGTTAGTAGAAATAAATGATGGGTTTTATCAAATTTATATGTGTACAGGCTCCAATGTATAAAACAGCATGTGGATCATCTAATGGTAACAACTGAGGGACCTTCAGAAGTAATTAATTTCATGTATTGATCATGTGATTAATAAATTTCAGAAGCAATTAACAAATTACTATACAAATGTGGATGTTTTGGATAGCTGGAGGGTCACACGTGTTTGTTGGAGTTTGAATTTTTTTTTCATGTCCAAGTTGGAATGGTTTCATTTGAAGGCAAAAATGTCAGCTTGCTACTAGTTCAGAGGTAACCTGACTAGAACACAATAATAATAATAAATTAATTAATAAAAATACATATGAGAGAGACATTATTACACAAGTAATAATGTGTCATGCTATGTGATGTCAAGGACTGATAAAATTCTAGCTACACAAGGTGCAAGGCTAAAAATAATATGTAATAAATTATTTTAGAGGATTTTAATCTTTTTTATTAATATTAAAAGATTATAAAGTTAATTGGGAGGGGCCTGCAAGCAGGGGTGTTTTGGGTGCCCTCCAAAGGGGTTCGTGATAATGCACAGAAGCTTTGTAACCTTTTACACTGGGGCCTGCAAGCAGGGGTATACAAGTGCCCAGTGACAATAGTGGCTAAGAAAGGGCCACAACTCCTAGTGAAACAAGACTTACTGTAGGCTTTAAGAGGAGGAGGGGGGGCTTTCTTAAGGTGAACTGGACAGCTGGAAGCAGTTGGAAAGGTGGGCTTTATGACTGGACAGAGTTGGAGTTGAGGAAAAGAGGCTTTGAAGTCATGAAGACTGATTTACTGGGCAGGACACTAGTATGCTGGAATGGTGGCATGCTGGTTGTAAATATGATACAGCTGGGGAATCAAAATACAGGGGGAAGAAAGGGCCTCTTAAATGCCTTTCTGGAGCCCTGATGGAGAAACATCAAGTGTTATTTTGGCTATGGGAACACTACAAGGAAGGAGTTATCCTTAGTAGAAATAAATGATGTAATTTATCAAATTATGACATGTACAGGCTGTCAATGATCAATACAGCCTGTCAATCATCTACTGACATCATCTGAGGGCGCTTCAAGAGCTCTTAGTTTGATGTACAACATATATTGATCACTTGATCAATAGAATAAAAAATAAATAATCAAATTATAGTACAGAATCTCATTTCTGTTTAATTTGGTTATTTCATATATAAGGTTCTGTACCATGAGAGTCCTTCTCATACTTGCATTGTGGGCGCTTTTACAGCTCTCCATTCAATCATTTGACAAGCAAAACATCCTGGGAAAAGTGTCATCATTTGTTATTTTCCCGTGATTAAAGGAGCTTGTCATTTATGTTAATTGTACAAGTTCTTTTAGACTTGTTTGAGGTATTCTAATGTTTTCTTTATCCCCTGTTTTGTGTCTTTCGTATATTATTATATTTATTAACTTATACAGTATGTATTTGTAGAAGTTAATAATAATACAAAGACTATAAAACAGTGTGGTATGTATGTCAAATGTTATTTGATATTTTGTTTATGTGTTTAAAGGATAATTACATAGTTTATTTAAGTAATTATCCCGTATTTTAAGGACTTATACTTACTAGAGTACTCTCATATTAAATATGTTTATACCTAGTAAGTATTTTTAGCGCTTAGTAGGAGTATTCTTTAAGTTAATTTTGTTATTAGAAGGAGTAAGTTGTCTAGGATACTTTGGCTGAGGTTCCCTAGGTTATTTTACTTGCTCTGTCAGAATATGAAATAATATTCTCACTTATCTCAAATTTTAATGAGTTATTACTTATTTTATTATTTATTTATCTATTATATTTGTTTATTACATTATTACCATGTAATAATGATTATATTCTAATATTTTATATTTCTCTTATGTTTTATTATAATTTATGGTGCATTATTAATTGTGTAATATTGTCTCTTTCATATGTATTTTGTATTAATTAATTATTACTTATTTATTGGTCTAGTCAGGTTGTCTCTGAACTAGTAGCAAGCTGACAAAATGGAACTAGCGGTTGTGGCTGATGGAGGCAGGAGGAAGGACTGTGTGAGAAATTTATTTAAGTAGAAGCATTGGGCAGTGTGTACATACATGCTGTGCCAAGTGTGACTGGGTGTCAATAGGCTGACCACTGGCATGCGTTATTGCATTATGGTATTGGGGGTGCGGCTGATTGTGGACGCCATATGGGTTGGGAGATATGCAGTAGTAGGAGGAGTTTTGGCCTGGCTGAGACATTTTCTGCTGTAAATAACAGCCAGAGTGAGTAATTTTTGCAGTTATTTGCTTTGATAGACATGCACTTACACTTCTGGAGGGTAAGAAAAGTTGACGCAAAGAATACTTGCTGATATCTGTGTGTTCAGAGGAGCAAGAAGAAATAATCAGCTGGAATGAAAATAATAATAATGAAGAGGTGGAGAGGTGAATTGGATCTGAGTGAAAGAACATCAAGTGCTGGTGTGCCTGTCCAGGGCTTGGACAAGGGGAATGGAGCGCTTGGATGCCTACGTGGAGATAAAACGGGGCCCTTCAGGCCCAACATGTCAACCTTGAGTGGCTGAGAGGTGCCAAAAGGGGCCTAGGGGCCCTTTTCAAGCATTAACAGCTGGAATGAAGCTCACTACAGTTGGCCCCTTTTGGCCGGTCATAGTGGGCCCTGTTGGCCCCTTTAATAGGCCCCTTGGGACTTGGTCCAGTGTCAACACAAGACCTAATGGGCCCTCATTAAATTTTTAGTTTTTGTTTTACCACTTTTTTGATTTTTTTGGTGGTTTTTTGACCTTTTGTCCCTTTGTTTTTCTTGTTGTTCTGTTGGATCTTTAGTATTATTTATTTGCATTATTTTTTGTTTTTGTTTTTGTTTTTGTTTTTGTTTTTGTTTTTGTTTTTGTTTTTGGTTTTGTTTTTGTTTTTGTTTTTGTTTGTGTTTTTCTTTTTTTTTCTTATTTTGTTTTTTGTTCTTTTCTTTTCTTTTCTTTTCTTTTCTTTTCTTTTCTTTTCTTTTCTTTTCTTTTCTTTTCTTTTCTTTTCTTTTCTTTTCTTTTCTTTTCTTTTCTTTTCTTTTCTTTTCTTATTTTATTTTATTTTTGTTTTATTGTCATACTTGTATTATATTTTTATCATATTTTTTATTATATTTTTATTATATTTTTATTATATTTTCATTATATTTTGATTATATTTTTATTTTTATTTTATTTTTAGGGCATTAATAAAAAAACCTGGTTTTTCCGCGTTTACACCCGGTTTTCTGCGCAGCTGCGGTGTCAGCTTGCTACTATGTCAGAGACAACCTGAACAAAATATATAAATATATAATAATGAAAGAGACATTATTACAAACCAACAATGAAAGAGACATTATTACAAAACAACAATAAAAGAGACATTGTTACTTATGAAAGAGACATTGTTACTCTTTACGCCATAAAAAGAGAAAAAATACATATAAAAACATATAAATAATAAAATATTATTTAATATTCTGATTCTACACGTAAAATAACATAGGGTACCTCAGCCAAAGTACCCCTGTAACTTTACTCCTTCTAGTAGTAAATCCACTTTAAACTACTATAATAATAAGTATAAACATGAATAGTAGAATATACAACCTGTATGACGAAAAGAATAATCATCATACAACAGTAAAACCATAGTACAACTCAAAAGAAACATATGTAAACATCCTTACATACATAATCTGACATTTATGGCCCAATTGGGATGACATATTACTAATGGTGATCATGACAGATGTTCTACATGGTTACCACTTCAGTTGGACACTCTGAAGCGCACACTTGAACCATATTACATGACAGTAACTGTGGTAATAATCCCATGTCAACCATTGACATCATTGCCAATCTGTCATGGCTCATCCTTAGTAGTTACTACTAAGAATCATGACACATGACAGCCCTCTCTAGCTCTCCTGTTTCGCCACCAAGGCTCCAAAGAAGATATTTAAGAGGCTCTTCTTTCCCCTTGCTTTAAGCCCCATCATCTTTTATACATACAACATACATACATAGCATTCCACCAGTCATAGTAACCAGTGTCCTGCCCTGTAAGTTTGTCTATTATAGACCTGATCACTCAGCCCTCTTTCTTCACCAACTGCCAGTCTTTAGCCCATCAACCCAACCGCCTCAGCCTGTCCAGTAACCCATAGAAGTGCCCCTTCCTTCCAGAAAAGACCATAACAGTAAGTCCTTTCTTTCAGGAGTTGTGGCCCTTCTAGCCATCTTTACTGGGATCAAAACAACCCCTGCTTGCAGGCCCCAGTTGTAACAGGTCACCAATTTCCTCTGCTTTTGCAAGAAAACCTGTGGAGGGAACTAAACCACCCCTGCTTGCAGGCCCCTCCTTAAAAAATATATCCTTATATTTTTTATATCTCATATCACCACCATATTACCACCCTTTTCTATCTTTGCACCCTGTGTAGCTAGAAGGATCTTAGTCCTTGGCATCACAGAGCGTGACAATTGGGGGTCTGGCCGGGAATTATCCAATTTTTATTACCCATAAAAATTATTCCTCACTTAGCCACCTTTATTTTTTACAAACATAAATCAAAAAACCGTAAAAATTATCCATAAATCCAAACCACTATAAAAAATTATCCCTTTTTTATAAAAACCTTAAAGAAAATACAAAAACATTCTTTATCCTCTCATCTACCCAGATCTGATTTTTAATTCACAAAAAACCATAAAATACATATCTTTTATACACAATTAAAAATCCATAAAAACTCGAAAATCTCATTTTTTCTACTAAAACATTTAAATCAAAAAGAATCATTAATAATAAAATTCTTTTTCATAATCCTCTTTAAAATATTCTTAGTGAATCTTAAGGAGAACGCCGAACTAATCCAATACTACCTTGAATATCTTAGGCTACGCAAGGAGGAATTCATCCGCAACTACGTGCCATCGTCGTGGGAGCTACTTACTCGAGAGGAACAGATTCAGCTAGCTACCTACCATATCCAACAACAAGAAGAAGCTGACCTTGAAAGTCAACTACTCGTCAATCAGCTTTTTCGCGAATACCGTGAGGACAAAAGAGCTCGGAAACGCGCCGCAAGTCCGTTTAAATCCCTTATTTTCACGTGTTTAAATCTATATTAATCACCTAATCACTTCATTTTCAGTGAATCCTACCTCTACCGTAAACACCGTTGAAAACAACTCCTTAGTACCCAACTCCAACATCTCTAACTCCACCGACGAAGTCATTACTAGTCAGTAATAAAATCGTCCATTTCTTTTAAAACTAAATACAAAAGAAATCAACTAACTGCTATGTCTACCAGATCCAGTAGGCCAGACCTCGCAGGACCCCTCCCAGACCCCTCTCGAGCTTCCAGAAGAACGGGAATTACAAGAGAGGATCAAGACAATGAAGTTCAAAACAATCCAACGCCGGGATATAGCTCCCAACAACTTGACGACGGAAGCGATGGAAATAGATCCACCTTTGACTTCGTCGGAGGATACCCAAGAACCCCAAAGGATGCAAATGGAGGATTCCAACTCAAAGACGAAGGAAGTCACTCCGTTACTGCCATCTTTAACGCGTCCAAAGACCCCGGAAATCCAAGTGATAAATCAGTCCAGGGACATCCAGGAACTCTCGAAACCGGAGAGGATCAAGGTTCTAGTTCGACAACACGTGGCGTTGTGGAAGAAGAGCCAAGAAGACGTCGCGAAGAGAGATCTCAACATTCTTCGCAATATTCTATCCGACGCACAAGAGACCCAGAAATCCCTTCAAAAACTGATGACCAACAAGGAAATCGAGTCTTACGTGAAGGGATGGAATCCCTGGAACGAGAAAAAGTTGCACTTCCCCGCTCCAGAGAAAACCAACGGGAAGGCAAAGAAAGAAAAGTCTTCAGACAGCGCAAGGATTACAGCAACCCGCGCAAGTGGAAGCAGATTTCAGAGATGATCCAAGCCGCCAAAGGCCTCTACGACAGCACCGCGTAGAAGACATCTCTTATTTTCGTGCTATACTAGATAGCATTGATGTTGTAAATAGTAATTTGACTAATCTTGACAGCAATTTCGAGATTAATCATAATAATATTGTACATAGGATTTCCTCTTCTTCTAAAGTCATTACCAATGACATTGACATCAGATTCTCTCAATTAATACAAGTATTGAGCCAATTACCGCTTGACTTAAGTGAAAGTAACATTTTTAAAGACATTAAAAATGAAATACAAATTTTACATGAGAATAACAAAGCCAATACTGAATTATTAACTGAAAGAATCCAAAGATTGGAAGAAGTATCAAATGGTAACTCTGATTATGTTACTTCAACTATAAAACAGGACATTATTAAAGAAAAACAAAAGACTAATAATGATGGATCTTTGAATGAAATTAAAGAATTATTATTACAACACAATTCTACCATGCTTAAAAATCTAGAATATACACATTTGACTATGGAGGAGTTGAATAAAGACTATAACTCTCAATTACGCCTAATTAGAGAAGATATAAAAGATATTAAGAATTCTAACAATAAGGAAATACCTCCTCATTTACAGAATATATCAGAAGATAGTCCAAAGTTTAATAACCCCTTCATGACTGAAAAAAGTAATCATAAGAGAGGAGAACAGACTAGTAAAGATTCTGGTATTAACTACAATCTAGATATAGTAGCCATTAATAAACTCATGCCTCCCCTAGCTGATTGGCCAAAATTTACAGGCCAAGGAGAGTATGATCACATTACTTTTATTAAATACATTGATCACCTTATTAAAACTTATGGCGCCATTGAAGATATTATCTCTGCCAGACTTCCTAGAATATTTGAAGGTGTTGCGTATGAATGGTATGTAAACACCCAAGAAGAAATAGGAGTACAAAGTTGGAGCACTTGGAAAGAATTGATCAAGGCTAAATTTGGTACTAGAATGTGGAGAAATAAAAATGCGTAAATTATATGAAGCAGATTATTTTGATCCCCAAAAACATTCTGCCCACAAGTGGTGTTTAACTCAAATGAGAAGAATCAATTGCATCCATAATAATCCCACTACAGAGGAAATAATTGAAAAAATCCTTGACCAATGCCGTGGTAATTTTGAACATTCAGTAAGATGTAGATTAAAAGAAGGATCAACAGATTTATCTCACCTAATTTCAGTAATGGAAGAAGTGGTAGAAATGAAAGGACTCAACAGGAAAAGCCATTCTTTTGATAAAAAGGAAGAAATTAAAGATAAAAATCCGCCCACTATCATGAAGAAAGTGAAGATACCTGAGTGTTATAATTGTGGAGAAAATGGTCATAAAAAACCTGAATGCCCCAACCCCAGGAAAAGAGTAAATAATGTACATGTGGAATCTGAAGATGAGAACTCAGACTCTCAATCTGACTTTAATGTAGTGTCTATAGAACCTAAGCACGGTGATTTTTATGATCCTATAACAGATGAAGAAGACTCTTGCAAAATTAAAGTAATACAAGCTGATATAGGAGATAACTTCTGTATAAATGAAATACATGGTGACTCTAATTTACCACAGAAATGGAATGATTCATTAGAAGTAGGACACATTTCTGACGCAAAATTATTAACAAATAAACCAGATACTGGTATGAATTATACTCTAGGAAAAACCAGTTACTCTACTGTAATATTTAATGATAAATATCTAAAGGTATTATTAGATATTGGAGCCTTCTGCTCGTGTACAAGTGCTGACTTCCTTAACATTAATTACCCTGAATGGAAACAATATTTATTACCAGTTCCTAGGGCAAAAATTTAGTAGTTGTAATTCTTCTATGAAACCTGTAGGAATTATACCTATGACTCTAATTTTCCCGCACACCAAAGGCTCTTTAAGGTTGCACATTGAATTTGTGGTACTACAAGATGCCATTTGTGATTACTTAATCTTAGGAAATGACTCCTTCTGCATGTATGGATTTGATATATTCCAAAGTAAAGATAGATATTTTACTATTGGTGCGGATTGGAAGAAGAAATTCTCAATATGCAATATTAATATCAAATTACCTGATCCAATCACGGGAAAAGATACAAAATTAAATAAAGAATTAAGTACCTTTAATAGTGAATATTTTAGCCAGGCCTCTACTAGTGAGACTTTAAGTAATGAGCAACAAATTGATATTCTTACAACATGTTACCGTAACAAAGAAGCATTCTGTACCAATGAAGAACCCATTGGTAATGTGAAAGGACATGATATTAAGCTTGAATTGACCTGTAAAGAACCCTACCCCCCAATTCTAAGGAGACCTCCATATCCTTCCAGTCCTAAATCAAGAATAGCTCTTGAAACTCACATTAAAGATTGATTGAGCTGAAAGTCCTGAGGAAAATAGGACATAATGAACAAGTAGAAATCACTACACCAGTAATCATTGCGTGGCATAATGATAAATCAAGAATGGTGGGAGATTTTAGAGCTTTAAATAACTTTACTAAAGCTGATAACTACCCTATACCTAGAATTGACCACTCACTTCATAATCTATCCAAAGCTAAATATATTACGTGCATGGATGTACTAAAGGGATTTCATCAAATACCTATTGCAGAAGAAAGTAGGAAATACATGAGAATTATCTGTCACCTGGGAGTTTATGAATACCTGAGGATGCCCTTTGGGATAAAAAATGCGCCTTCCCATTCCAAAGGATGATGGATTCCATATTTGGATGCTACATACGCCAATGTTGGATGATGATTTATATTGATGACATAATTATTTATTCTGAAGATTGGGAGACACACATCAATAAAATAAATATTGTATTAGAAACCGCCATTAAAGCTGGATTAAAAATGTCAATCAAAAAATGTAACTTTGGTTTTACAGAACTAAAAGCTCTAGGACATATAGTATCAGGATTGTCTTTAGCCATTGACCAAAATAAAGTAGCAGCTGTTATGATGAAATCTATGCCTCAAAATATTACAGAAATGCAATCCTTTTTAGGTTTCTGCAGTTATTTATAGACAACATATACAAACAATTTGCTAAACATGTCCAAGAGTCTTTATGAAATTTGCTCTAAAGACACTATTTTTGAAATGACTTTTGCTCGAGTCAAAGATTATGAATCTTTAAAAATAGCTCTCACTACTGCCCCAGTTTTAGCCCAACCAGACTACAGTCTTCCCTTCATATTATATATTGATGCTTGCCTAGATGGATTAGGAGCTGCCTTACATCAAGAATTCCAAGTAGAAGATAAACCCATTGAAAAACCTATACTATTTATATCCAGACAAATTAAAGTAACAGAGAAAAAATATGGTGCCAGTCAGATGGAATGTCTTGCTTTGGTATGGGCATTAGATAAATTACATTATTATTTAGAAGGATGTAAAGTAGTTGTAGTAACTGATTGTACAGCTGTAAAAACTCTAATGAACATGAAAACCCCTAATAGGCATATGTTACGGTGGCAAATAGCTATTCAACAATACAGGGGACATACGACAATTGTACATAAAGCTGGAGCTAAACACAAAAATGCTGATGGATTAAGTAGATGGGCATTACCCAATACCCCAGATAATCCTGCGTATGACCCTGAAGATGAGGATATTTTTCCAATTTTAGGAATTCATACGTGTGATTTAGACCAATCATACTTTAATTTAATAGAACAAAGCTACCAACAAGATGTTGAATTAATCAAATTAATAGACATACTAAGCAATGAGAATAGTGCGCCTGAATTAATTGCTAGTTTACCACCTGAGCTATCTAAACCATATGCTGATGGAAAATTTACGCTTCTAGATGGTTTAATTTATTATAGACATAAACATTCCAGTGTAATAGTCATCTGTGAGAAAAATCAGATTAATAACATCATGGAAGAATGTCATGATATGATAGGGTCAGGGCATTTTTCAGAAGAAAGAACTATGCAAAGAAATTAAAAATACCGCTTGGTGGCCCCATTGGAAGAATCAAGTAGCTGAATATATAAAACCTGTGATATCTGCCAGAAAGCAATAAAAACAAACTGGTAAAAGGTTTGGCTTGCTTCAAACCATCAAAGAACCTACTACAAGGTGGGAAATAATCAATATGGACTTTGTCACGGGATTACCACCAGGAGGACACTTTTCTTACAATTCTGTATTGGTGGTAGTAGATAGATTTTCTAAGAGAGCAAGATTTATACCTAATCACAAAGATGACACGGCAATGGAAGTTGCCTTATTATTCTGGAATAGAATAATGTCTGATGTAGGGATACCCAAAGTCATAATTAGTGACAGAGCCCAAGTTTACCTCTGAATTTTGGAGGAATTTACATGACTGTTAGGTACCAAATTGGCTTTTTCCACCGCATATCATCCACAAACAGATGGCCTAGCAGAAAGATGATCCAAACATTGGAAGATATGTTAAGAAGATTTTGCGCCTTTGGCCTTGAATTTAAGAACCAAGATGGATACACACATGATTGGGTTAGTTTACTCCCAGCTTTGGAAATAGCTTATAATAGCAGTAAACATTCCTCAACTAAAGAAGTACCCTACATTTTGGAAAGAGGATGGATACCAAGAATGCCAAAAGACATGATTAATTCAAAATTACCTCATGTACATCCAACATCTGCTGATTTTAAGAAAATGTTAGACATTACACAAGAACATGCTAACAAATGCGTACAAGATGCTGTAGAATATAACAAAACAAGGGGGATAAAACACATAAAGAACCATGTTTTAATATTGGAGATATAAAGTGTTGCTTTCCACTGTAAATTTCAATAACCTAGGAGGACATAAGAAACTTAAGCCATCCTTTGTAGGGCCCTTTACTATTAAGCAACTTCATGGAAAAAATGCAGTTGAGGTAATCCTTAGTGATGAATTATCCAGAAAACACCCAGTTTTTCCTGTCAGTTTAATTAAGCCCTTCTCACAAAGAACAACAGGACAACCGTCTATTGAGAGAACACCTATTCCCCTCATTGTAGATCCTGAACCTAACATTAAATTGAAAGTATTAAAAATTCTTAAAGAAAAGAAAGAAAGGATTAATGGGAAAGATACTAGACTATACCTAGTCAGATATAAAAATACATCTGCTGATAAAGATGAGTGGCTCCCAGAAAGTAATATCCTGATAGTTCTATTCACCCAGACAGAAATTTTAGGATATCCATCCAAAAGGCACTAGGAACATAGAACAATTTTTTTTTCTAATAGACTCATTTTGAAGGTAGGGAATGTCAGCTTGCTACTATGTCAGAGACAACTGAACAAAATATATTAAATATATAATAATGAAAGAGACATTATTACAAACCAACAATGAAAGAGACATTATTACAAAACAACAATAAAAGAGACATTGTTACTTATGAAAGAGACATTGTTACTCTTTACGCCATAAAAAGAGAAAATACATATAAAAACAATATAATAATAAAATATTATTTAATATTCTGATTCTACAGTAAAATAACATAGGGTACCTCAGCCAAAGTACCCCTGTAACTTTACTCCTTCTAGTAGTAAATCCACTTTAAAACTACTATAATATAAGTATAACATGAATAGTAGAATATACAACCTGTATGACGAAAAGAATAATCATCATACAAAACAGTAAAACCATAGTACAACTCAAAAGAAACATATGTAAACATCCTTACATACATAATCTGACATTTATGGCCCAATTGGGATGACATATTACTAATGGTGATCATGACAGATGTTCTACATGGTTACCACTTCCGTTGGACACTCTGAAGCGCACACTTGAACCATATTACTGACAGTAACTGTGGTAATAATCCCATGTCAACCATTGACATCATGCCAATCTGTCATGGCTCATCCTTAGTAGTTACTACTAGAATCATGACACATGACAGCCCTCTCTAGCTCTCCTGTTTCGCCACCAAGGCTCCAAAGAAGATATTTAAGAGGCTCTTCTTTCCCTTGCTTTAAGCCCCATCATTTTTATACATACAACATACATACATAGCATTCCACCAGTCCATAGTAACCAGTGTCCTGCCCTGTAAGTTGTTCTATTATAGACCTGATCACTCAGCCCCTCTTCTTCACCAACTGCCAGTCTTTGCCCATCAACCCAACCGCCTCAGCCTGTCCAGTAACCCATAGAAGTGCCCCTTCCTTCCAGAAAAGACCCATAACAGTAAGTCCTTTCTTTCAGGAGTTGTGGCCCTTCTAGCCATCTTTACTGGGATCAAAACAACCCCTGCTTGCAGGCCCCAGTTGTAACAGGTCACCAATTTCCTCTGCTTTTGCAAGAAAACCTGTGGAGGGAACTAAACCACCCCTGCTTGCAGGCCCCTCCTTAAAAAATATATCCTTATATTTTTTATATCTCATATCACCACCATATTACCACCCTTTTCTATCTTGCACCCTGTGTCAGCTAGAAGGATCTTAGTCCTTGGCATCACAGAGCGTGACATGCGGCTGCACCGGTGCACCCGGTTTTCCGCGCAGGCACCCGCATTTTTTTTTTATATAATTTCATGCAAATAGCATATGGAGGGCGCGAATTTGATGCGCAGTGACCTCAATCATCCTTCATTCAATTTTTTATTTAAAACAAATAAAATAAATAAGTACTAAACAAGTAAATAAACAAAACAAAATAAAGTAAGATTATGGAGGGCACAGCATTTGATGCGCACAACCTCCCCAATCATCCTCATTCAAAATTTTATTTAAAACAAAGAAATTACACAATAAAAACAAGTAAAATAAACAAAACAAAATATAAGTAAAGTAACATAGAATAAATGAAATGAATAAATAAATAAATAAATAAAAAGCAAGGACATAATTGCACGTTAATAATTATTTTAATACATAATAAATGTAATAAACAACAAGGAGACATTCGTACAGACTAAGAATGCACACACAATAATAAGTATAAGAAAGAGAAATTGTTACAAACACTATGATAAACTAGCAAATGCTACTTTAAAATGGTGAATCTATGCCTGAATTACATCCTGAACCCATATTTAATTTTTAATAATATCTTACAGGTAACACTCCAAAGCATCATACAATGTACCATACCTGTGTGTACCATTATATTTCCATTTCTTTGTCATGAAATCTGATAACAAGTTAATTA
>RDRW01000483.1:0-52320 GCA_007896445.1 Puccinia hordei
TAATTAAGCAATTCCTAGTTTTAGAAATGCTGGTTCGAAGGAGGCTGACTTAAATGTCAAAGATGTTCGTTGAGTTAAGTGTCACGCTGTTTCATTTGAATTGAAATGAATTTCAAAGATGCATTTTTTGAAGCATTGCGAAATTGAATATGCATTTCAAGCCTGAGATGCATTTTATTAAAAGGGTTGATGAGGAGTCGAAGCTGAGCTTAAGGTTGCAGCGTGACAGATGCCCGGGTATAAAGACTGCCGAGCTCCTGCGAGGGTTGAAGAAGATAATTCCCACAATCCTACTTCCCACACTACCACTATATATCCCACCATAAAACTACCAATATCAAAGAAGAAAAGAAAAAGAAGAAGAAAGAGAGAAAAAAAAAAAAAAAATGGAAGGTATCAAAGTGTTAGATCGAAGATGTCAAAGATGTATCCGGCAGGACCTGGAGTGCAAGCCAAGCACTGCGAATCGAGGTGATCGATCCAAAATGCAAAGTTGTCGAATAACTAGGGTTCCTTGTGTTTTCCCACATGGCTTTCCCTTCGAGCACCGACTGCTTCATCCATTCCCCCTATAAGTACCAGTCTCCCTCCTGCTTCCCCTCGCCTACCAGCCCCAGACCAATCTCGCCCACCACCATTGCCATCGCCATCCATATTCACATTTGACGCTGCCCTAGAAGGACCGCGCTCAACCTGTCAATTATTGGTTGCCGAGTTTGTGGATACGCGATCCCAAGGATACGCCAGATTTGGGTGAGTTCGAAGAGAAGAAGGATTAACTTTTAAGGGATGTTTTAACTAATACATATATAATTTCTTTCAGCAATAATAGGTCCGTATCAAAGATATACAACCATGACTCCACCTCCACCACCACCATACAATGAAGCCCAATACAATCGTATTGCCCAAAGGTAAAACGGAGTTGTTGAGGGTCGATGAGGGTGTTCGAGGATGTGATAGGAGTTGAAGAAGAGAGAAGGGATGTCGAAGAAGAAGAGAGAGAAAGAGAAGGAGAAGAAAGAGTCAAGTAGGATTGAAGAGAGGTTGAAGAGAGAAGGATTCCAATTCACGTACCACCTGCGACCACCAATGCTCGAAGCTTGACTGAAAATTTGAAGAAGGAGGGTTCAAGGAAGAGGCAATATGAAGAGGAATTGGAGAGAGAAGAAGGATGGGGAAAGAAGAAGTCAAGAAAGGATTGTTCGAAGAAAACTTGGTTTGATCTTCAAAGAACATCAACTGAATCAGGTTCAAATCGCGAAGAGGGTGTTGAACTTGATCAATGAGGAGGATATGGAAGAGTTTAGGGAGTTGATAAAAGAATTAACAGAGAATTGGGAAGAGGCGGAGAAAAAGATAAAGGAGGAATAGTTTTTAGTTATTTTTTTGATACAATTTATTTGTAATATTATTTATTTATTTATTTATTTATTTATAATTTTAATTTATTAGATACAAGAGAAAAAATGAAAAAAGGTTGTGGATTAATTAAAGTGTTTTTATTTGAGGGAGTTTTTTGAATGAAGGAAGAAAAAAAGAAAGAGAAAAGGAAAGGTTGAGTCTTGAAATTTTGAGTGTTTTTAAAATAAGGAGGTTTTTTCATAAGAGAATAACAATAAGAGAAAAAGGAACAAGGGAAAAAGTGAAAAGGAGAAGAGAGAGGGAAAAGGAAGAGTGTTAAGAGGATTGACGAGGTTTTCAAGGATAATTCGAATGAAAATCTTGAACCAAGTCAGGAGAGTTTTGAAGATGATGTGCTGGTTCCCAAGAGGTTCGATCTTTGTCAGACTGGTATCCAGTCCATTTGACAAGATATTGTAGTTGGCCTTTGCGTAGTCTTGAATCAAGAATATGACTTACTTCCCACTCAGGTGATCTGAACGTTGACAGGTTCAGGAGGGGGATGAGCCTTGCCCGGCAAAAGATCCTTAGCCGGCTCGAGGAGTGATACATGAAACACTGGGTGAATAGCTTTCCACTTTGAAGGAAGAGAGAGAGTTTGTAAGCATTCTTTGAAACAATGATTCAACAGAGAAGGGACCCAGTTTTCTTTCTGAAAGTTCTTAGTGGGTCGAGTCAATCTGATGTTGCGAGCGTCAAGCCAGACTTTGTGCCAATGTTGTACTTTGGTGATTTGATTCAAGTTTGTTGCTTGAGTTTTGTATCATTGGGTGGCTGCTTCGAGGTTTAGTTCAAAGGTTATCTTGAAGAAGCTTGAGGTTGGAGAGGCAATCTGCGGCAGGAGTGGAAGGAAACATGTGGATAGGATCAAAGATGGGATCTCTGCCGTAGATGTTTTGGAAAGGAGATTGTTGGGTCGAAGAATGAGTGTGTGTTGTTGTAAGCAAATTCGGCTAATGGAAGCCATTGGCTCCAGTTGTCCTGTTGATAACTGACAAACATTCAAAGATATTGTTTGAGGATCTGATTGACTTTCAGTCTGACCATCCAATTCAGGGTGATAGGCTGTTGAGAGATTTCGAGTTATCTTCAGTTGTTGACAGAGTGAAGTCCAGAAACCTGAAACAAACAATGAGCCACTATTGCTGACTATGTTATCAGGAAGACCATGCTTTGAAAACACATGTTCGAATGACAGGTTAGCAAGGTCTTGCAAGTTACAAAGTAGTCTTGCTTCGAAGAAATAATGACATCTTCGAGAAGCGATCTACTATCACAAGGATAGCATCATGACCATCTGACAATGGAAGTTGAGAAATGAAGTCCATAGAAAGTGAATGCCAAGGAAAAGGCGGAATTGGAAGTGGTTGAAGCAACCCATACTTCCTATGCTTCAAGGATTTGTTCCTATTGCAAGTATGACAACGGGTTAACATAATCTTTTACATCCTTGACCATACCAGGCCAATAGAAGTCTCAAGCTATTAATGTAATTCTTGTCTTGACCAAAATGACCAGCTAATGGTGAATCATGTCGTGATTCGAAGATATCCAGTGTGATCTGAGGGTTGTCAGGTATAACCAGCCTGCCCTTATACAGAAGTGTATCACTATCTTTGATAGTGTAATCCTTTGGAGTATTCCTTTGAAGATCTTGACAAACAGGATCATCCTTTTGAGCTTTAACGATCTCAAGGAAGTTCTGTTGAAGCTGTTCAAAATGGATCGAATTATTAAGAGTTACTTGGGGTTAGAATGAAATAAAGTTCGAACATTGTCAGGATTATTGTCAGCGAAGTCTCCCCCCTCCAAGGGGTTTAAAGTCGTCCTGACGTGACAAAGCATCTGGGATTACTGCTAATTTGCCCGGTCAATAGGTGATGGTAAAATGAAATTTGGAAAGAAATTCAGACCATCAAATTTGCCTGCGAGTAAGAAACTTTAGTGCTCGTGAAATATTAAGAGCATTATGATCAGTCCATATCTCAAATGGTTCAAGAAGACTGAGCAAATAAGAGCACCATTTCTTCAAGCAATGGATAATTTCGAGAAGTTCCTTATCATGAATCTCATAATTGAGTTCAGCAGATTGTAGCTTGCTTGATTCAAAGGCTACAGGGTGAAAATGCTTTGAAGACGCGGAGAATTGAGAAATAACACCTGCAACTGCGTAATCACTAGCGTCTGTTTTGACGATAGTCTTACACTTCTCACTGAAGTGAGCCAGGATGGGTGCTGAAGTAAAAGCTTTCTTGAGAGTTTTAAACTCCCATTCTGCTTCAACTGTAAAAACAAAAGGAATATCCTTTCAAAGAAGATTAGTAAGGTTCACAATAGTTTTGGAGTAATTCTTTATAAACTTGCGATAAAAATTAGCAAAACGAAGGAACCCTTGAAGTGTTTTAACACTGGAAGGTCTGGGCCAGTCTAAGACCTTTTGACATTTGTCAGGGTCCATAGCGATACCGTCTGTGGAGACGATAACCCCAAGGAAATGAAGCAAAGAATTATGAAATTCACATTTTGATAATTTTGCAAACAAGTTGTTAGCTCGAAGCCGTCAACAAAGCACTTCCTTGATATGGGAAGTGTGATCTTCGAGGGTTTTTGAGTAAACAAGAATATCATCGAGGTATACTACTACATATACTTTGACAATGTCAGCAAAGATATTGTTGACAAAATTTTGAAAAGTAGAGGGAGCATTGCAAAGCCCAAAAGGCATTACAGTATACTTGAAGCTACCAAAACAAATTCTCATGGCAGTAAGCCATTCATGCCCTTTGGCAATCCAAATCAAATTGTACGCTCCTCAAAGATCAAACTTCGAGAAGTGAGTAGCTCCATGAAGAGTGTTAAGAGATGGGCCATGGGAGGCACTGGATAAGCATTCTTACGAGTGACATTATTCAGTTTTCTGTAATCAACGCAAAGTCAAAGAGAACCATCTTTCTTAGGAACAAAGAGAACAAGGCAAGCCTGTATTTGACTTGCTTGGTCGAAGGAAACATTTTCCTACATTTTCCGCAATGTAGTCTCGAAGCTCGGAGGATTCCTGCTTCAAAAGAGAATAGACTGGGCCAGGCGGAGGCGCCGGACCTGTAAGTTTGATCTGATGATCATAAGGCCTATGAGGAGGGAGTTTATCCGCTTGGATAGGAGAAAAAACATCAGCAAATTCATGGTAGATGCTTGGAAGTGTCTTTTGGATGGTTTCAAGGTCTTCAAAGTCATCATCATCTTCAAGGCTGGGTATAGCCGTTGAAGGAGGATGAGACAAGATCAGGGAGTACAAAAAACCTTTTAATGAAGGTAAGTCCTTCTCTTCGAAGAAGGATGGGAAAAATAAGTTAGAGCAATAAGCAATTACTCCGTGATCATTTGAAGAAACGGAAGAGGGAAATTCAGGATATTCAAAGTCTCCTGGTGGAAAAGTTTCATCTAACTCAATGAAACGGTCAGGTAAGATGTTTAAATCTTGTTTGACGGAAGAAGAAAGGTTAGTTGATTGGGATGCTTCGGTTCAAAGGTTAATTACTCCTTCTTTCCAGTTAAAATCTGGATTCCAATGAACCAGGAAGTCATGGCCAAGTATGGTGTCATCCATTCCTTGGGCATCCAGGACTATGAGATCCCATTTGAAGCTGGGGAAAGATTTGAATTGAAAAGTCCACCTTGCCTTCTTCAAGACCCAAAAGCTGGGGTCCTTCAAAGAACTTACCAAGAAAACCGGGAATCTAGGTATCTCAGTGAGCGACAGGGACTGTGAGTTGGCAAAAGAAGAACTAATGAAAGAAACATTAGCTCCAGAATCCAGTAGGACTCTGTAAGGTTGATTCGAAGAATCAAAAAGGATGAATCTCGAACTTGGGACAACTGTTAGTGGCCTCACAAGCTCAAAGGTTGACTCGCGGGAAATGAAGAAGTGAGTAGTTTTCTTTGCAAGTCTTAAGAGAACTACAATCTAATTTTTTGACAACTTAGCTGCTTCACGGGCAATTCTTTTTGAACAAAACATCTAATTGATGCTTTCCCCCACAATACATACATAACCCATCTTTCTCCCTCCTTGCTCGCTCCTCTGACTGGAGGTTACCCTTGGTGTTGAGGACCTTTGTGATCTCTTGAGGCATTTTGGTTCGATCTTGAGGGTGGTGAGGTTGAGGGTTGGGTTGGTGAGGTTTCTTTGAAGCTGGTTTGTTTGAAGATTGCTTCAAGGTTTTGTCCAATTTTGAATGAGTTGCCTCGGTCTTCTTGGATCAAGACTTGTTGTGATAGCAGTTGTCCAACTCGATTGTTCGATTGATTAACTGTTGGAGTGTACTCAAAAGTCAATGACCACTGACAGCGAGCTGATCAGTGATCAGGCCAGTAGTCCTTTTCAAAAGTGAAATACCAGAGCCGCGTTGTTCCAGTTGATGTGCGATTGGAGGACTCAAAACTGGGAGATGTAAGTTGAGGCCTTACCGGTGGGGGCGTTGATAGACGCACGCCAAGCGCGCACGCCAACGCCAGCCCGCACGCCATTTTTTTTGGCGTGCGGGGCCTACACGCCAATTTTTTTTGGCGTGTAGGGTCTAAACGCCAAAATAAATTGGCGTGTAGGCCCCACACGCCAAAAATGGCGTGCGGTTCCCACACGCCATTTTTTTTTGGCGTGTGGGCCCCGCACGCCAAAGAAAATTGGCGTGTGGGACCCGCACGCCAATTGTTTGGCGTGCGGGTCTCACACGCTCACGTAATCGAATGGCCCCTCCCATTCGATTACGTGAGCGGGGGGATCGATATGTGTATCCCCATACACATAATACATGTATGTATTATGTGTATGGGATATACACACCCCCCCGCTCACGTAATCGAATGGCAGGGCCATTCGATTACGTGAGCGAGCCGAGTCTGTTTCCGGACTGGGGCTCGCTTATGGTCCTGGTTTTTTCAACCAGAACCACAACAAACCCCGCCCACCGCTTCCGACTCGATCAACCAAAGCGGTGAGTCTGAAAATCCGAAAAAAAAAAAAAAAAAAAAAAAAAAAATCAAAAAAATCAAAAAAAAAATCAAAAAAAAAAAATCAAAAAAAATCAAAAAAAAAAATCAAAAAAAAAAAATCAAAAAAAAGTCAGAAAAAGAAAAAAAATCAAAAAAAAATAAATCAAAAAAAAACGAAACAAAATCAAAAAATGAGAAATAAAAAATGAGGAAAAAACCCCAAAAAACCAAAAAAAAAGGGTTTTTTTGGGGTTTAATTTTGTGGAAAAGCCCACAGGCCCAGGGCTCCAAGACCCAACTGGCCCAAAGACAGGGCCCAATGGCCGTAAGAAGGGGCCCGCCTCTGCCCATCACCTCCCGTGGGCCCACAGGCCCACTTTGATGCTCCAAAGGGGCAATAAAACATTCAAAGGGGCCATTCAAACCCCCCAGGCAGCTCAAAGGGCCCCGTATAAGCCCCAGACACACACCATCCCCCCCAAAAGTGGCCCATCTCAAACACATCTCTTCCTATTTCCATTTTTTTTTCACCGTAAATATAGTAACACGTGCTGACAAACTCTCCCATTCAAATGCAAACAGATTCCGCACAAATCACCAAATCAGCAGCAAAAGATGTCACACACCGGTGATTACAACTCCGCAACCAATCAGCCTCCACGCCCATACGGATTCTATGAGGTTGACCCCAACCATCACCCGCACGCCCCCACTTGGCAACATGTATCAAAATCAAACCTCTGCGTATGGAAATCCACACGTGCTTGGCCAACCTGCAGCTCCAATCAATCAATCAGGCCACCTAGCAACTAACTATGGCTACCCAAGCAACCAATATGGCCAAGCCCCCCAGCCCCTTACTGTCCCCTCAGCCCACCCAGCCACCTACAGCTTCAATGACAACAACTACAGACTGGCAATCCAGCCAAACCCTGGGCCCCCAGCCCACCCAGTAGCGCAGCCTGTGTTCCGCCCATATGAGGTACAATTGCCTCAATTCACCCACTATCACAATCGACCTCCAGCCTCTACCTATCAGCTTGATCCAGCCCAACCATCCTATCTGGCTCAGCCAGCCCTCTACGCACCACCTCATATAACTCAAGCCCCACCATCCCATCCGTTTCCGCAATCCCATCAAGCACCACAAATCTCAAACTACTGGCAGCCGGGACCCCAACCATTGTCCCACCCGGCCAACCCATTCACTCTTGGACCCACTCACTTCCAAGGCCTGCCAACCTCACACAATTTCCCCGTTGGCCAACCATCAGTGACCGCTCCGCCGCAGACAAATCAAGTCCCTTCCATACCCGTCATGCAAGATATGCAGCCATCTCTGGGGGAAATAACCTCCTCTGCGCCATTTAGCCCTCAAATTTGGCCACCTGCACAACCAAGTCCTCAACAGTTTCCCCAAGGAACTTTCAGCCCTCAAGACCCTCAAAATGTGGCTGAAGGTGAGTCTTCAAATACTTCTCCACTTTGTTTTCATATTAACAAGAACTAATGTTTACCTACTCAATCTCCCAGTCAAATACCCAAGGGCCATGGCTACATCTCCCGGCGGATATCAACCTGCATCACCCAGCCCTCAAGTATTTCCCCGAGCAAATTTCAGCCCTCAAGTCCCTCAAACTGTGGCTGAAGGTGAGTCTTCAAATACTTCTCCACTTTGTTTTCATCTTACCAAGAACTAATGTTTACCTGCACAATCTCCCAGTAAAATACCCAAGCGTCACGCCTACATCTCCCGGCAGGTATCACCCTGCACCACCCAGCCCTCAACCGTTTCCCCCTGCAACTTTCAGCCCTCAAGTCCCTCAAACTGTGGCTGAAGGTGAGTCTTCAAATATTTCTCCACCTTGTTTTCATCTTACCAAGACCTAATGTTTACCTAGTCAATCTTCCAGTATACCCGCTCAATCCTTTAGGACGTTCACCGCTGGCCCCCGCAATGTTACCCGCTGCCAATCAACCACATAAAGTGTTGATGAAATCTGAAGATGTACAATCTTATGATTATTCAGTTGGCAGTAAGTTCTTCTAGTTTCTTAATTCGCCCACTTGAGGCAGACTGGCTGAACTGCTTGTGTTTCCAGATGCAATGGATGCACCACCCAAATTCCTTTTCACATGTGTCACTGATCTCAAACACTTTGTCACCACATGGGCCCACGAGCATGGTTACGCTCTGAAAGTTTGTGCTTCCAAGAGGGACAAGAACATCTACTTTGCATGCACAGTTGCCGGGGAAGACCAAACCTCAGTTGATGCTATCCGGTTTCGAGAGTCTAGGAATAAGCGACTGGGGTGCTGCTTCAAAATATCCGGCCACAAACCGACTTCAGTAAAACTCAAGGATGCACCATGGGAACTCCGATGCCGAAAGACGATTGAGCACAATCATGGTCCAATCGATCTGGAACATGTAGTCATCCACAAGAAGCTCTCTGTCGAAGGCCAAACTGAGGTTGCTCGCTTATCGTCTCTAGGAATGCAACCCCAGGCAATCGCTAGACTCCTTACTAGCAGTGAGGGAAGGTTTGTAACCAACAGGACGATATACAACACAAAGCAGGCACTGAGGGCGGAGAAGAGGGCTGGCAACACCCCAATCGAGTACCTCCTACGTTGCCTCAACGAATCCAATTGGACACACGAGGACGTTTACGATACGGACGGCAAGCTCCTTTACTTGTGGTTTGCGCACCCAGGATCGTTGCTTCTTGCTCGCAGGTTCCACCATGTGGTCAACATTGACTGCACTTACAAGACAACCTGAACAACTACCCCCTGCTGCATGTGGTTGGCCAAACTGCAACCAATCACAGTTTTTCGATTGGTTTTGTTTGATGCAAAACAGAAGAATGAGGCCTACTCATGGGCTCTTGATAAGTTGAAGTGGGTGGTATATTTGACTAATCACCTATTCTCATCATAAACTGACTGTACTCCGGTGCCTGTGTGATACCCATAGATCTATATGGGACGCTGACCACGCGCCAAAGGTCTTTGTGACAGACAGGGAATCAGCACTGCGTAATGCTATCTCAAAGCACTTTCCGAATGCAACCGCGAACTTGTGCATGTGGCACATCGATCGGAACATTGTGACAAACTGCAAGCAAGCCTTTGCTGGCGATGGCGAAGAATGGGCCAAATTCATGAGGCTCTGGCATGAGGTCGCACATGCCCCCAATGAGGACACCTGCAACTCAAAGTGGGCTCAACTGACACGGTACCTAGTCACTCGAACTAAGGTCTACGAATACCTGTACAAGAACGTCTGGAGCGAGCGACAGAAGTTCATGAATGCGTGGGCCGGAATGACACCCCATCTAGGAAATCTGACTTCGTCACGATGTGAATCTGCCCACAGCTGGCTGAAAACCTATGTGACGTCGGCTAGGTGCGACTTTGCAACACTTTTCATTACAATTGCTGCAGCAGTGGACCGACAACTTGACACAGCCCACACGAACCTGGCACACGAGTTACAGAAGGGATTAACCGGACTACCAAATGCCTTCAAGTCCCTCAGCTGCAAAATCTCCTGTCATGCGCTCAAGTTGGCCTTGTCTCAGTACAACAAGTTCATCAAGATGAAGAAAACCAAGCCTGGGGATCCCAGCCTTCAATGCAAAGGTAATTTCCAGGCTGGCTTGGGCATTCCGTGTTCGCACACTATTGAATGTTTGGTCCAGGGGAAGGGAGATGTGGAGCCTTCTGATTTCCATGTCCAGTGGCATATGGCCTATAACCCTGATGGTCCAGTGAGTCCTCCTGATGTATGACTTGTTCATGTCCCTCCTAGCTAATCTTCATCTATGTTCATTGCAGGCTCTTGATGAACCACTGTACGACTTTGACAACGATTTTGAGGATTTCAAGCAGGAGATCTTGGCGTCCCACCACCCCTCGGCGTTAGAAGCAACAATGAAAAAATTACGAAGGGTCCATGCAAACACACACGTGGTCCCGCTTGCAGAGCCTGATCCTATCCGAGTGAAACACAAACTGGAAAGGCCGTGGAAGAAGAGAAAGGGTAGTGGGCGAGTTCAAAAGCGCGATGACACCCATGCAGAAATTGTGGAAGCGCAAATCCAAAAGGCGCAGGCAAGGAAAGCAAGACAGAAGGCCGGTGTATCAAAAGGAAAAGGGGGTAAGCGACAGTCCAAGCGCGCGCAGGCTCCATTGGACACCTCAGCTTCTTCCTCTGGGGACCTGGATGAGCTACCCAGTGTGGAGACACTCATGCGTAAGCAACTTTATTGCATGTCTTTTTAAGAGGCTGATAACTGATGGACTTACTAAGCAGTCAAGAGAACTCACCCCCCACGAATTGGCAGCCTCACTATTGGGAAACGGAATCGGGGGTCTTCCAGTTCAGGAACATCACGGCGCAAGGAAACGTGGCAGCCCAAGTATGGTAGTAAGGATGGTGTAACAGATGAAGATTCTGATTCTGCAGATGCAGTTTCAGATGAAGATTCTGATGCCCCAGATGGGGAATCAGATGAAGAATCTGATGCCCCACATGGGGCATCAGAAGAAGAATCTGATGCCACAGATGGGGAATCAGTTGCAGAATCTGACGCACAAGGTGGGCAATCAGATGAAGAAACTGATCCCCCAGTGGATTCCTCCTCATCTATTGAGATGCAGGATGAGGAAAAGCTGCTGTCACCTCCAGAAGCCTCAAGAAAAGCCTCAAGCTCTCATGATCAGTTTCCGGGTGAGGCCAGGCTACATTCACCCCCAACAGCCAAGGTAAGTACTATAACTTTGACATTAGATTATCAGGGTCTGATTCCATTGTATGTTTCATAGGACCGGCATGTAGATGCTGAGGTTGCACCCAAGGCTGGCCGAACAAGACAGGGGAATACCAACCCTGATGTTGCAGTGAGTGACTCAAGCTTGACACGGACAAGGAGGAATGCACTGACTGTAACTGATAACCAACTTCTCATCATTCTTGTCAGGCGGAGCTTCCACCATGGATCTTAAAATACCTGCATTCCACTTATAACCCTGCAGGTGATGGGAACTGTGGTTATGCATGTGTGGCACATGCATTGGCAGCAGATAGACCAGAGGGTCCCTACGCTAAGGCCAATGGGTGGTACCAAGTGCGAAAGGATGTGTTAGAAGAGATGGAAAAGAACAAGGCACATTGGACAAGATACCTTGGGGGGCCTTCAGAATTCGACCGCGCTTACGGACGTGTTCAGGTGACTGACCCACGTGGATCAGTCCCCATGAACAAATGGATGAGCAAGTTGGATGTGGGACCAATTCTGGCCAATGCGTATAACCGGCCATTTGTCTTCCTCAGCAGAACGGGCGGGAGCACCACATATATTCCCGCCACTGTTCCCCCGGACCCTAAACCGCTGCCAGCCCTCTTCTTATCATTTTTCAATGATAATCATTGGATACGTGTGATAGTCAAGCGGACCCCCACGATTCCCTTTCCTCTCCCTAAAGTCTCCCGGTTATTTCACAAGAGCCCAGCAGCTGCTTGGCTAGACTGTGTTTCCCCTTCCACTACTCTTCACTCTTTGTTACCTAAATGATTAAAGGTACCAAGTTACTGCAAGTAACACTAATTGTTATTATCCTTATTAATGTTTACCATTCTTATTATTCTTTAATATTATTCCTTCAAGATCTCTAGTGAATATTTGCGCAGCTGCGGATGCGCAGTGCACCCGGTTTTCCGCATTTACACCCGGTTTTTTTTAATTTTTAATTTTTAAGCAAATAGCATGTGGAGGGCGGCATTTGATGCGCGTGACCTCCCCAATCATCCTCATTAAATATTTTATTTAAAACAAATAAAATAAACAATTAAAACAAGGAAAATAAACAAAACAAAATAAAAATATGGAGGGCAGCATTTTAAATAAGTAAAATAAACAAAAGTAAATAATATAAAATTAAACAAATAAGAATGAATGAAATGAATAAAATTAATCAATTAATTAAAAGCAACAGACATAATTGCAAGTTAATGATTTATGAATAACGCAACTTCCCCAATTATCCTCATTCAATATTTTATTTAAAACAAATAAATAAATAAGTAAAACAAGTAAAATAAACAAAACAAAATTAAATTAAATTAAACAAAATAAATGGAATAAATGAAATGAATAAAAGAAATCGTGGAAATCAAGCTGTGAGGATTTTTTATGAAAAAACCGGGTGGATCGGCCAAAAAAAATAGAAGCCATAGTTTTTTTGCAAAAAGAAAAATTACTATAAAATTCTACACCCCTGTAAGTATAATAAATAAATTTAAAATCTTGAAAAACAATGCAAATCCGCCCGCAAAAAATTAAATAAAAAAACCGGGTGTAAATGCGGAAAACCGGGTGTACTGCGCAGCAATTTGGACGTCGCCGCTGCGTAAAACCGGGTGTAAATGCGGAAAAACCGGGTTTTTTTATTAATGCCCAAGGTATTAGTATTAAATTAATAATACCTTGATTAACTAACACATGAATAATTCAGGCTACTCTGTGATAATAAATAATAGAGTGATAATATAGTATGATTAAACTACAATCAATCTTTACAATAAATGATATACTTAAATTAATAATACGTTGATTAACTAACACATGAATAATTCAGGTTACTCTATGATAATAAATAATACTTATAAGATGTGACAATAACAAATGAAACATACGCATTGATAAGTTAATATTTTATTAATATTAATAAAAGGGCCTTTAATATAATAAGGGCATTAATCAAAAAACCCAGTTTTTCCGCATTTACACCCACTTTTCTGCGCAGCTGCGGCTGCGCAGTGCACCCGGTTTTCCGCATTTACACCGGGTTTTTGTATTGTTAATTTTAAGCAAATAGCACGTGGAGCGCGGCATTTGATGCGCGTGACCTCCCCAATCATCCTCATTTGATATTTTATTTAAAACAAATAAAATAAACAATCAAAACAAGGAATATAAACAAAACAAAACAAAACAAAAATATGGAGGGCGGCATTTTAAATAAGTAAAACCAGTAAACATTATTTATTTATCAAAATTTTAAATTTATTTATTATACTTAAAGGGGTGTAGAACTTTGTGGTAATTTTTAATTTGCAAAAAAACTGTGTCTTCTACTTGTTTTGGCCAATCCACCCGGTTTTTTTTTAATTTAATTTTTTGCGGGCGGATTTCCATTATTTTTCAAAGTTTTAAATTTATTTCTCATACTTACAGGGGTTTAGACTTTCATGGTAATTTCTATTTTGCTCAAAAACCATGGTTTTTTTTTTTTTTGGCCAATCCCGCCGGTTTTTTCATAAAAAATCCTGACAGCTTAATTTCCAGGATTTCTCAACATTTTCACATTTTTTAAACTTTTTCTAAGCACTTTAAGGGGTGTAGAATTTAATGTGAATAACAGTTTTTTTTTTTAAATCACTGGTTGGATTTTGATGATTTTTGGACTCAATTTATTTCCAAACACCTTCACATCTGTCTTTCAAGATATTCAGGGAGTTTTTAAATGGATTCATACACTTTAGAGGGTGAAGAATTCATTGGAAACAAATACCGATTATAAAATTGACTTCTTATCAGATTTCATGACAAAGAAATGGAAATACAATTATACACAGAGGTATGGTACATTGCATGATGCTTTGGAGTGTTACATGTTGTTTATTAAATAACCAACAACCGGGTGTAAATGCGGAAAACTGGGTGTAAATGCGGAAAAACTGGGTTTTTTTATTAATGCCCTAGGATAAATGAAATGAATAAAATAAATAAATAAAATACAAAGCAAGAGACATAATGGCAAGTTAATAATTTATTAGCACACAAATAATACGTATAAGAAAGAGAAAATGTTATCAACACTACTGATAACAGCTAGAAAATGCTTACAAATGGTGAATATACGCCTGAATTACATTCCTGAACTGATATGTAATGGGCAAAAAAAAATAGAAGACATTGTTTTTTTGGGAAATAAAAATTACCATAAATTTCTACACCCCTGGAAGTATATTAAACATTTTTCAAATGTTGAAAAAAAATCAAAATCCGCCCGCAAAAAAAAAATCAAAAAAAGGGTTTAAAAGCGGAAAACCGGGTGTGCTGCGCAGCAAATTTGAGGTTGCCGCTGCGTAAAACTGTGTGTAAACGCGGAAAAACCGGGTTTGTTCCTTAATGCCCTATAATAATTATGATACCACTAAGGAATCCCAATAGCCCAATTCTGGATAATCTATAGTTTAATGCTGATATATCATCAAGAATTGGCCACAACCTACCTTCAATAAGGTAGAAACCACAAACCCACATGAGTACTCCTTGGATGCCTATTAATAATACTCTGTTTGGGTTATATTGCAAAAAACACTTAAGTCTGATGTTTCATTCAAGTGGATGAGCAAGACAGTGGTGGAAATTACAACTCAAGGGCATGTGAATGAGAAATAAAAGGGAAAACAAAGAAAAAACAACCCCCGGTACATATATCAGAAGTGGTAGTTGGCTACAGCTATTTCTATATCTTGGGAAAACAAAATTTGGAGGTTTTGAATAGAAAAACATTTGTGAAACTCTTCATGGGTTTTTTTCCAATCAACCATTGGCAAACCATCATGACCAATCCAGGTTAAATCCCATGGAGCACAAAAAGTTGAGAAAGTATAATCGGAGGTTATCCAAAGTCCCGTGAGGCATCACTGAAGTATTACCACTATTGACCTTATGTTTCAGAACATTGGCGCCAAATTCCAATAAGGCCGAAGCATTTGAAGTAGTCGGACGTTCGGACCCGTATTTGTTAGTGACAAAGGCGGTTGTTGGACCAAAAACCAGGAGACCAGCAAGCATCCGCATTTGCTCCCGCGTGTTTAATGTTGAACACTCATCAAGCTTTTTATACTTTGGTCTTGTTGGTGCCTGGAGACCGCAGATGTAACACAAGGCTGACATAGCCCCCGTGAAGTATAGACCAAGGACCTTGAGACCGGAGGTGTTTGGTTGGGGGCTTGATCCATCCTTTGCGTGACTTCCAAGGTTTTCATAAGTTCGTTGGAATGCAAGATGGGCAGTATGCACCAAAGATTCGTCCAGGGGGAGAGGCTGCCATTCACTGCCCTGTTGCTCCATGTGTCGAAGGGCCCAGCAGTCTTGCAAAGCACTTTTAAGCCGGAGATAAGCGTGGTCACTTGGAGAGAAGTATGAGGCCAGATTCGCCGCAAGTGTGTGGGTCTGGACACGTTTGGACAGCGGCGCCTTCCGGTTTTCCTGGGAAGCCTCGAGCTGTGCCATGTTGACAACTTCAGGAGTTATCAGAGAGAGAGCACCAGGTTGAGTGGGGTTAAGAATTCTCTCTGCATACCACACAAATATCAGCCTTTGTGATGTATGAACAAGTGAGAAAAAAAGTGAGTATTTACCAGATTTGCATGCCTTCAGAAGTGTATCCACTTCCCTCCAAACAACTCGGCTGAACTCCTGTGGCATCGTTGGATGTGGTGTGACCATTGAGGGGAGGTGTGTGAGGATGAATGCTATGTTTTCAATCATTTTCTCGGCTGAACGGTGTGACCACACAATTCCACCCGCCAAATTTTCATTCAAATCATCTGCCAATGCTTTTGGAAGCATTGGGCCAGGGATAAATAGACCCATAGCTGTGCGCAAAGGAGGGATGTTAATTACAAGATGGGTGTGCATAAGCAATGGGGAGTGACTTACAAGGAGGCGTCAGGACAGGGGGAGGAGGAATTGATTCGCCCGGTGGTCTTTGGGTAGGTGGCTTGACTGTTGATGGCCCAGCAACAGGGGGGTTCCGTGGAATTCTGAGGCCTTGCAGTGATTGCGCAGTGATGAATTCGTGAGAGGTGGGATGAGGGGTGAAGAAATTATACATGGGGCCTGTATTTTTAGAAGAAGAAGCAGAGTTGTCCAGGCGCGCCTTTTTTCTCGTAGGGTCTTCAACCGTAGGATCTTCAATTCGTACCATGTCATAGCGATATTGGGTTTGTTGTGGCACCGGTTCATGGACTGGCTCCTGGTGGAAGGTAGGTTTGGGACGTCCATGAAGGAATCGTTGGAGGACTTGCTGGTCTTCTGCACCATCTTCAGAGTCATCTGTTTCACCCTCTGCGTCAGGGTCTTCAGAGCTGTCCCGGATGGCTGGATTGTTAATTTCTCGTCTCCCGTCCGCATTGGGGGCTTTGGAGGACTTCTGGCCAATGAGTTGTTGGGCCGTTTGTACGCTTTGAAAGAAAGACTGGCCAAAGGTGTTGAGGGTTGTCTTGTGGCCTTCAACATCTGTCCGCATCTCTCCGCTTCGACGTGGGGATCCATCAGCTGGGTTTGTTGTGTTGGGCTGGCCATATTGAACATCCTTGTTTATTTGGTTTGCAAATTGATTGAGGGTGGGGATTGGGTTGGTTGCTGGAGGTAGGTGATCAGGAGTGGGTGCATATAAGTATGCCATTGAGTCGGTTGCAAATTCAGGGCGGGGGTGGGACTGTGGTGGAGCAGGCCTAGTGGCGCCTAAGGTGTTTTTAGCCGGGGCCGGGGTTCTGGAGACCTGTTCATTCTCATCGTCTGACTGCTCGTATTCAGCCTTTATTTTAGAGGCCCAATTCTCCAGGTTTTCACGTTCATCTGGTTTCAACGCAGGGTGCCGCGCCAGCTCTGTGCATTTTTCCCAGAGATCCAAACCTGTGTAATGGTGGGAGGGTGGGTGGGAGTGAGCCAGCTACGTATAGTATACACAAAATAAAGGAATGAATCTCACGTCCTAGTTCACAGGTCTGATGTGAAGACATTGTTGATTGTTGAAGTCAAGTTGGTGATTTGTGCGGAATCTGTTAGCATATGAATGGGAGAGTATGTCAGCAAGTGTTACTATCTATGGTAAAAAAAATTTTTTAAAAAAAAAAAGGAAGAGATGTGGGGGAATGAATGTGTTTGAGATGGGCCCATTGGGCCACTTTTGGGGGGGATGGAGTGCGTCTGGGGCTTATACGGGGCCCTTTGAGCTGCCTGGGGGGCTTGAATGGCCCCTTTGAATGTTTTATTGCCCCTTTGGAGCATCAAAGTGGGCCTGTGGGCCCACTGGAGGTGATGGGCAGAGGCGGGCCCCTTCTGACGGCCATTGGGCCCTGTCTTTGGGCCAGTTGGCCCTTGGGGCCCTGGGCCTGTTGGCTTTTTTTCTCCCACAAAATTAAACCCCAAAAAAACCCTTTTTTTTGGTTTTTTTGGGGTTTTTTCCTCATTTTTTGTTTCTCATTTTTTTTTTGTTTTTCTTTTTTTATGTTTTTTTTTTTTTTATGTTTTTTTTTTTTTTTTTTTTTTTTTTTTTTGTTTTTTTTGTTTTTTTTTTGTTTTTTGTTTTTTTTTTTTTTTTTTTTTTTTTTTTTTTTTTTTTTTTTTTTTTTTGTTACTCACATTTTTTTTTGGGTGGTGGTGTCTCGAATTCGTGGTCGTTCTGGTTGAAAACAACCAGACCGACGGTCTGATTCCTGAAAGGAATCAGACTCGGCGGGCTCGCTCACGTAATCGAATGGTCCCTACCATTCGATTACGTGAGCGAGGGGATATCGCATGCGATATCCCCATACACATAATACATGTATGGATTATGTGTATGGGGATATCGCAGGCGATATCCCCCCACACGCCAAACGATTGGCGTGTGGGAGCGCACGCCAAACAATTGGCGTGCGGGTCCCACACGCCAATTTTCTTTGGCGTGCGGGGCCTACATGCCAAAAAAAAAAGGCGTGTGGGAACCGCACGCCATTTTTGGTGTGTGGGTCTCACACGCCCTTTTTTTTTGGCGTGTAGACCCTACACGCCAAAAAAAAAGGGCGTGTAAGCCCCGCACGCCAAAAAAAAATGGCGTGCGGGCTGGCGTTGGCGTGCGCGCTTGGCCTGCGTTTATCAACGCCCTTACCGGTGTCCTTCATCAAAAGAGAGTTGAGTTTGAACTCCGCATTGCAAACTTTGTTTGGGTCCCCAAACAAGGTGAACAACTGTTGTTCAAATCTGTCCCAGTTGTTGAGGATACAGTCCGGATTCTTGCTGCTGAGGAGTTCAAGGTAAGGTTCGAACCATTGAGAGGCTCAAACTCCCAAATAGGATGAAGCATACAACACCTTCTGTCAATTGAGGGAGAAGGTGGCGGGGTCGTTTGAGAAAAGGATTTTCCAAGACTGTAGGAAGCCTTTCAACTTTGAAGAGTTTTCGCCGTCGAATTTGTCTGGGGCCTTCATTCCAGGGGTTCGGAACTTCGGCACCCCACTACTTCCTTCGGTCTTCTTCAAGGCTTGGATGAGGGCAACTAATATTGCCGAAGGTGATTCATCGGAGGCCTGATTGTGATCTTCGGAGTCCAAAGGAGGCGGTGGTTGGCTAGGGGATTCCCGTCTTTGAGGGCGACCTCAATTGGTGGAAACCCCAGGGTGAGTGGAAGATCCATCCGAATCAGATAGGTTCAACAATGGATTGATGGGATTGTTCCAATTGCAAGTGGATGGAGGAACTTGTCCGATTGAGGGTTGACTGTCGGTTGGAGTTCTTTGAGCTCGTCGACAATCAATGTCTTGGTCAATCTGATGTTCAGCGGGGCCAAGGGACCTAGTTCGAACAGGGGTATGTTGCATTACCGGAAGAAATTACAACAGTGAAGCTGTTGTAGCAACAAACACAGATAGAAGGGTCTGTAAGTTTGTTGGATTGAGTTAATTATAATACTGTCATGCGACCAACCCAACATACTAAGGGGATTTAGCTGGTTGAAGCTCAAAGGAGAAATGAGACTAAGGTCGTCAAAGATAAGTTCAAAGATAAGTTTGAAGATAAAATGCTTGAGGAAGTCTATGAGCACAACTCAAGGTAATGGGTCAAGTTGGACTCAAAGGATTTGATGCGTAAATAATATTTTATTATAATTAACTGAGGAAGAGAGAATGAAGAGAAAAAGTACAATAGTATTTATATTCATGAAAACTACTTTTTGAATCTGAGTGATGAATGAGTGTCAAAGTAAATACAAAGTATGGAGTAAATACACAGATATGAAAAAGTACCAATGAGGTTGAAACAACAATGCTATGACTGTAATTATGATTGATTCGAACATGTGATAGAAGTGAACTTCGAACAGGGGAGTGATGAGTGAATCCTAGGTGATAAGGTAAAGTTAAGTGCAAGGCTTGATAAAAGAGGGTAAGTGCCAGGCTGAGAGTTCAGATCTTGAGTGCTAATTGAAGAAGGGTTATTGATTAGTTCGAAGATACTGAGGATCACCAAATTAAGCAATTCCTAGTTTTTAGAAATGCTGGTTCAAAGGAGGCTGACTAAATGTCAAAGATGTTTGTTGAGTTAAGTGTCACGCTGTTGCATTTGAATTGAAATGAATGTCAAAGATGCATTTGTCGAAGCATTTCAAAATTGAATATGCATTTGAGCCTGAGGATGCATTTAAAAGGGTTGATGAGGAGTCAAAGCTGAGCTTAATGGTTGCAGCGTGACAGTTGAATTGGAGCATCAAATCCCAAAATTATTATTTTTATTCTTTCTGAAAATTATCTATCCGACTCCCAACATGCGTGGTGGAATTGGAGCATCAACTCCCAAAATTGTGCCGCAGCCTTTTTATGTGCTGCATGGGTCTGTTACTGGTAGTAAGGGATTAGCAACAACATCCGCTTCTCTTGGGAGTCAATACTGCAAAAACAGGGAGTCGTTTAACCAAGTCCCTATAAGTACTATCTATTATAATATTAATATGTTCTTTATTCATAAGATATTCAACTACATATCTTATACGTGAAAGATTCAAAGGATAAGGAATGTGGGCGTAATCAGAAGTAAAACAGTGACATCTGTTACTCAGGATATTTCACGTGACAGGGGGAAATAGGCCTACAAGTTATATATCTTGTATAACAAGAGTTCATAGAGTAACCTGAATTGATCATGTGGTATTTAATGAATGTACATTAAAGTATGTTTCTTAATTATTTTAATGAATTTATTTTAATAATTTGAAGTTATTACTTCTTAAATGAATAATAGTAAATAAAAATAAATAATGAATAGTAATTATTATTAATGATAATAATAATTAATAATACTTTGTAGTTACTTGGTAAATTTCAGGCACTGTGATATGTACTCTGTGGCTGACAATTATATGCTGTTGAATTCACTGAATCAACCTTCATTAACTTCAAACATTCTTGCCAGAATCCACTTTTAAAAGTGGTTCTCTATTTGAGACTATTGTATTGGGTAATCCATATAGTCAAGATATTTATTGTAAAAAAACTGTGCCAATTTCCTTGCCAACATAGCCTCTTGACAGGGATTAAAATGGGTTGCCTTGCTAATATGGTCTATCACCACCAATATAGAATTGAATTTCCCCGATTTGGGGAGCTCAAAAATGAATTCCATAAAGAACAACAGAAATTTTGGTTTCCAACCAATGACGTTAGACTAAAACCAAGTGAGACTAAGAGCATCCACCACTGTCTCTGTAAAGTGGCTTGGTAAGCCAACTTTACAGAGACAAAGACCCCGCGCGCCACCCTCATGGCCTCTTTAGGCCTCTTTAACTGAGGAATCTTGAAGATTTTTGTTAGAGGTCTCTAAATTTAGAGACCTCTAACAAGCTTGGTAAGGTAAAATCTCCTCTGTTCTCACAATCAACTCCTTGATCCCCCCCTACAGCCCCGTTTACCGAGGGACATGAAGAGTCCCCAAGGGTGGGGACGCTTGGTTAGCCAGCTGCAGAGCCCCCCTACCAAGTCACAAGGGTGTGGTTTCTTGGTAGGGTACCCATTGCACTTGCTAACCTCTCTGCAGTTGCGGAAAAGTTAGCAAGACAATGGTGGATGCTCTAACAACAAGAGTGTATGAAAACCTATAGTAAAAACAAGAGAGATGGGTTTGAATGAGTGAGACTGAAATTTTGAAACCAAGAATATTGCATTTTTTCATTCCTAACATTTTGGTTTCCAACCAATGATGTGAGACTAAAACCAAGTGAGACTAATGACAAGAGCTTATGCAAACCTGAAAGAGATGAGAAGAGCCAGGCTTGAGAGAATGAGAAAGTGAGAAAACAGACCTTAGTCAACACAAGAGAGATTGATTTGAGTGAGTGAGAGTACAATTTTGAAACCAAGAATATTGGATGAAGAAACAGGAAAACACCAATACAAAATGTGTGCAACTATTTACATCAAATAATTTAAGCTTTAGGTTTCATAACTATCACTACTCTGGTTCCACTAACATGCCACAGCAGGATGAAAAGGAAATCCCCAGACTGCAAGTTCAACAATCCATACCAATCAAATTGCATGGCCAGGACAGGGCAGGAAATGGCTGAAGATTTCCTACTGGCACCTGACAAGAAAATCTAGTGTTCTGGCAAGAATCACATGAAAATACAAATGATTTCACATGCTTACAGATGGTTGGCCAATTAAATGTTTGGAGGATTACAGATCAAGTCCTGAAAATCCCTGGGTGTAAAGGATTAACAGTTTATTGCTTAGAAACTAAAACCAGAGCTGAATATAAAGAAACATAATTAGAATATATAAAAAGAAGAAAAAGAATTGAAGAAGATAAAAGAAAGCATACTCAGGGTCAAAGACTATGATAAAGTAAAGAGGCTAGAAGAATTTGGTTATGAGGATTTGGAAGACAAGATGAGTTCTGAGATTAAGAGAAAAAGAGAGTTAGTGATTTTGACAACAAGCAGAAAAGAGAAAGAAGGATAAAGGAATAACGCGAACATAGTTATTATAAGAACTAGATCAATGTAGAAGTTAGGAGAATTCAAAAGGAAGGGTATGATCAATCTAGGAGGGAGTAAGAAGAAGGGAGTTAGGACAGTGGGACAATGGTGTTGAAGGTGATAGGATTGGTTACTTCACAGGAAAGAGATTCCAGAAGTATAGTCAACAGTCAATGATTATTGGTCAATAGAGTAGTTGAGTTGATGTAGTAGATGAGGATGACGCCGTACGTTCTTGATGAGTCGGTGTGAGGATCAGAAACTCACAGACAGAGTCTTCTTAAATCAACTGATAAATTGGGGAGAGAGAGCGCACGAGCATTGAGTAGTTATTGGGGGAGGACTGTGAGTGCACTGTTGACTGTTGATTCAGAAAAAAAACTCAACAGGGTGAACCACCAAGGTTTCTTCATGATAATCCTTTATCATAGTTATTCAAAGAGAGGGGAACAAATACTCTATGACACAACCAATAAATCTGTGATTCAAAATGATAATCTGTTTTATCTTCCCCAGTAAGCATTGAAAAGTAATTGATTGACATATTGCAAAAAGAGTTGGAAAATGGCTGAAAATGTAGATCATCTTCAGCTAAACCATGTTTAGTGGTTTCTATATAACACTAATGAAAAATTATGCAGTGAGAGAATTTGCAATAGGTTGGGAAATTGGTAAATCATAATCCAGACATCTGCTAGGTGCATCTGCTGGGTTAGATGTTCCTGAAAGGTGAATCAGTAATTGAAAGATAAAAGAATCCAAAAAACCCTTCCCATTGTGGCTGCTTGGGTGAAAGGGATGATGTGGTGATGAAATATTTCCAATCTGTGTAAGATGGATGAGGAGTATCACATTTCTTCTCACTGGTCCCATTATCAATGCTGTCTCTCATTTTTCCTCTTACTTATTATTATTTCATATTATGTCCTACCTAGTCATAGTTCAATATAGTAGTTCAATATTGTTCAAGTAGAACCATATACATGCAAAGGCACCAGGTAAAGCAGTGTCGATAAACATCTTTTCATTCAATAATCTGGCCGATTGCAGGCAATATGCACCGGTGTGGAACTACTCAAAGGGCAGAATAGAGCTTGGAAGGGATATGTATAACTACACTAGTACTAATGTAGGTTATGACAAAGGTGCTGATATAAGAGCTGCCTTCCTGACTAATGCTAAGGGGATGAGTGTAACACTAAGAATAAAATAAAAGGTGTGGCTAATTTATATCTACTCTTAGAAGACTAATACTAATGTGCTTGTTTACCACACACACCAGGTGAGAGGGATGGATAAGGGGGGATGAGATGTATAAAGTATATGTAATATAAGTATAATAAGAGGCAAAGGTTTGTAGCTTTGGAGTCAAGGTGGGTCAAGAAAGAGAGAGGGGCAATCTTCTTATATTGAATCTAAACTGATATTTATATTGATATATTTATAGGTTGATGGTGACTTCTACTATGTATGTATACTAGTTTATGGGATCTGTAATGCTGGTATATGTTGGGGGGATATTTAGTAAGTCAGGGGTCCATAAGGGAACAAGGGGGAGGAACAGGTGTCCTTATATATCTGAGACAAGAGAGGAGCCATCAGGCTAGAGGAAGGAAACAACAAGGCTATGTCATGTAGCTGGTGGGAAAAGGAAGAACATGATAGATCAGTAGAAGAGAAAGTGACATATATGAAATAGTCATGACAGTGACAGATGAGTAGTGGGAAGGTGGAGTTTATGTACAGTAGATATGATGTAAGATGTTACTGAATAAAGCCTAGTCATGTGCAGTGTATGTTATGTAGTGTCTATGTAGTGTCTATGTAGTTTATATAATATGTATTTATGTATAATGTTCTGAAATATATCTACTTATAATATGTACTTATTGTATTCTATAACTTGCTTAATACTGTAACTTGCTGGTTTATTCTGTGTTTGCCTGTAACTCTTGAACCATGAGGAATTTGAAGGTGGTTGTAGTGAGTGACTAGGGTTAAAATGAGGTGTAGAATCTGATTATGAAATAATAATGATGAATATGTGTAAGGTTTGGGCTTTATATGTATAAATATGTAAGTATTTGAGGTTTATAAGTGATAAATAATTTATTAAAAGTATGGTAATGAAGTGGAATGGATCACCACACCGGCGGCGCCAATGCCGCTGGGATTGATTCAAACATTCCCCAAACCAAAAAATGTTTGGCCCCTGATGATAAACGTGATTGATATATCCGGTTATTAGAAACAAAAGGCTGAACAGATCATGTTCTTCGTAAAGTTTCACTAGGATTTCATAACGTTTGACAAAACGTATAAGTGTAGGTCAAACCAAATGTTAACCTTTTTGGGTGTACAATCTGTTTGTATGCGGTTTTGATAACTGAGTTGAAGAAGTTTGGTGAAACTTTTCAAATCAGTTTACGCGGCTGCAGGCGACGTCTCGCGCCTATTGCATTGAAAACTTCTTGAATCTTCAATGATTTCTCTTGCAGCCGTGGTGTACAGAACAGTTTCAGAATCAAATTCTTCGTTATAAATTATTTCAAGCCCCCTACAACCATTTACATAAGTATCAAGATGAACTGGTACTTGGCACCTCCAGTAGTGTCAGCTTGCTACTAGTTCAGAGACAACCTGACTAGAACAAAAATAAACATAAAAAGAAAAAATATAGTATTAATCATTTAACAAAGATTAATAAATGAATAATAACAAGATAAAGTAACATAAAAAAGTAATATGTAAATAATAAATACATTATTACATAGTAAATTAATAATAAATAAACAAATACAATATTAAGTATAAAACAATGAATATGTTAATAAATAATAACATAAGTGGAAATATTATTTCATAATCTTGAAGAGCGTGTAAAATAACCTAGGGTACTTCAGCCAAAGTACCCCAGATAACTTAAAACTTCTAGTAGTAAAACAACTTGAAAGAATATTACCACTAAAGCCCTGAAATAATTATTATACATTAAAATACAGAATAAAAACCATAAATACATGTAAAAAACCACGAAATAACAATGTATTTAAATAAGAACATAATAAAATAAATACATATGACATTAATAATATAAGTATATAATACTAGTAATATACTATATTATCTATTTATTTATTTATTTAAATACTAAAGTACACTAAGGATGATTCAGAGGGACAAAGACCACGAACCAGAGGAAGGAAATAACATGATAACCTTCTGAAAATAACAATTGAACAACTGTTCAAAATAAATGTATTACATCCTTAGTGGGAAATTATTGATTGACAGGTCTCTGCAGTCATGCATTCCCAAGGAGCCTGCATGACAGGGATCCAACCAGAAGCTCTTGAAGCGCCCACAGAACAAACAAATATATGTATTACACATTGTACACAATACAAATCAATTACACTCTGACAAATGTGATCAACAGGTACATGTGATATTTAATCAATACATTTTGACATATAGTTAAAACCTTGGATCAACACATCTAACAAACCTTGTCAGAGGTTCAGAAGCGCCTCAAGATGCTAGCAAAAGAGCTTAGACAGGCTGTACCCATAGTAGACAGCCTGTACATATGGAAATTTGATTAAACAACTACATACATTTGTATTAAATCTTAACCCCTTCCTTTTAAATATTCCCATAGCCAAAAATACATCTTGTGTTTCGCCATCAGGGCTCCAGAAAGGCATTTAAGGAGCCCTTGTTCCCCCTGTATTTTGATTCCTCATGCTTTAATATATATACTACCACCTTTACCCACTTACATAGCTTTTACAATTGTTATTCTGTCTGGTAAGGTCCTAGTATCTGTTCTTTAGCCCCTTGTTACTCTCTTGAAATTGCCCAGTGTCCATCCAGCTCTTCCAACACCCTTTCCAAGCGCTTCCAACTGCCCAATTTCCCCCTGGAAGAACCTCAAGTCTGTAAAGGTAATTTATTACTAGTAAGTAGATAAACCTTTCTCTTGAGATTCTCCCCCCATCTTTTATCTGGGATTTAAAACACCCTTGTTTACAGGCCCCAGTGTGTTCAGGTACCTAAATCCTCTGCTTGCAAGATACCTTTGAGGGATTAAACACCCCTGATTTATCAGGCCCCTCATAATTTTAATTATATTAAATTTATTTAATATAATTAATTATCTTCTACCCCTCATACCTCATATCCTTATTGGTATTACCTTTTATAAATCCTCCCAGAGCTTTATATTGCTCTTTATCTTTTATTTTGCACCTTGTGTAGCTAGAAGGATTACTCCTTGGCATCACAGAGGCTGACAAGTAGCATCCGTAAACCTTTCCAAACTCGAAATACTCACATCTCGCAACACAATGCGCTTCACCGTCTATATACTCACAGCACTTTTGTTAATTTTTTCTCACCATACATTCGCTAGTGATCATGAAATAGACCCACCCTCCAATCCAAAAGACAAAATTCAAACATTCAGTTTTGAGCGCCAGCCATCATGGACTAACCAAGATTTTAAAGTAATTCAAGACAACGACCATGCCCCAATCATGTCGGTTGAAGCTCATCTCAAGGATCAGCTTCTGAGTCGTTTCGGCTTGGATCTTATCCTACCCAGTGGCGAACATATAGGAATCAAGGTTAATGTGAGTCCAGAAGATCAGCTCCAGCCAGCTTATTAGTTCTTTCCCTCTTGTAGATCCTGTTTAAATCATGCATAAGTCAAAGCTGAACAGTTTCCTCATCTTGGCCATTCAGGGAAAAGTAGTAAACTGTGGCTTTGAGCAAACTTACAAGATGTCAAATGGAGTCAAATTCAAAATTGATCCACGCGGATGGGCTTCTGATCGATGGAAAATAAAAGAATCAGGATACATCAAACACCAATACACTTGGATGCGCGATGTCCAAGGACTTTCAGGTGTTGTGATGACCGACGATAAGAGAAAAGTTGCTTATTTTTCAGGTGAGAAATTTCTGCTCGGTCATACTTCCAAATCTTCCTCCGACCTTCTGACAAAATGATCACTACTGTTTTTCTGAGGACAGCAAAAACGGGAGGTAGTGAGTTCTTGGCTGCAGCAGATCACACAAAATGGCCACAAATAACAAAGTATACAATCAAAACTAATGGAGAAGTACCTCTAGTGAGTCCCTAGAGTGTTTAAGACCGTGAAGAAACTCTAGTTGACCAAAAAACAAAATTCAGGAAGTCTTGGTTGCCCTTTATGCAACTGCAGCTGTGAGAAAGGATTTATGTCGCTGGTAATTAGGAGACCACCACCTCAAGACTCAGGTTTTTTCTTTGCATTATTATTTCCAGCGCTTTCAATCCTTGGAACTTCACTCCTGTTTTTCACATCCACTCTTTGTATTACTCACCATTGGATGGAGGTACTAAACCAAAATTTCAGCAAACACAACTGTTTCCAGAAATCATTTTTTTTGAGGACTGTTATCTCCAAGTTTACCCAAAAGCCTTTTGTCGTTTTTGAGGTGATTTGACGACCAATTAAAACATCAAGTTTGAGCCTTTTATTCTTTCTTGCTCCTTGGTCCAATCAGATCCCTCAAGATTGTTCCCCCCTTTCTCTCGAGCATCAATTCTGAAGGTCAAATTACAATATCAAACCATCAAATACATCATCAGATCCCTTCACACTCAACCCTCAACCTTCTCTCTCAATAATCCCCTCTCAATCTCTTCTTTAAATCATCCTTCTCTTTATCTCTTACTCATTCTCTTATCTCTTCCTCTTCCCTTCTGTCTTCTCTTCATTTCTAGCACCTTCTATTTGTCTGGCGAGACTCCTTCAATATCACTCTTAATTCTTCAATAAAACCAACTTCTCTTCTACTCATTCTCAGTCCTAGTGTCTCAAAGTACCTTCCTGTCTCTTGCTGTGTTTTGCTTATTCTACTGTCTCTGAATATGCTGGGTATTTCTTCTATCTGTCTCTTCATTTGTAAACTTGATTCTCCTGTTTCTGACTTGTCTTTCCTTCAGACCTCCTGGCCTTTTTCTGAAATCAATTCTTAGTCCTCAAATCTTTTAAATGGGACAATCCTTTTTGTTTGCACATGTTGATCCAATCAAAAGCTCTTGGGTGGTCTTGATGAGCTAGAGTAGGTATTTCTCTTTTTTCTCATTATCATAGCTTTTTGGCAGCAGACCTCAAAGGTGAGTTTGTTGAAAATGGGCCATTAAAGAATACTTATGGACAACTTGAAGGAATATACAAGCAACAATTGAAATCACGTTGAGATGCTAAACATACCCAAGACATATGGAAAGTGTTGATTTTGGTTGGTGACTTTCTGTCAATCCAAGCAAGAACTGATGAGTATTTCAGATCTGCTGAGTACCGCTAGACCACCATGCCAGCTGTTCTGGATGGGCGTTGATAAACGCACGCCAACGGCGCACGCCAACGCCAACCCGCACGCCAATTTTTTTTGGCCTGCGGGGCCTACACGCCAAAAGAAATTGGCGTGTAGGGTCTACACGCCAAAATAAATTGGCGTGTGAGACCCACACGCCAAAAATGGCGTGTGGTTCCACGCCAAAAATGGTGTGTGGTTCCCACACGCCAATTTTTTTTGGCGTGTGGGCCCCGCACGCCAATTTTTTTGGCGTGCGGGTCCCCCCTCGCTCACGTAATCGAATGGGCCCTCCCATTCGATTACGTGAGCGGGCCGGCTGACGAGGTTATACAACCTCGTCAGCCGGGAGGACTTCCTCCCGGCACGAGGCTGTATAACCTTGTCGGCCGGGAGGACTTCCTCCCGGCCAACGAGGTTATACAACCTCGTCGGCCAGGAGGAAGTCCTCCTGGCTGACGAGGCTGTATAGCCTCGTTGGCCGGGAGGACTTCCTCCCGGCCGACAAGGTTATACAGCCTCGTGCCGGGAGGAAGTCCTCCTGGCTGACGAGGTTACACAACCTTCGTCGGCCGGGAGGAAGTCCTCCCGGCTGACGAGGTTATACAGCCAATTTTATTTGGCGTGTGAGACCCACACGCCAAAAATGGCGTGTGGTTCCCACACGCCAAAAATGGCGTGTGGGCCCCGCACGCCAATTGTTTGGCGTGCACTCCCACACGCCAAACAATTGGCGTGTGGGAGCGCACGCCAAACAATTGGCGTGCGGCTCCCACACGCCAATTGTTTGGCGTGTGGGGGGATCCCGCTCACGTAATCGAATGGGAGGTGCCATTCGATTACGTGAGCGGGCCGGCTGACAAGGTTATACAACCTCGTCAGCCGGGAGGACTTCCTCCCGGCCGACGAGGTTGTATAACCTCGTCGGCCAGGAGGAAGTCCTCCTGGCTGACGAGGCTGTATAGCCTCGTCAGCCAGGAGGACTTCCTCCCGGACGACAAGGCTATACAACCTCGTCAGCCAGGAGGACTTCCTCCTGGCCGACGAGGTTGTATAACCTCGTCGGCCAGGAGGAAGTCCTCCCGGCTGACGAGGTTATACAACCTCGTCAGCCAGGAGGACTTCCTCCTGGCCGACGAGGTTGTATAGCCTCGTCGGCCGGGAGGAAGTCCTCCCGGCCGACAAGGCTATACAGCCTCGTCAGCCAGGAGGACTTCCTCCTGGCCGACGAGGTTGTATAACCTCGTCGGCCGGGAGGAAGTCCTCCCGGCCGACGAGGTTATACAGCCTCGTCGGCCAGGAGGACTTCCTCCTGGCTGACGAGGTTGTATAACCTCGTCAGCCGGGAGGAAGTCCTCCTGGCTGACGAGGTTATACAACCTCGTCAGCCAGGAGGACTTCCTCCTGGCCGACGAGGTTGTATAACCTCGTCGGCCGGGAGGAAGTCCTCCTGGCCGACGAGGTTGTATAACCTCGTCGGCCGGGAGGAAGTCCTCCTGGCCAACAAGGTTATACAGCCTCGTGCCGGGAGGAAGTCCTCCCGGCTGACGAGGTTGTATAACCTCGTCAGCCGGCCCGCTCACGTAATCGAATGGGAGGGCCCATTCGATTACGTGAGCGAGGGGGGACCCGCACGCCAAAAAAATTGGCGTGCGGGGCCCACACGCCAAAAACAATTGGCGTGTGGGTCTCACACGCCAATTTATTTTGGCGTGTAGACCCTACACGCCAATTTTTTTTGGCGTGTAGGCCCCGCACGCCAAAAAAAAGTGGCGTGCAGGTTGGCGTTGGCGTGCGCCGTTGGCGTGCGTTTATCAACGCCCCTGTGATACATCCAGAACGGGCGTTGATAAACGCAAGCCAACGGCGCACGCCAACGCCAACCCGCACGCCAATTTTTTTTGGCGTGCGGGGCCTACACGCCAAACAAAAGTGGCGTGTAGGGTCTACCAGCCAATTTTATTTGGCGTGTGAGACCCACACGCCAAAGATGGTGTGTGGTTCCCACACGCCAATTGTTTGGCGTGCGCTCCCACACGCCAAACAATTGGCGTGTGGGAGCGCACGCCAAACAATTGGCGTGCGGCTCCCACACGCCAATTGTTTGGCGTGTGGGGGGATCCCGCTCACGTAATCGAATGGGAGGTGCCATTTGATTACGTGAGCGGGCTGGCCGACGAGGTTATACAACCTCGTCGGCCGGGAGGAAGTCCTCCCGGCTGACGAGGTTATACAACCTCGTCAGCCAGGAGGACTTCCTCCTGGCCGACGAGGTTGTATAACCTCGTCGGCCGGGAGGAAGTCCTCCCGGCCGACAAGGCTATACAGCCTCGTCAGCCAGGAGGACTTCCTCCTGGCCGACGAGTTTGTCTAACCTCGTCAGCCGGGAGGAAGTCCTCCCGGCCGACGAGGTTATACAGCCTCGTGCCGGGAGGAAGTCCTCCCGGCTGACGAGGTTGTATAACCCCGTCAGACGGCCCGCTCACGTAATCGAATGGCACCTCCCATTCGATTACGTGAGCGGGATCCCCCCACACGCCAAACAATTGGCGTGTGGGAGCCGCACGCCAATTGTTTGGCGTGCGCTCCCACATGCCAATTGTTTGGCGTGTGGGAGCGCACGCCAAACAATTGGTGTGTGGGAACCACACACCATTTTTGGCGTGTGGGTCTCACACGCCAAATAAAATTGGCTGGTAGACCCTACACGCCACTTTTTTTTGGCGTGTAGGCCCCGCACGCCAAAAAAAATTGGCGTGCGGGTTGGCGTTGGCGTGCCTTTATCAACGCCCTATCACAGAAATGGAAAGAAAAGTAGTGTGCTTACATTGAGAAGTTATTTATGATGGTACCCTTTGGATTCCTTTGGGGTGAGTGTATTGCAATACAGATGATGCCCCTTCCACCAAGTCAGATACACTGGAATTTGGGCTTAGGTAGAAATAATTGTTTGCGGGGGGGGTGGCGGGGGAGGGGGACAGAAAGAAATCCACAAGCTTTTATACATTATCTGTACAAAACTGCAGAAATTGACTGCTTGGACAGCAAAGACTTGCTGGGATTGAATTGGAAAATCTTATCCAACAAAAAGTGCCTGACAAGTGCTTGGATAGTCTCGTCCAAGCAGTTAATCTCTGCAGTGCTAAAGCTTGTTAAAATGGACCCACCCTCACCAGGAAAAAAAAGTTGGCACCTCTATGGAGGTGCCTTCGCTTATCTCTTACCTATCCTCAACATCTCAACACTGTATCTAGACTGTATCCCCCACTGTAACTGAATGTATCAATGTGGTATCTTGCATTGACACAACTGCTCCAAAGTTGAAGTATTTACATATGTTTAATTAATAATTTTTTACAAGGTAAGTAAAATCCTCCAAACCTTGAGGAATGACCAAATTCAGATGAAGAGCTTCATTTATATGAATTAAAACAAATAAATAAATTCAAGCCGTATTCTAAGGACATATTTTTTGATTCAGGTTATTTGTAACTCTGCTGAGTAACCATTCCCATGAGAATATACATACATATTCTAGTTCATCAATCAATTTAATGTGAAAAATGTATTCAAGTTAGAACCCTGATTTATGAAGATTCATACCCTGTTCTTCAGTGTGCTTGGTATTCTCAATCTTCTAGGTCACATGGTATGTGTGCATGTTTGATCTTATAGATTTTGAATGATCTTGACAAGGATTGATGAAATCAAATTGTTGTATCTGGGTAAATCCTGATGATGTCCAATATTGAAATAATGATATTACCAATCACTTACAACTTCCAGAGCGTACAATAATTCATGAGGTTAAATTTCAGTCAAAAATAAAAACAGCTGTCATGGAATTTGGCTTGATTGACAAGGGGTCTTTCATATCAATTAAATTTTGATTATTATTTGGGTATCATGTTAATAAAAAATATCCAGTATCCTCAACCAGGAACTAGTTGTATGGTTACTGATCCGAATAAACTTCAACCATCCATACCCAAAATAATGAGTTTGAACTCAGAAAAACAACACAAAAAAAAATTCTGAAGAGTAAACATTCATGAGTTATGTACATCAAGTTGGGGTGTGAAGCAGCATGTATTCAGCTTCCAGGAAAAATTGAATAATGAGTAAATGTAAACTTAGCTAGAACCTGTCTATAATACATCAATATGAAAGCACTGGTGTGAAAACATATCTATGATGAGTTTAAATTCAAATTTTAATTTCAAGATGATTATAATAGGGGGTATCAAATATGACCAAATCCACGATTATCTAATCAACGGGTTTCACAAAATCCACGATTATGAAACCAGTGGATAAAAATTCCAAATAATGCCATTATTTGCACTAGACGTGTCAAGTATAAACAACAAAAACCCCAATATAATTACAAAAACCACGATCCCCCACATTTCAACCAATCACAACTCAGGATACAAACTTGCAATATACAACCCCAATACAATCAATAATCCTCCACGTTTCAACCCCAACCAAAAATAAATCGTTGCCAATAAAACTCCCAATACAATCAATAATCCTCCACGATTCAACCCCCACCAACAGTAAATCGTTGCCAATACAACTCCACCCAGTCACAAACCCAAACTTGTTCTTCAGTTTTCCTCAAAATTTGGTAAGTTTAGTCAATTATAAACTTGATTGCAGAAAAAACATTAATCGATCATTCCCTGATTCCAGAACGATGCCTATCAAAAAAACGAATAAATTCATCACTGGAAAAGGAAAAGTGATACCAAAGACGTCAGCAAGCAGGAAGAAACCCATCAAGAAGCGAGCACAACATGTCTCTGACGATGATACAACCGGAAAAACTTCTTCTCACCTAAAGAAGGACGACTTCCTCATAATCATTGACTGGCTCAAAATCCAAAAGAATTACGATTTGTGCTTTGGAACTGGTAAGGCACCGGCGGTTGGAAGGCCAGCCATAGGGAAGATTAATGGATTCGAGCTTATGGAAATCAATCTGAGAAATCAATCCCTTTCACAAATCAAACTAACGGCCAGGCAGATGAAAGATCGTTTTAACAGCTACAAGGACAAGTACAAGAAAACACATACCCAATCCCTCTCCACTGGATTTGGACTCACCGATGAAGACCGCTCGGCAGGAATTGTCACCATTGACGAGAAGCTTGAAAAAATGTGTCCACATTTCCATTCTATGCATCAGCTGATGGGTAAGAAACTGTTTGTGACGCCTTTGTGCAAAGTCGTTGCCCAAAACGGTGATGAGAGCTCTGACTCTTCTGGTCCCGAGGCCATCAACTTGGACGAAAATTTTGATAAAGATGGCTCAGATAATGTATCTGTGGATTCCAATAACTCTAGGGCTCCAGTTGTAAGATCGATCAGTTGTTTCATTGTCTTTTTTGATAATTGCTAATATATTCAATATTGTTTATACGTGATGACTCAGTCAGCAATCTTGGAACCTTTAGAAACTGGTGAGAATAGGTCTGAAGGAGGCAGGGACGGTGAAGAGGTGTGTTTGAATTTCTTTTTATCACTTATGCCATTTCTTCTTCAAACGATTGACCTTGCCACTAAATAATTTAGGAAAGAGTTGGACCAGCCAGTGTTTGTGACAATCCGTCAGATGAAAATGAAGCGGAAATCCTGGTTTGTTATTGGATCAATTAATCACTGTTGTTCAATTGATTAGCTAAAGCCCCATTTCTTCCCATGTTTGACATTAGCAAGGACAGGAAGCAAGTATTCGTCCTAGTGGAATGGTTAAATCATCAAAGCGCTATCGAAGGGCTGTGGATTCCCTCACTGCCCAAGAAAGGGCCCTTGACACAAGTGATTCAGAGGATTACTGTCCATCTGATGCTCGAGAAGATACTCAGTCACCCTGCAAGAAGAAGAAAAACAAATCATGCACCACTTTGACACCTAACGACACTGCATTGGATTCTCCTGCAAATTCAAGTAAACCATTGCCAACTCAAACACCCAAGGACAAGCGAAGGGCATTCAACAGTGCCAATATCAATCCTAAGAGCCGATCAACCTCAGGGCCCAGCACACCCAATCCTTTTTCTCAATATGAAGAGTATGCATTGAAGAGGGATGAAGGCCAGTTGGAGATGTAATCCTTGTTCCAATTTTATTAACTGACATGCTTCTTCAACTTATTCTTTATTAGGAAAGTCACAAGTGGCTCGAGACACCCTCAGTTTTGAGATGTTGAAGTTTGAACGACAGGTCAACAACGATAATAAGGGGGTCGAGTTGGAGGAAAGGAAATTCAACCACTCAATTGAACTTGAGGAGAAGAAGTGGGAACATGGAGTTAAATTAGAGGAAAAGAAGTGGGATCAAGGAATAAAATTAGAAGAGAGGAAATTAGACTGGGAAAGGGAGGAGAAGGATAAGGACAGAAGGTTTGAGATGGCCAAGATGGAACGTTTGGCTTGTCAGGAGCACATCGGTAAGAAGTATGACCTGGTGATTCAGTGTGTAGCTCATGGGAAGAGTACAGAAGAGATTGAACGCTTGGCAAATTTATTCAAATAGTCCACCTTTTTTGGCTTTGTTCGCACCCAACAAATCATTTGAAACATTGCATGTTACACGTTAGAAAGAAAATAAAAAAAAGCAAACTATCGATTATATTTCAAAGAGTTATCTAAAATAGCATCCATATCTCTAATAGTCCAGTTGCTTTTATTTGGATTATTAATATAGTGACCATCTCTAATAAGCTGAATGGCTTTTTGGGTTTTCTTGGGCAGTTGGCAAGATAACCCCATTCGTGTATGTGAAGAGTTGGGAGCAGCTTTTGAGGGAAGAGTCAGGTGAGAATAAGAAGTGGCTTTCCATGCACACTCAACTATACCATCAAATCCTGCAAAGTTGATGCCACAAGAATCGTCTGGAAACACAAATTCACCTCCAGTGACTTGAAGATTATTCTCAACTAGCTTCCCAGTGTGTTTCTCAATGGGAATCCATAGGACAAAGCTGAAGGGTGAAGAATCGGTGTCTTGGTGTGGCGTGTTTGCAAACTGGCCAAGGGTAAACGACAGGTGTGAGGTTAATCCTTTGCGGTGGGCTGAATATTGGGGAGCTAGTCCAGGGGCTTTGACTCGAATGTGTTGTTTCTGGACCTCACGGAATAGGGGTTTGGATACAGATCGGAAGCACCGGCCAAGAAACTTATCTATTTGTGGAACATCCTTTTGAAGCGCTTCATAACCATGTCGATCTGTAGCAACTTTGGAAGAAATGCCTGTTATACCAATTTGGGATTGTGCCTCGTAACCTTTTTGCCATCCCAGACTGTACATTTCACCTGAGTATGCTGGTCCGTTGGATTTATTGGAATTTTGGAATTTGGCCTGCTGGATGAGATGTTGGCTGAGATTTTGGTATTGTTCTTTGAGTTTTGCATCCATGGTTGAGAATGGTCGGAACTTTACCACAGCAATAACGTTCTTACGAGCTCCATCGGCCCAGCAGATAAAGGACTTGTTGAAGAATTGGATGTTGGCATGTGGATTGGGGTTGGAGATGTGGACTGGAATATGGGACTGGCCAGCAAGATGTACATTGGCCCTTTGACGGCGATGAGATCGAGTGGCGGCTTTGTACTTTTTCCGCTTCCTTTGATTTTTACTGAGATGTGATTGCGGAGCCAGACAAGAACCTTCTGCTTCATTGAACCCTTTGCTTCCACCTATATCTTGTTCTCAATAGTGATCACATCGGCGATAGATTTGACAAATTACGCAACACTTGGATTCCATCTGAGACATGTTAGGAGGCACGTTGGGATTGGGATTGGAGTGTTCGTTGCATGTAGGTGGGCGAGGTTGACGGCTGAGTTTGACTTTCTTCAAGGAGTTGGATGATTCTGAGTCCTTGTCACTACTTTCATTTTTGGTAGAGCCAGCGTCTGAGGAGGGGCTGTCTGAATCCAAATTGTACGTTGAAACAGAAAGTGACGGCGGGTCCCCGTGGTGAGAATCATCCCCTCCTTGCTCCTCACTAATGTGCTGTGACTGTTCTAGATCAAGAGGAATAGCACACCACCAATGGACGTTACAGTTCGTACTTGATCTTTGAACAGTCAGCGGCACATCAGCTTGGATTGGGGAGGGGCTGGGCAAGGGTACTTGTGGTTGGTTGGGTTCAGCGGCCAAAGATTCCTGGTGTTTGATCCAATTAATGGTTGTGAGGCGTGGTTTCTTGCTGAGGTTTGGCAAATCTTGTGACATTTTGGGGAGTTAAGGGCTAATAAAAATTGGATGAGTCCAAGTCAGTTCAAAAATGATTACTCATACAATTACCATGACAGCCCCTACTTACCTTGAGAGGTTGTAGGGGCTCAGGATGAGGGATTGTTTGATCGCAGCGCAAGGAAGCGTCCAGGCTCCGTCGGTTTCGAGCCTGGATGAAAAAAAAACATGTCAGTTGTCTTCCTTGCTTGATCGGCGACCCGATCAAGCAAGGAAGACAGACCCCATCAAAACAACAAAAACACAGAGCCCCTACTTACCTTGAGAGGTTGTAGGGGCTCAGGAGGAGCGATCGTTTGATCGCAGCGCTGGATAGCGTCCAGGCTCCGTCGGTTTCGAGCCTGGATGAAAAAAAACATGTCAGTTGTCTTCCTTGCTTGATCGGCAACCCGATCAAGCAAGGAAGACAGACCCCATCCAAAAAACAAAAACACAGAGCCCCTACTTACCTTGAGAGGTTGTAGGGGCTCAGGAGGAGAGATCGTTTGATCGCAGCGCTAGAAAGCTTCCAGGCTCCGTCGGTTTCAAGCCTGGATGAAAAAAAAACATTTCAGAAGTCTTCCTTGCTTGATCGGCGACCCAATCAAGCAAGGAAGACAGACCCCATCAAAACAACGAAAACACAGAGCCCCTACTTACCTTGAGAGGTTGTAGGGGCTCAGGAGGAGCGATCGTTTGATCGCAGCGCTGGGTAGCGTCCAGGCTCCGTCGGTCTCGAGCCTGGATGCAAAAAAAACATTTCAGAAGTCTTCCTTGCTTGATCGGCGACCCAATCAAGCAAGGAAGACCGAACCCATCAAAACAACGAAAACACAGAGCCCCTACTTACCTTGAGAGGTTGTAGGGGCTCAGGAGGAGCGATCGTTTGATCGCAGCGCTGGATAGCGTCCAGGCTCCGTCGGTCTCGAGCCTGGATGAAAAAAAAAATGTCAGTTGTCTTCCTTGCTTGATTGGCGACCCGATCAAGCAAGGAAGACAGACCCCATCAAAACAACGAAAACACAGAGCCCCTACTTACCTTGAGAGGTTGTAGGGGCTCAGGAGGAGCGATCGTTTGATCGCAGCGCTGGATAGCGTCCAGGCTCCGTCGGTCTCGAGCCTGGATGAAAAAAAAATGTCAGTTGTCTTCCTTGCTTGATCGGCGACCCGATCAAGCAAGGAAGACAGACCCCATCAAAACAACGAAAACACAGAGCCCCTACTTACCTTGAGAGGTTGTAGGGGCTCAGGATGAGGGATTGTTTGATCGCAGCGCAAGGAAGCGTCCAGGCTCCGTCGGTTTCGAGCCTGGATGAAAAAAAACATGTCAGTTGTCTTCCTTGCTTGATTGGCAACCCGATCAAGCAAGGAAGACAGACCCCATCCAAAAAACAAAAACACAGAGCCCCTACTTACCTTGAGAGGTTGTAGGGGCTCAGGAGGAGAGATCGTTTGATCGCAGCGCTAGAAAGCTTCCAGGCTCCGTCGGTTTCAAGCCTGGATGAAAAAAAAAACATTTCAGAAGTCTTCCTTGCTTGATCGGCGACCCAATCAAGCAAGGAAGACAGACCCCATCAAAACAACGAAAACACAGAGCCCCTACTTACCTTGAGAGGTTGTAGGGGCTCAGGAGGAGCGATCGTTTGATCGCAGCGCTGGATAGCGTCCAGGCTCCGTCGGTCTCGAGCCTGGATGCAAAAAAAACATTTCAGAAGTCTTCCTTGCTTGATCGGCGACCCAATCAAGCAAGGAAGACCGAACCCATCAAAACAACGAAAACACAGAGCCCCTACTTACCTTGAGAGGTTGTAGGGGCTCAGGAGGAGCAATCGTTTGATCGCAGCGCTGGATAGCGTCCAGGCTCCGTCGGTCTCGAGCCTGGATGAAAAAAAAAAATGTCAGTTGTCTTCCTTGCTTGATTGGCGACCCGATAAAGCAAGGAAGACAGACCCCATCAAAACAAAGAAAACACAGAGCCCCTACTTACCTTGAGAGGTTGTAGGGGCTCAGGAGGAGCAATTGTTTGATCGCAGCGCTGGATAGCGTCCAGGCTCCGTCGGTTTCGAGCCTGGATGAAAAAGAAAAAAAAGTCAGAAGTCTTCCTTGCTTGATCAGCGACCCGATCAAGCAAGGAAGACAGACCCCATCAAAACAACGAAAACACAGAGCCCCTACTTACCTTGAGAGGTTGTAGGGGCTCCGGAGGAGCAAAACAAGCGAGTGATTGATCTAGGGGTTGAGGGATGTTACTGTGAAGAGGTGGGATCATGAAAGAAATTTTGCAGATTGAATGTATGTTAGCATTCAATTCATGGGAAAATCAGGAGGAGGAAGAGGCATCAAACAGGAGGCAAGTTAGAGACTACCCACATTTGTTTCAAGCGGGCCGGGGCAGCCAAGCCAAGAGCAGGGCAGGAGTTTTTGAAACCAACCAGGTTGAGAGGCACACGAGGTCCGGAAATAGATAAGGGGTGCCACTCAGATGGGCTAGTGCAGTATGAGATGTATCAGGTGCCAAGGGTGGATCTTGGCACCTGATACATAAGCCTCGTTCTGGTTCAGGGGTTCATTGGCAAAAAAATTCATCATGTTTGTATTCTGCAATGTTGATGAGTTGAAAGTTGTCCATGGTGCCACAATCAAAGCCCTCACAATGGTTGGCACGTTTGATATCGTCCTGACAAGGGGTGATTTCAGCTAGCTCAGGTACCTTGGCCTGATGAACCAACTTGGTCCATAGGTTGGCCATCAGTTCGTCGACAGCAGTCAGAAATTTTTAGAGCCTTGGTTTACACCCAAACCAATCCGAAGCAAGCCTGGAATATGTATGGTTGGGTCCTAGAAGCAAAGGACCTGGTCAGTTTTAGTTTGGTTTGAGTATTGTAAAGATACTACTTTACCTGATAAGATTACCTGATGAGATGGTGGGGGTTCTTAAGGTACTTCAGAGAAAACTTCCCATCTGTAGGGGCGTTGATAAACGCACGCCAAGCGCGCACGCCAACGCCAACCCGCACGCCAATTTTTTTTGGCGTGCGGGGCCTACACGACAAAAAAAAGTGGCGTGTAGACCCTACACGCCAATTTTATTTGGCGTGTGAGACCCACACGCCAAAAATGGCGTGTGGGCCCCGCACGCCAATTGTTTGGCGTGCGCTCCCACACGCCAAACAATTGGCGTGTGGGAGCGCGCGCCAAACAATTGGCGTGCGGCTCCCACACGCCAATTGTTTGGCGTGTGGGAGGATCCCGCTCACGTAATCGAATGGGAGGTCCCATTCGATTACGTGAGCGGGCCGGCTGACGAGGTTATACAACCTCGTCAGCCGGAAGGACTTCCTCCCGGCCAACGAGGTTGTATAACCTCGTCGGCCAGGAGGAAGTCCTCCCGGCCGACGAGGCTATACAACCTCGTCGGCCAGGAGGACTTCCTCCCGGCCAACGAGGTTGTATAACCTCGTCGGCCAGGAGGAAGTCCTCCCGGCTGACGAGGTTATACAACCTCGTCAGCCAGGGGGACTTCCTCCTGGCCGACGAGGTTGTATAACCTCGTCGGCCAGGAGGAAGTCCTCCTGGCTGACGAGGTTGTATAACCTCGTCAGCCGGGAGGACTTCCTCCTGGCCGACGAGGTCATTCAACCTCGTCGGCCGGGAGGAAGTCCTCCCGGCCGACGAGGTTATACAGCCTCTTCGGCCAGGAGGACTTCCTCCTGGCTGACGAGGTTGTATAACCTCGTCAGCCGGGAGGAAGTCCTCCCGGCTGACGAGGTTATACAACCTCGTCAGCCAGGAGGAAGTCCTCCTGGCCGACGAGGTTGTATAGCCTCGTCGGCCGGGAGGACTTCCTCCTGGCCGACGAGGTTATACAACCTCGTCGGCCGGGAGGAAGTCCTCCTGGCCGACGAAGTTGTATAGCCTCGTCGGCCGGGAGGACTTCCTCCTGGCCGACGAGGTTATACATCCTCGTCGGCCGGGAGGAAGTCCTCCCGGCTGACGAGGTTGTATAACCTCGTCAGCCGGCCCGCTCACGTAATCAAATGGGACCTCCCATTCGATTACGTGAGCGAGGGGGGACCCGCACGCCAAAAAAATTGGCGTGTGGGAACCACACGCCATTTTTGGCGTGTGGGTCTCACACGCCAATTTATTTTGGCGTGTAGACCCTACACGCCAATTTTTTTGGCGTGTAGGCCCCGCACGCCAAAAAAAAGTGGCGTGCGGGTTGGCGTTGGCGTGCGCCGTTGGCGTGCGTTTATCAACGCCCCATCTGTAGAGATGTTTGCCCTTACGTTGTGGTGCTCCATTTGCGAGACAATGCCAAAAGCGCATGGTGGAAGCATTGGGATAGCATATACACAAGCAACATTCATTACAAGAGGAGGAATAGTATAATAAATGTAAGATACACTTCTACGTAGGACAATAAGATTACAGACAGCACGGCGTTATGGGGAATGGAATGGAGGACAAGGGGTACATAGGATGGAATGGGGTATAAAGGAAGGGAAATGAAGAGGTGGAAGGGATTGGGAGAACATGTCTCAACCAGGAAGGTAGAAGGTAAGGTGGTAAGTAGTGGGAGATTATGTCTCAACCAGGTATGGAAGGAAGGATGGAAGGATGTATTGGTACAGTTAGTTATAAGGGTATACCACCTTTATAAGGGTGGTATATGGCATTATAAGGGTGGAGGAATCAGTATTTCGTGATTTGGAGGGAGGAATTAATTAGGTGAGGAGGAAGAAGGGAGGAAGGAGCAATGTGGGAGGAGAGCCTTTGACCCCCAATATCCTGGGTGGAAGGAGTTAACAGCTGGTCATGCAGGCGTGTGGATGATGTGTCATGTTGTTTGGTTCTCATATCAACACATGATATCATGCTGTGCAATATATGCAGGCAGATAAGATGTATAGATATGTCCCTGCAGCATTATTCCCTCATTGTTTGGCAGGCAGTGCAGTACAGATATCCAGGGGCTGTGCAACAGATTATATCCCTTAGCAACAAAGGATATCATTTGGTGCAGCATATGCAGGCAGATAAGGTGTATAGGTGGTTTCCTGCAGCTTAATTCCCTCCCAGGGCGAAATCCTGCAGCATAGCACACTCACAAGGAGCTCCCCTGGAGCTAAAATCCCTCACTCTTCAATATATAAGGAGGCCTCTTTCCCCCTTTTCATTTCCCTTTTTTTGGATCATCAGCCTACAGAGGTTTGGTCACAGTGGTTATTTATTTAGTGGTAGTTTAGTTAGTGGTAGTGGTAGTGGTAGTGGTAGTGGTCGTGATAGTAGTGGTAGTAGTAGTAACAGTAACAAATAGTTTTATTAACAGTAACAAGTAGTAGTAGTAGCAGAAGCTCTAGTATTGATTAAAGTGCCTTATCAAGAGATTGCTTAAGGAAGAGATCATTACCAACCTTCAATTAACAACCCATTTATTAGTAACAATTTATATCTTACATAATTAATCCCACTGGATTATCTTTATCCATCATTGTTAGAAGTTGTAACAGATCTACGTGAATAGTGATTTGAGGTATCTAGGTCTGATAGAGATTACTATATAAAAGTAAGATCTATCTTGGAATCAGCCATATCTTTATAAATATTGATTACAAGACTCTTAGTTATTTGCATAGTACCATTTAGAGGGGCAGGTCTTTCAAACCACCCGTAAGTTGTAATAGCCTTTCAACCTATTTGCAATTTATTTCCCCCTCAGCGGATATTTCACCAAATATATTTTAGTGTCCCACAAGAGTCCTACAACGTGTGCAAGAAAACAGCAAGCTCAAACGAATTTTGATCCAACACCATTTGCCAAAAAGGCACTGATGAGTGTAAAAAGGTTATTGATTTGAATGGCATTCAAGAAGAGAAGAGAACAAAGATCTGTAATGAAGCAGAGAAATCAAGAAAAATTGGCACTGCGAGGAAACCAAATCAAAAGCAAGAGTCAGAAAGCTGGAAGTGTATTGTTCTGCAAGTCAATGTTGAATTTGATTCACCTTAGTTGAAGAGTGCAAGCGTTATGGGGCGTAACAGTCCTCGTAATCCATCGTTACTAGATTCAACGTTTTCCAACAAGGCCGGGGCTGCTTCTGGTTCCTCCTCATTGTAAAGTTCATGCCACTGATCCTTGAGGTCAGCTAGAAGATTATGCAGAACAATGCAGGTGATGATCCACTTGACCGTTGCCTTCATCTCACGAGGGTTCCTGATTTGTGATCGAATTTCTCGCAAACTGGCAAATCGACCCTTTAGAATACCAATGGCATGTTCAATCACTGCCAGCATAATTGCCTAGGATGAAGTCATCCCAGTTAAACTGGGATGCACTCAACCAATTTAAACTTGGTTGAAATCAACTGATGAAATGTAAATCCAAGGGACCCCCCTTGGTTTTACATTTCATTGGTTGAGGTCAACCTACTTTAAATTGGTTTTTTTGCATCCTAGTTTAACTGGGATGAACTCAACCTAGGCAATTATGCTGGTAGTGAATCCGTACTCTTGATTGGGCTAGATGGTAATTGAAATCCACATTCTCAGGTATAAGTAAGTCAGAACCTTTGTAGGCTGGAACAGTATGTTGATCACTTGAATAAGCAGAGTCGGCCAGGAGGAATTGGTGTTGGTCAAAGAATTGTTCTGGATTTTGAGCAAGCTTCATATTAGAGAAGACGTAACAATCGTGACAGGATCCTGGGTAGCCTGCAAGGTACGATATGAACTTTTTGTTTATGTCACAAACAAGAGTGACCGAAATAGAGTAACTGTTTTGAAAGCAAACAACACATCAGCTCAGAATTGGTAAAATAGTGGAACCAATGCAAACAATCCAACCGTTTTTTTCGATCCCAGTAGTGGTTACCGTCCACCGGAGGCTTTTGACTTAGTGGAATGGTTGTTCCATCAACAAAGCCAACACATCCAGGGAAGCCTTCATCTTGCATGACCTGAGATGATTCCATACGTTCTTCTTGAGTCGGCCATGATACCAAGTGCGAGCGCATTTGATAAAGAATCTTGATCACCCGACATGTGTAAAGGTTGATTGTTCCATAGCCAACTTGGAAGAGATTCTTGAGTCTGAAAACCGCAGCACCGTTTCCGTTTGATCCAAGACGGCACATAGCAATAGCAAGTTGGACTGATGGGTCTCGTTGAGGATTCTGAGAGGAGTTGTGAAAGATTGGATTTGACTCAATCAGTTGAAGAAGATTGAGGAAACATGGGAACGACATTCGAAAAAGCTGGAGGAAGCATGATTGAGGAAGTTCTTGAATGATTGAAAGGTCATATCAAGGATGGAATCGTGTAGTGGTGCCTCTGGCATTGAGGTATCGTTTCTGGAGTTTTGATCGACAATAACGGTAGAAATCTTCAAGACCTGAGTCTTTGTTATCTGAGTCGAAAATCAATAATGTTGCAGCAGAGTTGGCCGCTTGAAATAGTTGCTTGTGTTGAGAGGGTGCTTGTCGCATGATTGGTTGAGGTGAGGTGTGATGTTTGCTTGGTTTGACAAGAGGAAATGGATTGAACGGTGCAGCGTGAGCTGATGGGAGATGTGATTTAATTGGGTCATTTTGGAAATGAAGGATTTGGATGGAAAACCAGGGTTTTTCATTTTCAAAATCCGTTTGCTTTTTAGCTACCCCTTTTTGAAAACCCGTTGATTAGAAATTGTGGATTTGGCAATTTCTAATCAACGGGTTTTAATGGTGGATTTGGTCATATTTGATACCCCCTAATAGGAACCTTGCACTGACTTTCACTTTGAGGCTTATATGATTGAGCTCCTTTCTTTCTTTCCATTACAACATTAATTGTTTTTATTCTGAATATATATTGATAAGGATGTGGAAAATTTAACTAATTCAAGTCACAAAGAAATGGCAGAAAAATGTAGGGTACCTGCTGAGTTTAAACTGACAAGTCATGAGGAACCATGAAAAGGAATAGATGCTAGTCAAACTTTCACTTGTGACTTTGGGTTAAAATTTGAACAACTATTCCTGGGTCGGTTGAAATTTTCAAGTTAAAAACTAGCTCATGAATATTATATGGTGTACTGATAAGTTGTGTTGTATTTTGATTCGAATTATAAAATCTCCTCAGAGGATATGAAGCTGTGTTAGATCCCCCTTTGTACTCCCAAGGCCTGATAATGGTAATTGCCTGGGTGATTTGTTTTATTATTATTACGATACCAATACCTTGATATAAACCTGGACATTTATTTCTTAAGGAAAAGAAGCAATTGACTGTTGTAGGTTTGCAACATTCTTTTTGTAAAACTGACTAAAGTCTTTATTCAATATTATTTGATTGATCAAGAGAGTTTGGAATATAGATGGAATATCAAATGAGATATACTGTGTATATACTTAAATCCATTAAGCTTGATATTTGCAATTATCTACACACTTCCAAGATGTTTGCACAATTTTCCACCAAATAGTTTGCACAGTTTTGAAAGACATATTTGGTGCAAACATTCCTCATAATGCAAAGTAATATGTTACAAAAATGATCTTCACTGACTTGCAATGTTGATATATCATTCAGGGGGTTAGTGCATACTTGGGATAATTATCTGGTCTCTGCAGGATAGGGTATATAATGAAGTAATTATTTGATGGCTGATTTGGCATCAGGGTATATAATTATAACACTCAAAACTTATGAATTCCACGAGAAAAAAAGAAAAAAGAATTGTTACATGTTGGTACCAGTACAAAGGATTTTTGGATTTGATTGAGACATGCAGTTGTGAGTGGTTAAAAGTTTATTTGGATAAGGTACTCTTATAGCTAAGGGGTCATGCACACCAACAATTTGAATGTGATATATCCACAATGTTATATAACAAGCGACATGAATTTTAATTTAAAAGGCCCTTGGATGTGTGAATTATGTAAAATGCATAAACAATACTAAGGGTTAAGTGCTAAACAGTTCTTAACCAGGCAATGGAGATGTCTTGACATAACCTCAACAAATAAGGAATGTCGAGGCAATTCACATAAATTTTGTTTTTGAGAGATATAAGAACAAACAAATCATCAACAGAGGTCAGATACCCTTTTTCCTTGGATTTTCAGAGTCAACCCATATATCAAGGGCAAGATGCCCATAGATTCATGGCTTGAGGTACACCACCTCCTCCCAATGTCCACCATGGTTAATCCAAGCATATCTACACTATGCCCCACCCAAGCTAAAAGGGAATAAAAGATGTTACACATTGTCAGGTAATCAAGAAACGTATTCATTCTCTTACCAAAACCAACAATGTCTGAAATATCTTGCTTAGGCTTCTTCACTACACTAGTTGTCCGAATTCCACAATCCTCCAACCAGTCCACCAGTGGTCTTCGAGATGCAGTATTTCAAGGAGGAAGAACAAATCTACATATCCTCTGCTCGAATTATGAAAAGGTTGGAGATCTCAATGACCATCAGAGCCGTTTGATTGGTCCATTGATTGGGGAGATAGGTCAACTTTCTGAGCCTCTTTCCTCAAGATTGTTTGTTGGCAATTCGAACCCAAAGAAAATATTTCTCCGACTCTTCTATGTGCAAGCCCAACATGGAAATACTTCGCATGTCCATGGATTTATATTTTCACCGTTTGGTTTGTTATCACGAGTGATGGAAGCTTTCTCGTTATCAAATATTCCAATCAAGAAGATACCCAACTATCAGCCAAGCCATTTTTTTGGTGTCAGCCAAATTGACAATTCACCGAAAACCACACCTTTGGAAAAAACGTTCAAGATCCCAGGATGCCGAACAACACTGATGGATCACCAATATAAAGTGGTTGAATTTATCCAAAGGGGCGAATCCGATCAGATATAAATAGCTCATGAAATATGGACAAATCCAGATGACGAATGGGTAAAGCAAATATTTGCAGATGCCCTGGCACAAGGACTTGTTGAGAAGAATATTATGTTTGAAAGTCATGGGTGTATTCTTGCGGATGATATGGGACTAGGAAAAACTCTGACGATGTTAAGCACAATTCAACTCTCACAAAAGCAGGCTATTGCATTTGCCAACAAAAAGCAAGATCAAGAAGAAGAAATGCGGACTGCTGCCACGTTAATTATCTGCCCGTTATTGACGTTGGACAACTGGATTAACGAAATCAATACTCATTTTGATAGCGGTAGCCTCCCATACAAAGTGTTTTACGGTAAAGAAAGATCAACCATTCAGTTTCAAGATATTTGCAAAGTTGCAATTGTTCTAGCGACGTACGAATCGATTTGCAATTCTGGATCAAAGGAAAGTGCTGATAGTCAACAAGTTGGAACAAGCAACCAAGTGAGGAAGGGAAAAAGAGATCTGAATCTAGCAAATGTCAGATGGTTCCGAATAGTACTGGATGAGGCGCAGTAAGTGAAGCCATGTATGGTTGTATGGGCATGATAGTATAAAATAAAACTGAAATAAATTGTTAGTTATATGAAGGATCCCAAGACCAATCAAAGTACGGTACTCCTAGGCTTAAAGGCACAAAGAAGATTGTGCCTGACAGGTACACCGATGCAGAATAACCTGGGAGATCTGCACAATTTGCTGAAGTTTCTTCACAATTTCATTGAGAGAGGCGAGGAAGTCTGGATGGTAACAGTTTTTGGGAAGTCCAGAGGGTACTTTTACAGTCCTCTCCTGTAAATCACTTATTTGACGAAGGAGAAAGAAAGAATCCCCATACTTGTACCGTTTACCAAGCTTCTCAGCTTTATTCTTCTCGTAAAGATGGTCGAGTTGATGACCTAATAAGGAGAACATTGGGTAACGCCATGAGCATTGAATCCTCTGAAGGTTACCATTGGGAAGTTGCTCAGTGTCTGTGCAGCAGGCAGAATTGTCAAAGATATCCTGGTAATCAACAGGAATGTCCAATGTGGTGAGTATTTCTGTACGTCGTTGAGATAGCTGGAACAAAGAATTGATAGTCAAGAATTGAAACAGGAAACCAAGAAGAATTTAGCAGACCTGCTTCCGCCACTTTGACTTTTTCACCTGGTATGCTGTCTTTGAAATTTCATCAGGGGAGTATTTATTTTTCTCAAGATTGTTTTTTTTTCCAGTAAACCAGCGTTTGAGAACAGCGATTGCATTTGATGGAGCTGAAAGAATAATGATTTTATTTCTGAATATCTAAAAAAAAGAGCCGCACACTGGAAGAAAGAGGATTTAGAAAACACGCAACAGGACAAGAGATAGAAGAAGAAAGTGTGAAATATACCAACATCAGAAGACACAGGAATATGTAGATTTAAGGCTAGACAGAATGAGAAGAGATGGGACGCGAGTGACAGACAAGAGCTGGGAAAAGATGAATCAGTAAATGAGTCGAAGAGAGAGAGAATAGGAGTGGAGAATCTCACCAGACAGTAAGGGACAATTTACTATATTAGAGATAGAAAGAGAGAAGGAAGAAGGGAAGAGAAGAAACAGAAGAGAAGGGAAAAAGGGAAAGAAGAGGATATGGAAGATGGGTTAGATGATGATGAGAGATTGAAGTCGATGAGGTTGGAGTGAAGTCGAGTTGGTTGATCTTGAGAGTAACTTGGGTCTTGAAGAGTGACACGAGTCAGTCGAGTGAGTTGGAAGATCAAGTAGATGTCACAGGTGTGACAAGTCAGTGATTCTTACAGGAGCATGATTAATAGGATTGATGGGAAAGTTGGCTAAGGCACCGTTGTGGTATGCATGGTCGAAATGCTTGAGTATGAATGAGGAAAAAAGCTTGTTCCACTGGGAATCCCAGGGAGAAGCCCAATGAAAAGTTGCCAAGGGGAATGTTGCTTCTTTCAAGTCGCTGAGAAATAAATTGAGACATTTGAGTGAAATGCCATGAAGCATGTTGGCTGATGAGGGGGTGAGGGACATTCTGGAACGAATGGGATGGCTAGTGATGGTTATTGGGAGGTTGTTGACATGTTGAATCTGTTCAGGTGATGGTGTTGCTTGCCAATGTTCCTCAGCAAGGTGTTCAATATTCAGGAGAAGGCGGCAGAAAGAAGCCATGGACCTGGAAAAGTGAGAGGTGGGTGGAGGGATGATTTCTAAAAGGGCCTTGTTGAGGTTCCGTCGATTGGCTGGAGCTTTTCCGTTTTTGAGTGACTTGACCATGGCTGTGGTTGAAATAAGATTGTGTTGAAATTATTTTCTTGCACTGGGTGAATATATATTGTTCTGGCTGTGCTGAATTCATAATCAAGAGTTGTGAATCAGTGCCCCCTTTATTGTGTGAGTTGGTGGGAATGGTGGAATGAGGTACATCTTGTGTGATTTTATTCAGCCCGGCGGGCTTAATGGGTATGTACATCTCCTGTGATGTGATTAAGCCCGGCGGGCTTAAATTATTAGTGGGTGGTGAGGGTGAAGCAATTAAGACAACTGGAGGTAATGGTGTTGGTAGATTTGGGAATTTGCCTCTACCAAATGAAGGTGGTTGAGGGAGGATTAAGCCCGCCGGGCTTAATTTGAGAAATAACAAATGTGACATGTGTAACATATACACAACATGAAACGAGGCCACCCAGCTGTTGAGTTCCAGTGAAAAGGTTGCCATTAGGTGATGGTTCAAAGGAACATGGGGCATGCATGCCATGCATTATGCATATGGAGATATGATGTGTTGCAAAGAATCTTGATCGAACAACAGTGTTACCAAGGAGAAAAGAGTACTTGCTTTACAAGAAAAACCATACCACTCACAATATAATTACGTTGAAGAATGCACTCTCGATGGAAAATCTGCCAGTGTACGGAGTTGGGGTGTCATCAAGAGACCTACAGGGATTCCGAAACAGGTGAACAGAAGGCGGGGAAGGCATGGTCAGTAACATGTTTCAAGTCACATTTAAAAGCAATTATGAAGAGGAAGACACATGAACAGGAGATGGAAGACGAGCCAAGTCCCCATAATTCAAAAAATATTCAAGTTGAGTGGTATTGACTTCTGTTGATAACATTCAATCATCTGGGCTGACTTACCAGGAATGGGTAGACTGGAAGTCCAACAATTTTGACGGCAACTATTCCTGACATATCAAATCGAAATGTGAATGAAGGCCCAAGTGATCATTCAATAGTCAACACTCAAACATCTCGAATAAACACGCTTCAGCTTATCCCTCAACATAGTCTAGCAGTAATGCTACAAGCAGCTTGCCTTTCCCTTATCACTGGTGTCAGTGATAAAAACGTGACGCAGTTTTTGAAGACAGAGATTGAAAAAGTGAAACAACTCGCGCAGGAATTTAAGTTTGACGGATCCTCAATCATCAGCAACATACCTCTCTCGAAAAAGACTCTCATACAACGCCTTGGATTTGATGTTCCTTTCTCAAAGATGATCTGCTGCCCAGATTGTTTCAAACTGTATCCGATTCCTGAAATGCCAAGAAAGGATGACGAGTTGACTCATGAAGTCAAAACCACGTGTACGACTATATTCTACTTGACATCAAAGAAGTTCCTGAAGGAGGTTGAAAATGAAGAACAACTCTGTGACGCAAAACTTGCCACAATTGAAGGATCTGGTGAAAGGATGATCATCAAGCCAGTCCAAACGTTCACTTTCCAACCTCTGAAGAACTGGCTGTCTCACAAGCTCTGGCTACCTGGCTTTGAATGTCTTGCCGATTTGAACCTCAAATATGAACGCCAGAGGAATGAAAAGATGAGTGATGTTTGGGATGGAAGTGTATGGAAAACCTTTGTGGGACCTTCAGACCCGAACGAGATTTTTACTTCAAAGTCTGGGAATCTTGTATTCAGCCTATATGTTGACTGGTTCAATCCGTTTGCAAAGAAGCCTGGAGGAAAGTCGGTATCCTTGGGGGCCGTGACTCTGGTGTGTCTCAACCTACCATTAACGGAATGATACAAAGTGGAGAACATATACTTGTTTGGGATTATACCAGGTCCAAAGGAGCCAAGTCTGGATCAAATGAACCATATCTTGGAACCGCTAGTTCTGCAGATGAAGGAATTTTGGAAGGGAGTGTGGTTCACAAAGCCGAGTCAATTCCCCCAGGGCCGCCTTATATTTGCAGCCATATTTCCACTAATTGGAGACCTGCCAGCAATTCGCAAGACAGCAGGATTTGCATCCCATACAGCAGACAAGTTTTGTTCTTTCTGCAAGATCACCCTTCAAGATATTGATAGGATCAATGTGGGGAAGTTTGAGAAAAAAACGCACGAGGCACACATGGAAAGAGTTAGGCGATGGGAAAGGTGCAAGACAACACTGAGAGGAAGAAGATTGCTACGGAAGAAGAGCAAGAGGAGCATTCTGAATAGCCTCCCGTACTGGCGACCAGTGGAGTACTGTGGAATCGAAGTTATGCACGCTTTACTCTTGGGAGACCTGAAAGATCACAGTCTCAGTTTTTTGAATACTCTGGGAGCAGGGAAGCTCCTGAAAGAAAGCCATAGAACATGAAATAAACTGGAAGAATACTGATGTTGGGAAAATGATCTTTGGAGGGTTGAAGTTCCGGGATTCCAAGCGCAAGAAAACACCAGAAGGGGACTCGAGTGGCACGGAGGATGAAGAAGTGGGGGGAAGGAAGCGGTGTATTTTAAAATTCAAAAAATCTTTCGCGCTAACAAGTATCCAAGAAGACAGGGCTGGTCCCATCAAGCAACCCCCTACCAACTACGTTCCAGCTCATCAATAGTAGATACATCTTCAGGAAGAAGGTCAACTCGGTCTCTGGGAAGTGATTCTAGTATAGCAACAAACAGGCATCCACAGAGTATTGCAGGTACTTTATTATCGCTTGGCAGCCAGTCAGAGGTTGATGAGGAAGGAGAGGCTGAGAAGGAGTGAAATGACGGGAATCAACATGGCAAATCACAAACCTTGGGAGAAGAGGATGAGGGAGTTTACGACTGGAGGGCCTGAATTGACAAAGTAAGAGTTGCGTGTTCTTCAAAAATGTGATTTCGCAGACATCATTCCAACTTGAGTTTCACGAGTTCCCCAAAACTTTGTACTTCTGGATCTGGTTCCCTAAAAGCATCCGAGTGGTTAATACTATATACGGTCTATTTTCCGCTGGCAATGAACTCCTTACTGGGTGATTGGAAATTCTTGGCAGAAGAAATATATTGAGGGCTCAAACACGGTGACACATCAGGAGGTCTTGAGGGATTCAACCATCAAATTAATTGAAATGACAAGCATGCTCTCATGAAGCACCACCTGGATGAAAGAGATACAATCAACTTGAGAAAATTAACAAAGGAATACCGGAAGTCCTCCGAATGGGATGGCCAAATCATACAAGCAAGTCAAATTTACATCTGACACAGCATTATCCCGAAGTAATTGAGAGGTTTGGGCCTCCCATAGCAACTGCTGCATGGGCCAGGAGCGTCTGAATGGAATTCTGGGGAATATACCAAACAACCAGCATCTTGGTATGTCACTTTCTGATACTTTTTT
>RDRW01000829.1:0-56472 GCA_007896445.1 Puccinia hordei
GCTCCTTAAATTGCCTTTCTGGAGCCCTGATGCGAACCACAGGATGTATTTTTGGCTTTGGAACATTTAAAAGGAGGGGTTAAGATTTAATACAAATTTATGTAGTTGGTTAATCAAATTTCCATATGTACAGGCTGTCTACTATGGGTACAGCCTGTCTAAGCTCTTTTGCTGGCCTCTTGAGGCGCTTCTGAACCTCTGAAAAAGTTTGTTAGATGTGTTGATCAAAGGTTTTAATTACATTTCAAAATGTATTGATTAAATATCACATGTACCTGTTGATCACATTTGTCAGAGTTTAATTTGTTTTGTATTGTGTACAATGCAAGATACATGTATTTGTTTGTTCTGTGGGCGCTTCAAGAGCTTCTTGTTTGATCCCTGTCATGCAGGCTCTTTGGGAATGCATGACTGCAGAGATCTGTCAATCAATAATTTCCCACTAAGGATGTAGTATATTTATTTTGAACAGCTGTTCAATTATTGTTTTCAGAAGTTTCTCATGTTATTTCCTGCCTCTTTTTTTTGGTCTTTGTCCCTCTGAATCATCCTTAGTGTACCTAGTATGTAATAGAATAAATAAATATATACTATAGTACTATATTACTAGTATTATATACTTATATTATTAATGTTATATGTATTTATTTTATTATGTTTTTATTTAAATAAATTGTTATTTCGTGGTTTTGTATATGTATTTATGGTTTTTATTCTGTATTTTAATGTATAATAATTATTTCAGCGCTTTAGTGGTAATATTCTTTCAAGTTGTTTTACTACTAGAAGTTTTAAGTTATCTGGGGTACTTTGGCTGAAGTACCCTAGGTTATTTTACACGCTCTTTATGATTATGAAATAATATTTCCACTTATCTTATTACTTATTAACATATTCCTTGTTTTATACTTATTACTGTATTTATCTATTTATTATTAATTTACTATGTAATAATGTATTTATTATTTACATATTGATTTTTTATGTTGCTTTATCTTATTATTATTCATTTATTTTCTTTTATTAAATGAGTAATACTATATTTTTTATTTTATGTTTATTTTTGTTCTAGTCAGGTTGTCTCTGAGCTAGTAACAAGCTGACAATTTTCTGAATGGGGTCATGAGTGTGGCTTGAACACAGAGCCTCATGTATCAGTCAGATATTCATAAGCTTCTTCTTAACTGTTAGACTATTATAGCAATTGTGGGAACAGTTAAGTCTAATTTCTGTTATAATCACAAAGTCAAGTAAAAGATAAATAAAATTAATAATAATACAATTAAATATTATTAATTATTTCAGCTTGCAGTTTCAAGTGTTTACATGTTATATGTAATATCTTGGTGGCTGAAAATTACTTCCCCCTCCCCTTTCCCTTCCCCTTTTTTTTCTACTATTGGTGATCTATATCCTTTGAAATAGAACCAGTAGTGTCCCTCATTCTTTTTTCCTGTTGTCATTTTAGAAACCCATTCTCACAGGGATTCAATGACATCAGCTGGTCTGGGGGTTTGCAGCTGCACACCTGTCTTTGGGTGGGTGTTGCACGCCTTTAGATGGGTGTGTGAACTTCACGCCCATCTATGAGCCTGCTGACACCCAAAGAGGGAAAAAGGGTGTGCATCCCTCACAGCCTTTGTGCAAAGGGCTTGCAGGCTGCACACCCTTTTTTTTAGGGGTACGCCCCTGGCCTGGGAATGCATTTATTATCACCCAGCCACTGGTGGTACCAGTGGCAATTTTGAGTAGTTTGGTGAGGGAGTCCCCAAGGCGGGTGTTGTGTATGTGTAGATGGTTATGTAACCTAGGGTCTGTTTTGGGACCTGTGATAGGGATGATGGGGGCCTTTCACCTAAGCACTGGACTGGTTGAAAGGGGAGGTGAGGCCTTTTGTAAAATATTGGCAGAGATCTGGGCAGGGACCCTGGGGGACAATTTTCTAGCCTGAATGTGTATGCTTATGTGTTCTATGCAGTTGTATCACAGTCAAATGCATACAATAGTGACATGAGTTGACCAAGGGTGATCATCATATGGTGTATCAAGCGGGTCTGGGCACATGCCCAGTCCTGCTTGGCACTGCACCAAGGAGGCTTGCACATGTGCCCAGAGGGCTTGATCTGCCAGCACGCATGGCCAGCAGATCTTGGCACAGAGCCAAGTCAAGCTAGGCCAACCCAAGCTTTAGGCCAACAACTTCATCCACCACAAGGCCACAACCACTCACCCATAAGTAATGTTTGATTCTTTTCATTTTTTTTCTTATTGACTAATGTTTATTCTACCATTCTTTTAGATGTCCAACTTGGAAATCATGGATTTCACCAATTTGGAGCTAGAGGCCAATCAAGAGCAAGCTTGAAGTCTGGCCGCTCAGCTGCACAATTTTAACAAGAAGAATTTTGAACAAGAACAACAAAATAGGCAAAAAATCCCCCTGAAGACAAGCAAACATACAAAAACAACTGACTAGTACACAAAGACAGAAAGCCAAATACCATTATCAAACCCAAGGTTTGAGATCTAATCTGAGAGCATGTAGTTGGAAGTGGAATGAAGACCTTGGATGCAATGAAAACTTTCAAAGTCTCTTGCCACCAAGTCCAGAGAATCAAAGCCAAGGACCCAAATTCCGTGAAACTACACAAAAAACGGCCTGGCAAGTTTACCAATTTTCTTCATCAACTCAATCAAAAATCCACAGCCACCCTCCCTGAACTTGCATTGCTCATCATGGATACCTTTCAAGTGAAGGTTTCCACACAATCAATTAGTAACCTCCTCCACAATATGATATATTGTGGAAGATGGTTACTAATATTCCGGTGTCGGGGAACAAACCCAATTTAACCAAGCAATGGGCAAATTGTTGAAGTTTGGAACTTGGAAAATTTGTGGTTCAGGTTGATGAGGCCAGCTTTGATCTCCATTCTGGGAGAAATGTTGGTGGTGCACCCTTAGGTGTGTTTGCTTCTTTTTGTTTTCTTCTTTTGTTTATGCCTGTTAATCCATCCTCTTGGGTGATTGTAGGGCAACTTGCTTTCTTGAGCCTGGTGCTCAAGGCTAAGCAGATTACCCTCATTGGGGGATTGGCCAATGACGGTTTTGTTTACCACAAGATTCTGAATGCCAATAACACCAAGGCTAAAGGGGTAGGGGCAGATGAATTCTGCCTCTTCCTCTCTAGCCAACTGCCCAACAAAGCCGTTGTCATCATGGAAAATGCTCCCATACACCGCAGAAATTTATTTGAAGAAGTCAAATACTTCCTTGAGATCTCAAAATGAATCAAGATCAAATTCCTACCGCCATATTCCCCATTTTTGAACCCAATCAAATACTCCTTTCACTCAATCAAGGCCTATGTTCAATCAACAGAGCTATAAAATCTATCTGCCTTAGTTGTTACTATCAAAGAGGGATTGCCAAAGCCATCACCCCAGAAAAATCAAAAAAATCTTCTTGCATTGTCAGAGACTTTACCGCTCCTGTGCTGACATGCAAGAAATAACTGGGCCACTCTTGGCCCATCCTGAGTAATTATTCTTATCTTTTTCATTGTAATATTTCTATATGTCTTTCTTTTTTCATATTTGTATCCTTTAGTTATATAAAAATAAAAGAAAAAGAAACACAAAAACCTCCCATTTTTTAGTGTAATTCTTAATTTTTTCATTCAATCTTTTTTTTTTCTTTTTTTCCATCTAATCTACATATAACTAAGCAAATGGCCTTTGCGAGCCAAACAAACCCTGACAAGGTTGTACAGTTTCTAACGCCGAGGGCGACATGACCTGTTCAGTTTCTAATGCCAAGGGCGACATTAAAGAAACTTAAATAAATATGTAATTGATTTTTTTTTCCTTTTTTGACTTTTTTTTCGTCTTTGTTGTTTTTTTCACTTTTTTTCACTTTTTGTCACTTTTTTTCCACTTTTTTTCACTTTTTTTCACTTTTTTTTTCACAGTTTTTTCACAGTTTTTCACTTTTTTTTCACTTTTTTTTCACTTTTTAAATCACTTTTTTTTCACTTTTTTTTTGCTGTTTTTTTCACTTTTTTTTTTTTTTTCTTTTTTTCACTTTTTTTTCACTTTTTTTTGTGCTTTTTTTTGCCGTTTTTTTTTGCTGTTTTTTTTTGCTGTTTTTTTTCTGCTTTTTTTTTGCTTTTTTTTTGGCTTCTTTTTTTTTGCTTTTTTTTTGCTTTTTTTTTGCTTTTTTTTTTGCTTTTTTTTTTGCTTTTTTTTTGCCTTTTTTCACTTTTGTCACTTTTTTTTCACTTTTGTCACTTTTTTTTTTGCACTTTTTTTTGCACTTTTTTTGCACTTTTTTGTTGCACTTTTTTTGGCACTTTGTTTTGGCACTTTTTTGCTTTTTTTTGTTCACATTTTTTTTTTGTTTTCTGTTTTTGCTTTTTTTTTTGCTTTTTTTTTGTTCACTTTTCTTTTTTTTCTGTTTTTGCTTTTTTTTTGCTTTTTTTTGTTCACTTTTTTTTGTTTTCTGTTTTCTGTTTTTTTCTCTTTCTTTTTCTGTTTGTTTTACATACTGATTTGGTCATTTTTTTTGACATTGTGCACACTTCTTCACTAAAGCAACCAATACTGTTGCCAACAACCAATAACACATTATAACAACCAATCATGTTGCTACCAACCAAAGTACATATATTGTAGACTGTTGCTGGCAGCCAAGTCACATTATTTAATTAATGTTGCTACCAACAGCTACCAACAACTAATTAATCAAACTGCTGCTACCCTTTCTCCAGCAACCAATAGGCTCTTCTTCACCTGACATCTTCCATTCCCCCCAATAATATCCCACTTTACTACCATCATTCTTCAAAATAATAATCCACCACATACTCTTATTTCATCTGACACATACTCTTATTGCATTTTACTTTTCTGCTCCCATTAATCTACAATGAACTGGAATATTGATGAACTGAGAGGAGCATACAACAGGGAAATAAATGCTAGGTTTTGTCAAAGGGACTTGAATTCTCTACTCAATCTGCCCACCACCCCTAACCCCAATCATTTCCACCATCTGTCATCTCCTGTAACTAATTATTTTTTTTCAACTCTCACAATTCTCCAAGTCATCAGCACTTCCAATGTAGTTCAATCATTAATCATCACCCTTCCCATCTTCAGCATCTACACAATGACCCTCAAACACACCATCCACATTCCCATTGATTCTCTCAACATTCTCATCAAATCTCTCACCAACTCCAATCCTCAAGGTCCTGTCCAATCTCTCAGCAAGTTCCATCCCCAACGTCCCAGAAAATATCTTATCAACTACCACCCTCAGTTTCTCATCAGAGATCTGATCATGTCCATTCACTTACTCCCCATCAAAACTACCATTCAACTCACTCCCCAATCCAGTTGAATCAAAGTCATGTCCCATCACAAAGGCATCCATTGTCTCAAATCACTCAACTGATGTCTCATAACCACACCCGTGGAATTACCAATTAGACCAATAGAATTCATACAACTCCTAATTCTCCCTCCAGGGTTTCCATTTCTAACTTGGACCATTCCCAAAATCTTTCTCCCAACAATCAGATTAATATCTACGCCAACTATGATAACTCCTCAAACCTTCCTTCTGTAGAGAAAACAAATTAGACCAATAGAATTCATACAACTCCTAATTCTCCCTCCAGGGTTTCCATTTCTAACTTGGACATTCCCAAAATCTTTCTCCCAACAATCAGATTAATATCTACGCAAACTATGATAACTCCTCAAACCTTCCTTCTGTAGAGAAAACATCACACTTGGAGGATGATATTCCAGAAACCAATTGGAACAGGTTCTAAATCAGTGTTGATCATCATTTTTACCAGATTGGATTTGAAAATCCTGCAGGTTCTGTTTTGGATTACCATCCTGTAATTACAGAAAATGAAAAATATGTAGCCAAAAACATTCCCAGATAAAGTTTTAAAAGGGTTAGGTTCCAAGTTTCAGACCACACACACTGAGAAGAGAGAGGCAATGCCATTATGCCAGGCCATTACTATTTCAAGGCAAGACCAATGCCCTCTGTTTTCTCTGGAAGGATCAACATAAATCAACCACCCCCTCCTCCAGATTTACTCCGCTTTTCAAAGATGCAACTCAAGACCACTTGCCTCAAGGAATCAACTGATAGTTCCATACATTTTATAAATAGCAGCTATGCATTTACTTCACTTGGTATAAATTGTGCTACAAGAGCTGCTTTGAACAACCAAGGACAAGGTATATATACTTTCAAGGTGAAGGGACAAATTAACCACAACATTGGAAGCTTCATGCCAATGTCTCAGGAAGTCCCAACATTCTTGGAGCTCTACATATAAAATAATGGACATGAGTTTGAAAATCTTCATATTCATGGTCAACATCTCCTCCCAGAGATTAGACTTATGACAAGGATTCAATAAATACTTCACCGGTGCTGCAATCCTCTCATACGCCAATTTGAGCATTTAGCACCTGAAATCACACCAAACTGCTCAATAAGGCTTACAGAAACGGCAAAAAACTGTGGACCAAAGAGTTTATCACCTCCCAACAGGGGACCAAATTGCAGCCATCTGGGTGGTAGAAGGTATTTCTTTCTTTTTCACTTTCACTAAGTTTTCATGCTCTGAAATTTCTTACCTTGAAGGCAATGACCCTTTGAAAACAGCCACAAGGGATTTTATCATCAGATATTGTGGTCAATCCCTTGCAAGAGTATCTGAATTAGACAGCAAATATGATCCTCTCCATTATGTGCTCTTACATCCAAATGGAGATCTTGGTCAGAGTCCTGAAGTCAAGCAGGAAATTCCAATTTCAAATGCCTTGAAATATTCTGCTTACAAGTTGGCCTTCCGCAATCCATCAACATGTGTGCAGCTGGGGATCCTCACTTTCAGCAATTTTTCTATCTGTTGGGAACGTAGAAGGTATCACTGCTTTTTCAAACAAGATACAGCTGCCTGCTTCAATGGCAATTCATGGTGGATCCCACAGGGAAAATTTGGATCATCTCATCACACAACTATTCCCACATATTTCCAGGTCTTTCTCCCAACAGGATTACTTTTTGGACTGGGCTATTCTTTGCTGCAAGAATGTTTCAGTCAACCATACAAATGCTAGGATCTTGCAAAATATTCCATCAGAAGGCAGGAATTATACAAGCTATGATTCAGTGGAAGATGACCCCCAAAACCTATACTTACAGGAATAAATAAATAGTCTAACAATTTCAGGCTTTTCACCTCATGTTTTGAAATTGAAAGGGGCTTCCCAATAATAATACTGAGGAACCTTGATAAAACAATGGGACTACATTGATTGTGGAAAACCTGGGCGCAAATGTTATTTATGATGCAAAGGTAATTTCAGGAAATAGAGTCAACAACTTGGTATACCACACATTCCCTTCATATCAGACCCTGATGAGTCTGGATTGCCTTTCAAGCTCATACGGAAACAACAATTCCCCATAAATCTGGCTTTCTCACTAACTATAAACAAATCTCAAGGTCAGTAAATTGGAAATGGAGGTATTGTACTTCATGATCCTGTGTTTAGTCATGGACAACTCTATGTTGCATTGTCACAAAGTAAGTCCAGCCGTAATACAAAGGTAGTAGTCCCTCAACCTGAATTTGGCCTTCCTTCATATGAAACATCAAATATTGTTTACAAAGAGGTTCTTTCAAATGTACAGAGGCAATAGTTATATTAATATTTTTCAGTTTCTCATCCTTTTTGTTTTTTTTTGCTCCATAATGTCATTGCTTTTTTTTCACACATGTTTATCTTTTGTTCTTATATTTACACAAATAAAATATTGTGCACCCTTCTCATCAAGCCCCCTTTTCTAAACCTCCCCAATCCCCAAAATTGGGGCTATGCCCTCGTCTGCATATAACTAAAGGAATGGCCTTTGTGACGAGCCAAACAAATCCTGACACCTTTGTTCAGTTGCTAACGCCGAGGGCAACATCCCCAGTTTAATGTCTAACGCCAAGGGCGACATTAGAAACTTAAATAATTGATTTCTTTTTTGCTTTTTTTTCGCTTTGTTTTTTACTTTTTTTCTACTTGTTTTTTACTTTGTTTTTTACTTTGTTTTTTACTTTTTTTTACTTTGTTTTTACTTTTTTTTTACTTTTTTTTTACTTTTTTTTTACTTTTTTTTTACTTGTTTTTTACTTTGTTTTTTACTTTTTTTTTACTTACTTTGTTTTTTACTTTTTTTTTTACTTTTTTTTTACTTTTTTTTTACTTTTTTTTTACTTTTTTTTTTTTACTTTTTTTTTACTTTTTTTTACTTTTTTTTTACTTTTTTTTTACTTTTTTTACTTTTTTTTTACTTTTTTTTTACTTTTTTTTTTACTTTTTTTTTACTTTTTTTTTTACTTTTTTTTTACTTTTTTTTTACTTTTTTTTACTTTTTTTTTACTTTTTTTTTACTTTTTTTTTTACTTTTTTTTTACTTGTTTTTCACTTTTGTCACTTTTTTTTGCACTTTTTTTTTTTGCACTTTTTTTTTGCACTTTTTTGTTGCCCTTTTTTTTGGCTCTTTCTTTTGCTTTTTTTTTGCTTTTGTTTTTTTTGCTTTTTTTTGTTCACTTTTTTTGTTTCTGTTTTTTCTGTTTTTCCTTTTTTTTTATTTTGCTTTATTTTGCTTTTCTATTTGCTTTTTTTTGTTCACTTTTTTTTTTGTTTTCTGCTTTTCCTTTTTTGTTTTGTTTTGTGTAGTTTTGTTTTGTGTTGTTTTGTTTTGTTTTGCTTTTTTGTTTTGCTTTTTTGTTTTGCTTTTTTTTTTGGGCTTTTTTGTTTTGCTTTTTTGTTTCCTTTTTTGTTTTGCTTTTTTGTTTTGTTTTTTTTTTTGTTGTTTTTTTGTTCTGTTTTTGTTTTGCTTTTTTTGTTTTGCTTTTTGTTTTGCCTTTTTGTTTTTTTGTTTTTCTGCTTTCTATTTTTGCAATTTTTTTCCCTTTTTTCTTTTTTCTTTTTTCTTTTTTCTTTTTTCTTTTTCTTTTTCTTTTTCTTTTTTTCTTTTTTTTTTTTTCTTTTTTCTTGTTTCTTTTTTCTTTTTTCTTTTTTCTTTTTTTTTGGTTTTCTTTTTTTCTTTTTTCTTTTTTCTTTTTCTTTTTTCTTTTTTTTTTTCTTTTTTTTTTTTTGTTCTTTTTTCTTTTTTCTTTTTTTCTTTTTTCTTTTTCTTTTTTCTTTTTTCTTTTTTCTTTTTTCTTTTTTCTTTTTTCTTTTTTCTTTTTCTTTTTTCTTTTTCTTTTTTCTTTTTTCTTTTTTCTTTGCTCTTTTTTTTTCTTTGCTCTTTTTTTAATTCTCTTGCTTTGTTTTTGCATCAGCTGTATTCTTTGTCTTTTGTCCCTCTTTTTGTTTTGCTCTTTCTTTTTCTGTTTGTTTTACATACCTATTTGGTCATTTTTTTTGACATTGTGCACACTTCTTCACTAAAGCAACCAATACTGTTGCTAACAACCAATAACACATTATAACAACCAATCATGTCGTTACAAACCAAAGTACATATATTGTAGACTGTTGCTGGCAACCAAGTCACATCATTTAATTAATGTTGCTACCAACAGCTACCAACAACTAATTAATCAAACTGCTGCTACCCTTTCTCCAGCCACCAATAGAGCTCTTCTTCACCTGAAATCTTCCATTCCCCCCAATAATATCCCACTTTTACTACCATCATTCTTCCAAATAATAATCCACCACATACTCTTATTGCATCTGACACATACTCTTATTGCATTTTACTTTTCTGCTCCCATTAATCTACAATGAACTGGAATATTGATGACCTCAGAAGAGCATACAACAGGGAAAGAAATGCTAGGTTTTGGCAAAGGGACTTGAATTCTCTACTCAATCTGCCCACCACCCCTAACCCCAATCATTTCCACCATCTGTCATCTCCTGTAACTAATTATTATTTTTTCAACTCTCACAATTCTCCAAGTCATCAGCACTTCCAATGTAGTTCAATCATTAATCATCACCCTTCCCATCTTCAGCATCTACACAATGACCCTCAAACACACCATCCACATTCCCATTGATTCTCTCAACATTCTCATCAAATCTCTCACCAACTCCAATCCTCAAGGTCCTGTCCAATCTCTCAGCAAGTTCCATCCCCAACGTCCCAGAAAATATCTTATCAACTACCACCCTCAGTTTCTCATCAGAGATCTCATCATATCCATTCACTTACTCCCCATCAAAACTACCATTCAACTCACTCCCCAATCCAGTTGAATCAAAATCATGTCCCATCACAAAGGCATCCATTGTCTCAAATCACTCAACTGATGTCTCATAACCACACCCATGGAATTACCAATTAGACCAATAGAATTCATAAAACTCCTAAATCTCCCTCCAGGGTTTCCATTTCTAACTTGGTCCATTCCCAAAATCTTTCTCCCAACAATCAGATTAATATCTAAACCAACTATGATAACTCCTCAAACCTTCCTTCTGTAGAGAAAACATCACACTTGGAGGATGATATTCCAGAAATAAATTGGGAACAGGTTCTAAATCAGGTTGATCATCATTTTGCCCAGATTGGATTTGAAAATCCTGCAGGTGCTGTTTTGGATGACCATCCTGTAAGGAATGAAAATGAAAACTATGTAGCCAAAAACATTCCCCAGATAAAGTTTTGCAGGGTTAGCTTCCAAGTTTCAGACCACACACACTGAGAAGAGAGAGGCAATGTCCATTATGCCAGGCCATACTATTTCAAGGCAAGACCAATGCCCTCTGCTTTTTCTCTGGAAGGATCAACATAAATCAACCACCCCCTCCTCCAGATTTACTCCAGCTTTTCAAACATGCAACTCAAGACCACTTGCCTCAAGGAAATCAACTGATAAGTTCCATACATTTTATAAATAGCAGCTATGCATTTACTTCACTTGGTATAAATTGTGCTACAAGAGCTGCTTTGAACAACCAAGGACAAGGTATATATACTTTCAAGGTGAAGGGGAAAATTCACCACAACATTGGAAGCTTCATGCGAATGTCTCAGGAAGTCCCAAAATTCATGCAGCTCTACATATACAATAATGGACATGAGTTTGCAAATCTTCATATTCATGGTCAACATCTCCTCCCAGATCTTATGACAAGGATTCAATAAATACTTCACCGGTGCAATCCTCTCATACGCCAGTTTGAGCATTTAGCATCTGAAATCACTCCAAACCGCTCAATAAGGCTTACAGAAACGGCAACAAATATGGACCAAAGAGTTTATCACCTCCCAACAGGGGACCAAATTGCAGCCATCTGGGTAGAAGGTATTTCTTTCTTTTTCACTTTCACTAAGATGTCATGCTCTGAAATTTCTTACCTTGAAGGCAATGACCCTTTGAAAACAGCCACAAGGGATGTTATCTTCAAGTATTGTGGTCAATCCCTTGCAAGAGTATCTGAATTAGACAGCAGATATGATCCTCTCCATTATGTGCTCTTACATCCAAATGGAGATCTTGGTCAGAGTCCTTAACTCAAGCAGGAAATGCCACTTTTAACTGCCTTGAAATATTATACTTACAAGTTGGCCTTCCACAATCCATCAACATGTGTGCAGCTGGGGATCCTCACTTTCAGCAATTTTCTATCTGTTGGGAACGTAGAAGGTATCACTGATTTTTCAAACAAGATACAGCTGCCTGCTTCAATGGTAATTCAGGAGAATTTGGATCATCTCATCACACAACTATTCCCACATATATTTCCAGGTCTTTCTCCCAACATGATTACTTTTTGGACTGGGCTATTCTTTGCTGCAAGAATGTTTCAGTCAACCATACAAATGCTAGGATCTTGCAAGATATTCCATCAGAAGACAGGAATTATACAACCTATGATTCAGTGGAAGATGACCCCCAAAACCTATACTTACAGGAATAAATAAATAGTCTAACAATTTCAGGCTTTTCACCTCATATTTTGAAAGTGAAAAGGGGCTTCCCAATAATAATGCTGAAGAATCTTGATAAAACAATGGGACTACATTGATTGTGGAAAACCTGGGCCCAAATTTTATTTATGCAAAGGTAATTTCAGGAAATAGAGTCAACAACTTGGTGGCTATACCACACATTCCCTTCATATCAGACCCTGATGAGTCTGTATTGCCTTTCAAGCTCATACAGAAACAATTCCCCGTAAATCTGGCTTTCTCACTCACTATAAACATGTCAGCCTGCTACTAATTCAGAGACAACCTGACCATAGCAAATTACATCAATATACAACTTATATTCTTAGTCTCAAAAGAATGCACACCTTACGTCTTTTGTTTTGAAAGAAATGATTAAAAACAAAACATATAACACAGGATCTAGTTATAACTTCTAAAGTATAAAGAAAACTTAGAATATTATTTCAGATTCTGAATCTACGCGTAAATTAATCTAGGGTAGCTCAGCAAAAGTACCCCTTAATTATTACTCCTTCATATCCCTTCACAAGGCCTTCAAGGTTTTATATGACTTAAAGATCTACATACCCTTGAATATATGCTAGTAGACTATGTAATTAAGGTTAATAGAGTTCGGGTATGATGCATAAATAAGGTTGACATCATAGTTTCCATAGTTACATGTACCTGGCACCTGCAATAAAAGCCACAACCAACGCCGCGGCCATACTTTTCCTACTAAGGCCAAGCTAGCCCAATTGGTTGGTTGTAAATAGACTACTGGTCCAAAAGGAAGGAAGAAACGAAAGTATTCACCTTTATGAGAACATTAAACCACTTTGGGCCTTTTGAAACATGTAACTAAGCCCTACCGTAACCAAACCAGTTATACAGGTAACTAGGGCTTAGTAGAAGACTAGACCAGGCAAAACAGAGCTTCTGCTTCGCCCCCAAGAGCCCAGAATGGATATATAAACAGCCCTTCCTTCCCACGAAATTATATCCCCATCTTCAATTACATTTACCAGCTTTTACCCACCATATCAACTAGCCTTTTTAGCCTGTTATATAGTCAGTTTTTGCTTGTTTTATACTTGAAGTTCATTGAACAACCCTTTCACCTTTCTCAGCACTCAACCACCACCTGTTACTCAACCTTGTGAGCGCTTCTGGACCACCTAAAACTCCCTGAAGAACCTCTGACAGGAAATAGAAGCAGTAAGTCTATTTCCTCCATTCCTTCAGCAGTTATTGTCTAGGTGTACTCCTTGTTCAAAGGACTAGACTTTCAGGTACCCAAAATACCCCCTGTTAACTCAGGTCCTGAATATTTTAGAGGGCACAGTAAATACCCCTGTAACTCAGGCCCCTCTGTTAATAAAAACTTTATAGTTTTTTTATATCTTTTCACCTTTTTTACCCACCTGTCACTGCACAACCTGCAGCTGTTTTTACCTTGCACCCTGTGTAGCTAGAAGAATCCAGTTCTTGGCATCACAGAGGCTGACAAAACAAACCTCAAGGCCAGAAAATTGGAAATGTAGGTATTGTACTTCATGATCCTGTATTTAGTCATGGACAACTATATGTTGCATTGTCACAAAGTAAGTCCAGCCGTACTACAAAGGTAGTAGTACCTCAACCTGAATTTGGCCTTCCTTCATATGAAACATCAAATATTGTTTACAAAGAGGTTCTTTCAAATGTACAGAGGCAATAGTTACATTAATATTTTTAGTTTCTCATCCTGTTTGTTTTTTTTGCTTCATAATTTCATTGCTTTTTGATTTCAACATGAAATGTTATCTTTGTTCTTATATTTCCACAAATAAAATATTGTGCACCTTTCTCATCAAGCCCCCTTTTCTAAACCTCCCTCCCCAATCCCCAAAATTGGGGGCTATGCCCTCGTTACATATACAGCTATTGCAGGAAAGGTTGCAAATCCCCCCCGGGTTTTTTTTTTTCCCCCCCCATTTTTTTTTTTCCCCCACCAAAAATAATTTGACCCCCCGCCCCAAACTTCCGGGGCTGGGTGGTAACTGCCGCGCGGCCTGGATAGATATCCAGATATCATCCAGTCCCGAACCGGCGTAAACGATATCAACTTCCTGTTCTCCAACTCCAACGCAACTCAAGTTGTAAGTACCATCATCAATCTCATTTTCTCCTCTCATTATTCCCCCCTCACTAACAAACAATATTACCTTATATTCAGGCCATGGGTTTCATCAAATACTCGCCGGAACTCAAGTATGCGGCGGTCAAAGCTTCACTCAATGGCAAGCAGGTTGACGAGATCAACAAATCGTTGGGTGCTACCGTTCATCCCGCTTCGATTTACCGCTGGACTTGCCTCTATATGAATACCCGGGCAGTAGTGTGCGACCCGGAGACTTACAAATCAAGAGGTCATCCATTCGACCTGTCGAATGAAGACCTGATGTTTATCAAGGAGCTAGTATATGATAACCCCTTGATGTACGCCGACGAGATCCAGCAATGTTTGCATGACCAGCATGCCACCCACGTATCCGTCTCAACGATCTTGAACACTCTCCACCACCGCTTGAACATGTCCAAAAAGACCATGCGGACGGTTCACCCTAAGCAGGACCCCTACGAGCGTGCTCAGTATATTTCTCGGGTGGCTTGTATCCCCACGGAATGCTTAGTATTCACCGGTGAGCCGCTTTTTTTATTGTTATCCTTGGGATGGATATTGTTAATGCTAACAACATCACACCCCATTCCATGGCCAGATGAGTCAGGCGTGAGTCTCGAGGGGGTTTCGAGAGCCAGAGGTTGGGCAACTGTAGGCGAACGTACCCAAAGGGTTGCTCGCGAGCGCAGTACTCACCAATTCAATATTATCCCAGCAATCTCTACCTTGGGCTTGGTTGCCCACACCGTACAGGAGGAAACTGTGGACCGATTCGATTTTGAGTTCTTCTTGGCCGAGATTTTGGTATGTACTCTCAGATGGGGGTTTAATTTTTGGGGCTGGCTGACTTACACTCTTGATGGTAGATCCCATCAATGAATCCCTTTCCTTTACCTAACAGCGTCCTTGTGATGGACAACGCCCAGATCCACCACAACGGCTCAGTGGCGGATATTGTTGAAGCGAGTGGCTCTTTGCTGCTGTACTTGCCAGCCTACTCTCCCGACATGAACCCGATCGAAAAGGCTTTCAGTGTTTACAAGGCCACCTTACGACGACACGAGAATCTTTTGACGGGGGGCGCAGACGGCATGTTGGTTATCAATGAGTTTGTCCAGTTGGTATTTACGGCCGAGTTGACCAAGAAGCTCTTCCGAGGCTCCGGTTATGATGTTGTTTAAGGTTATTGCTTGGTTGTACTCCCATATCTCCTCCGCCCGCAGGGGCGATGCTCCCCTTATCATTCTAGCTTGCTTGTTTCTAATCCGCTTATACTGTATGCTCCCCTGATCTTTCCTGCCTGCGACTGTACCTGATATTTCTTGTCTGCGACTGTACTGAAGCCTTCCTCAACCATGCCTGTGTGTGCCTGACAAATTCTCTTCCGCTTAAACTGAATGCTTGCTCCCCTTATCCCTATTGCACTGAACTGAATACATTGCAATCCATGGATCTATTCCTATGTTTACCCAAGACTGAAGAGTAACATTGACTGTTCTGAATCCTTTGCTCAGTGACATAATCCTCATAGTGGACAAATGAGGGCATTAAGCTCAACATTTCATGAGAGAGAAGAGATAACATTCATTCTTGTATTTATTTCATGAGAGAGAAGAGATAACAATCAATCTTGTATTTCAGGCATTGCTGTACACTTCTGATAACATAAGGCAAGTTAAAATGAGTCTGACTACACACTATGGACTACAGGAATGGAGTGCGGTGGGTCTTATGGATACTACTAGGAAATAGATAAGTTAAAATGAGTCTGACTACACACTATGGACTATAGGAATGGAGTGCGGTGGGTCTTATGGATGCTACTAGGAAACTGTAATGAGGATGTATACTATGAGGCAGGTACTACTCGCGCCGAGTGCGGTGGGACTTAATGTATCTTTCAAATTTCTTGATGCTATTGACCAGAGCGCGTGCATCAGATTTCTTGATCCCATGATCTTCAAGCTCCTCGGCAGTGAACCCATTGAAGCGGTCATAGTGACATATTCCCAGCTCCTCAAGCGCCGAATTGACCACGGGGCAGTTGGGATTGATGTGGACGTAGGACAGATAATCGGCCAGATCTATGTGCTCGTCAGATGGTACCGGCGAAGAGGAGGGTGGGGGGGCCGGTGCAATCACAGGAGGAGGGAGGGAGTGGTGGTTAGTTTGCAAGCTCACCATGTGAGGAATACTGGGGTGATAGTAGGGTGGTGGAGAACCATAGTAAGCGTGGGGATAATTGGTCGGATAAGTCGATGGATAAGGCATTGGGTGGGGCATATGTGGGTGGGTGGGCGGCGTGCTGGCCGCTTGGTTAAATAAGGCCCCTGCGGGGCCAGGCAAGGGAGTAATGGAGACAGACGGGTCCCTTTGATCCTCGGATCTGATTGGGCTAGAACGGGGTGCTTTGTCAGGGGTCGCGTTGGCGGTAGCTGATCCATACTCCTTGCGTGATTGAGGTTTAAACGCGGGCCCCAGAGGCGGCTGAAGGAGAGTAACCTGTCCTGGATTAGAAATCTAGAACATCCTGCAGATTAGTCAGACATTCAAAAGAGGCAATGATTGGACCACTTACCATCGCTTTGGCCCAAACCATGAGCTTAGTCATTGAAAGTAAAATGTATTTCGTCGGGTCTTGGGGATCAACGTAACAAGGGGTCTCATGGGTACCAGTCAGATGCTCGCGAGGCTCGTGCGTTGCCTTGAGCATGTTGATGTTATCAAACAATGCTACTGACATCGATCCGCCCTTAGATGGAATGGGGGGGTCGTCGGGGCTCCCACTTCGATTATGTTTCCTTTTCAGTTGAGATAGGGCTGCTGCTTGCTGGTTACACATTAAGAAAACTGATCAGTTGAGGTCTACGACACACAAGAAAATGTCAAATAAGATAAAAAACACACCTCAGCTACCACCTTGGGATTCTTCTGCTCCACCGTGATGCGACATTGGTGAGGCCCTGCATCTTTGCACTCCTCGAGGAAAGCCTCAAACGAAGGTAAATCAGTCAAATGTCGATTATCTTTAGCTTGGAACTCAATACTATGTGGAATCACCACATTCCAGCATATGACACCAAGGTGATCTTGGTCTTTGGCGTGGTCGGCCAGCCCGTCTATCTCGTGGTTCATGATTGCCTGGAGAGATGCGTCCTTGAAAGAGGAAAGGTCGTTATTGGTGAGATCCCAAAAAAAGTGGCATCGAGTCAAGTTGTCAGACTTAAATCGAGTGTATTTTTGTTCGGCAGAACTTGTAGCGGGTTTTTGCTCATGGGAGACTCGTGTGTTGGACTGAGGGGATACAAGCGAAGGTAGATACAATAGGTGATGTACCGAGACCAACCTATCGCCCGCCTCGTTCTTCTGTAAGTCATCAACACCTTTCTTCTTGGTGCGTTTCGTTGGAACTGGAGTTGCTACAGGAGAGACAGAACGCGGAGCAGTGTTGACCGATGGGGCCTCGCTTGGGCGGTTATTACTTTGGCTCGCAAGGTTCCTTCTAACAAGATGATCAGTATTCTTCTTCGCCGCCACAGGGACTGGCGGCTCGGAGAGAGTATCAGTCAGAAGGAAAGGGGATGGAATGTCTGGGGAATGTCGGTCGTTTAGCCAGTCCTCAACCTGGTCAAAAGATGGGAAGCCAAGCGGATCTGGGGTTCAAATCGCTCAAAGTCAGTGTGTTAATCACTTTCCGGATTACTGTGGGCAGATGGAGAAAGAAAAGAAGGGAAAATTGTGGTACTAACCTTCCAACTCGTCCATAGCCGTTTTCGAGATCGTTTACGCCGGTTCGGGACTGGATGATATCTGGATATCTATCCAGGCCGCGCGGCAGTTACCACCCAGCCCCGGAAGTTCGGGGCGGGGGGTCAAATTATTTTCGGTGGGGGAAAAAAAAAAAATGGGGGGGGGAAAAAAAAAACCCCGGGGGGGATTCGCAACCTTTCCTGCGATAGCTGTACCAAATTTACAAAAAAGAAAAATCTAAAAAAAAAAAGTTTTGGCGGGCGTGGCACGTTCGCTTGGCTCGGCCAAGCGGAGCTTGGGTCCGACCCCCCCACTTGGGCAAGTGCCAAGCCGGGGTTGGGACGGTGCCAAGCAGGCTTGGGCCTCGGCCAAGCTGAGTTTAGGGTCGGCCAAGCGGGCTTGGGCAGAAAAATGCGTAAGTTGGCAGGGTGCCCAGACCCGCTTGATCCACCGGGAGCAGATCTCCCCATCGAATCACTACCTCGACCAACTTTTCAAATCGGCGCCAGGTGGCATAGCATGCTCAATAATTCATTGGGTCGTCTTCGGAGTAACCCACGAGTGATCGATTCTCGGGTATTGTTATCGGATGGTCCATGGGTTTGGTCTAGACGCACAAGTTTCCTGGATTTGGCCTGGAAACGTCGGAACAGCTGCCATGATCGATTGATCAAATCATCAGATCAAGCCGTTCGCTTTAGCTCTCAGACGTTTAGCCCAGATAGGAGCCCTTTCACCCGCGATTGGTCTCGAACTTCATGTTCAACTCGCCAGTGATTCCAAACTTTTTTCTTCAGGTCAGTGCCACAACTGATCGCAGGTGGGTGTTGAGTTGATTAACTCGCGGTTCCAAGCTTTCCATCCCAACTGAATTCTTCGATTTTTATGCTTCTAGCCAAACCGCCTTCATCAGAACAGGATAGCAATACCAATGTTACCCTCTTCGATGCGGCTACTCCCGGTACACAGCCTGTTAGGTCTCATTTGACTTTCTTTTTCTGCCTCTTTGAACCAACTACTGAGCGCCCTTTCTTGACCTACATTCTCAGATTTTGTCTACAGACTGTCTGAGACTGGCCTTGATTGCTTCTATGGCTCTTGAATGCAAAATCAATCCAAAGACCAGCTTTGATCGAAAGCATTATTTCTACCCAGATCTTCCGGCTGGCTATCAGATCACGCAACATTACTGTCAGTTTCACCGATCTCATTTGCTTCGCTTTACATTTTTAAACTGAACCGATGATTTTATCTATAGCGCCAATCGCGTCGGGGGGAAAAGTTCTCATTACTTCAGATGATGGGGCTGATCGATCTTTTGAAGTGGGAATTACCCAGCTTCAATTAGAGCAGGTATGTTTTAACATGTCTGTCATCTTGTGTCGTATCAGATCTTCACACTGCTCTCGTCTATTTTAGGACACTGGAAAATCATCCACTGATCCGTTATGCCCCGACCAAACCCTGATTGATTTAAATCGAAGCGGAGTGGCCTTGGTTGAAATCGTCACGGGTCCAGACCTCCGGTATGTCAACAACCACCCACATCAATCCTGTTCACACTTGTTGGACTCATACTGGATCAGATTAGCACTGCGAAGGAGGCTTCGATCTTTGTACGAAAACTTCAGTCGATTTTGAGATTTGCTGGTGTGACAACAGGGAATATGGAACAGGTGAGTATGTCATTGTACTCAGCTTTTTATTGAAACATGGTTGTTGTGGAAATAATTGACTTGGAAACTTCACAGGGATCATTGCGCTGTGATTTAAACGTGTCGGTCAGTTTACCCAACAGCTCGACCCAAGGATCCAGATGTGAAGTCAAAAATGTGAATGGCTTTGGGCATATCGAACACGCAATCGGTAAACGAAGTTTCCCTCATTATAGCTTCATCATCTACCCGGCATCCATCCCGGTAAGGTTTTAAATTTGGGGGCATCATGCAGATTTTGAGATCTCGAGACAGGTAGCACTGCTGGCCGAAGGGAAGAGCATCGAAATGGAAACCCGAGGATTTGATGTCGCTCAACGTCAAACCTTCAGGTTACGAGATAAAGAGACCCAGACCGACTACAGATATCTTCCGGACCCCGATATCCCCCGATCATTTTTCCTTCGGTTAGTAACTTTTCCAATGCATCTTCTAATATTGTTTTCGATGTTACTGACTCGTACAACGGAAACAACCTTTGCAGACAACTTTAGACCGTCTAGAACGTTTAGTACCGGAACTTCCCTATGCCATCACTCGGCGGCTTCAAGAATCTTATGGGCTCAGCAAAACTACAGCAGACATTTTAATGATGATAGGCTCCGAAAGGATTGATGATCTGGCCGACGTTGGGTGTGGTGTGCGATACTTCGAAGCTGCCATGGGTGCGAGCCCATCGCAAGTTGATGGGAAAACTATGGCTAACTGGTTTGTTTTCTCTAACACCAGTTTGATATAGACGGATGCTGACCCGTCATTTACGAATTGCATGTCTACCTTCCTGCTCTCCCTGCCTCTCCTTTACTTCAGGATTGTCCACGAGTTATTAGGATTGCTGGCTAAAGCCGGATTAAGGTTCGTCGACTGTCCAATATGTCCAGCAGACTTCAGCGAGCTCGTTGGGAGTGTATCAAAGGGCACACTACTGAGTAGGTTCAACTTGATTTGATCATCATACAATGATGAATTGATCCTGGTAATATTTGTGCATCCCATCAGGGCCAATCGCACGTAAGATCTTATCTGAAACAATCAAAACCCCGACAATCACACTTGTTGACCACCTTGAAAAAGGGATACACCAACAAAAAAGCAAACCGGACGCTGAATCAGCTGCCCAGACATTAGCCCAACGAATCACCTCAGAGATGTTGAAAGAGGTCCAGTTGATCAAGAATGGACACCCACAAATCATTGCTAAGTTGGTCGGGGAAGGTATGCGAAGAAGTCATAAAACGGTCGATCCTCAATTGCTTCGAAAAGCCTTCGAGGAATTATTACTTGTACCTGCGTCTAGCAATCCTAAGCCAAACAAATAACAATTCATTTACATCTCAAAGGCTTCTCACCTACATTCCTTCAATTCTAAACTTACTATGGGGAAACCAGAAGTCTGCTCAAGAATTCCTGATTGGACGTATTAAGATGAAGTTCCCCTACTCTGATCAAACTTGTTTGCGGGACGAGAGTGATTCGGTCATTCATGAGTAAAGGGTATATTTAATATATGTATGCCACCAAGTTACAATCTATGTACTCGCTACAGCGTAAGCATTTGTGTGGGCGATGGAGCAGGCCAATAGAACCATCGATGATACATATTTGTATTTGTTGCCAGCGCTGCTACATACCAAGTGCCTCATGTTGGAGTTCAGCCATACAAAGTGCCTCATGTTTGAGTTCAGCTACATACAAAATGTTGGGGTTTCATCTTGAAACGCAAGGTGTATCGATACCTCGAGCAATCGGTCCCAGAGAATAAAACGGTCTACCTTAGCTATATTGCTATGGTCCCGATGGTATGAAAGAAGAACCCACAACTCGTCTTCCACTCTGATTTAGTGTAGGATTAGGATTGCTTATCTTTACTATCACAAGTTTACATACGCTCAATTATCTCAATGATTGTTCACCCCAAGTACCCCTCATTTTTCCTGTTACTTGTGTTTTGCTACTTGCAGGCAACACAATCAATATCAATCAATACTGTGATTACAGAGACCGGTCCGGAAAGAAACAACAACCTTGTTGATGAGGGTATGTTATGCTGGTCATTTCCCTGAGGAATGAAGCCAATACTGATTTTCAAATTTTCCTGTAGCAGCCACAATTAGCAATTGCCAAAATGATGGGTTGCATGTCCACAAAAACTCAGACATATTTGAAGACAAGGAGTCCCCCGAGGAATATATTGAAAGGATTCTCAACCCACTGGAGAGTACTAGATTTAAAAGAAAATGTGAGACCTAACCTCATATTACTTGCCCATGGGAATTCCCATATGACTGAATTGAAAAACAACTGTTGTGATAGGGCCAGATATTCCTGTATCTCAGCAAGAAAAACAGAGTAAGACTCTTGATTTAAATTCAGAACCTGTCATCCCAAGACAAGTAAAACTGACTACTATTATTGGTCAGTTTTTGGCAACCAAATGGTTGGGGAGTTGAGTTCTCTTCTAGAGAATGTGAAAACAATGATGGTAAACTGGGGTAATTCAAGAACCACTTTTCCAACAGTGAAGGAATCAGTCAAGGAAGGAGCTCCAAAATTGGAAGAAATCCATCAACATCTTTTAATCCTAGAAAACCACAAGTTAGCCATTTTGAGAGGAAGATTATCACATATGTCTATAGCAGGAACCAATCAACCAGACCCAATGAGTCACAAACCCTCACTTGAAAAATTAAAACCTAATGATTTCAATGTTATCTTTGGCCAAAAAGAAAAGTATGTGGAACAATCTCTCTCTTTAGTGAAACATTCAGAGAGGGAGTATTATCAATGTTTTGTTAGGAACTGACCACTTGAATGTAGTTTTGGAAAGACCAGCTCAACGCTCAACAATAAAGAACTTACTGAAACAGTTTCAAAAAGTGATGAAGAAATGCAAGAATATTTTATACCTCAAGACATCCAGAATCAATTTATGCAAAAGATGGGAAAAAATTTAGCTAAAGAGATTATGGATCTTATCCAGAAGACTAGCCACAAAAGATTTTCCAAAAGCTTCCCAGAGGATCCAATTCACAGAATTGGATTTCAGACAATCTATTTCATGTACTGGAATCATTTGATTTCTAAACAAGATTTTGTCTCTTTATTTGATGAAGTGACTCTTGGTGAAGCTGCTGAAAATATGTTCCATAACTATATCTATGACCAAAAATACCTGTTTGGAATTTCCCATGAAGATGATTTCAAGAATATTTTCAACGGCTGGTATGCATCACCAGATAGGGAAATGTTTTCAGGTAGATTATATTTCAACTTCACTAAGTATTTACTGTAAACTGACAGAGCTAAATTTCATTGGGATTCCCTTCTCAATCCAATCACAAATTTTTCAAAGCTCTGGAACCCAGTCAGCAAAGAATGTTTTCATTCTATTCATTGAAAATTATTTTTAGGAAATACCGTAATTTAAGTGAAACTCAGAGGAGCCCAGAGTTAGAGGAAGTAATGTTTGATTTGGAAAAAAAGCTTTTTGATAATAATACACGCTTTAACCTATTAGAAAGAATGAAAAACAACATCCAGACAAAACTTAGAGGGAATTGAAGAGCTGAAAATGGATCTGAAAACATTGACTAATACTTTTGAAAATCATGATTTAAATCATCCAACTAATGAATTTACCAAAGAATTATTAGTTCTCTTTCAATTTATCAGATTTATCAAGGAGAACTATCCAAAATTAGAGGGATCAATTCTTGAAAAAGGGGAGACGTTTGAAAAGAAATATGCTTTGGTTAATGAAAGAAGTCAGTTCAATGGAAAATTAGATAACATTCAAATATATTTAACACTTAAATTTGGTCAGAAAACTCCATCTCCCTTGGTTGTTGAATTGTACACCCCTGTCAACAAAGAATCATCAATGGAACCTCTTGATGAATTGAAACACATATCAAAACATATAGACCATCTTTTCTCACAACACAATCAAGTAATTGATGCTATACTTGAAGGAGAAGAAAAGACAATGAATGGATATTGTGTCCATGAAAATATAAAACACCGGATTAGTTTTCTCAAAAAAACTATAGCTGGATTAGAAGATAAATTAGCCATTTAATCATTTCCATTTTTTCTTTTCTTTTTTTATTGTAGTTTATACACTGTTTTTTTCATTGCGTGAACTCTGTGTGACTTTTGAAGTTTTTATTTTATTCAACTCATTTTGAAAGTTTGATTATACTCATTTCTTTCCAGTTTTTTTATTGCTTCTTCTCTCTATTATTTTAATTTTTCACAGTAATGGTTTCTTTTTTAATGCAATATTCAAATTTTGGTAGTGCTATTAGTTGAAATTTATTATGCAATAATTTACTCTGAAGTATGTGGTGAGGGTGGAACAAACATTTTACTGGTGGGTAGTAAGGACAAAGTAAAATAAGATTTACTACATGACTCAGACACATTGTGAGGACAAGGTATTTATTGATTTTAAAATAGTATGAGAAGTGATTATTGAAGGAGATAAATTGAATTCAAATCTGTAATGATAATAAAAGGAGTAAAAACTAAGAAAATCAAAGGAGGAAAAAGTAAGAATGTGATTTACCTGTTGATCCTGTGGGAAATGATAGATGCTGTAAGAGGGTGACTAGGGAGAATTTGGGGTCTAGAAGCTGAGTCTGGAATAATAATTATGACAATTATTTATCTGAAGGATGTAAGGCAGGTGTTTATGAACAGCAATGGGTTGCCACAATGGGAGTACTTGAATATTTCTAGATGTTGAGATGAAGAGAGGGGGGGTGTTTGTGGTCCTTAATTGCAAGAGATTAGTACTTGATATGAATTAGGAATTAATACATTTTCTGTTTTACCCTGTACACAGCCACTCAATTGTACCTGCATCAGCTCTGCTGTGCATTTGTCACTGGGAATGGAAGCGGTGTGCAAAATGCAGATGATAGCAAAATGGCCAAGAACATTGATTATGGGAAAAAAACAGAGAAAAACTGTGTATTTCTTGTTGCATGTGTATGCAGCCATTCCAAAAAAGGTTGTGGCTTTTTCCGCAACCTTTGAAACTTTTGGCTGCAGCCGCAAACATCCGCGGGTGCACCTACATATACTCGGCTCCCCACCTGCCACCACAACCACCTGCCACAAACTACCACCATCCACCACCCCCCACTGCTGCGGTTTATTCTACAGTCTTTTGGTCAAGTGAGTTTAATCATTTATTTATCCCCATAAAAAATGGTATATTTCTACACTGACCATCCCTCCGTTTAAACATTGAATAAATCTGCATTTGCACAACAGCTTGTTATCATTTTTGTAGGAATACTGTGGGACCTCTGAGTGGGAAATAAATTGCAAATAGGTTGAAAGGCTATTACAACTTACGGGTGGTTTGAAATACCTGCCCCTCTAAATGGTACTATGCAAATAACTGAGAGTCTTGTAATCAATATTTATAAAGATATGGCTGATTCCAAGATAGATCTTACTTTTATATAGTAATCTCTATCCAACCTAGATACCTCAAATCACTATTCACATAGATCTTTTACAACTTCTAATGATGATGGCTAAGAATAATCCAGTGGGATTAATTATGTAAGATATATCTTGTTAATTATAATTGGTTGTTAATTGAAGGTTGGTAATGATCTCTTCCTCAAGCAATCTCTTGATATGGCACTTGAATCAATACTAGTGCCTCTGTTACTGATACTACTTGTTACTGTTAATAATACTACTTGTTACTGTTACTACTACTACCACTACTACCACTACCACTACCACTAATACTAAAACACTACCACTAAATAAAATAACCACTGTGACCATACCTCTGTAGGCTGATGGGGAAAAAGGAAACTGAAGAGGGGAAAAGAGGCCTCTGTATATATTGAAGAGTTATGGATTTTTTCTCCAGGGGAACTCCTTTTGAGTGTGCTATGCTGCAGAGTTTCGCCCTGGGAAGGGATTTAAGCTGCCGGATATCACATATATACCTTATCTTCCTGCATATGCTGCCCCACATGATATCCTATGTTGCTAAGGGATATAATCAGTTGCACAGCACCTGGATATATGTACCGCACTGCCTGCCAAACAATGAGGGAATCATGCTGCAGGGACATATATATACACCTTATCTGCCTGCATATATTGCACAGCATGATATCATGTTTTGCTAAAGGGACCCAAACAACCTTGCATATCTTCCATGTGCCTGCCTGACCTGCTTCTACCTCCTTCTACTCAGGATAATGGGGTCAAAGCCTCTCCTCCCACTTTGCTCCTTCTTCCCTTTTTCCTCCTCACCTAATTAATTCCTCCCTCCAAACCACAAAATACTGATTCCTCCCCCCTTATAATGTCATATACCCCCCTTATAATGCCATATACCCCCTTATAAAGGTAGTATACCCTTATAACTTCCTGTACCAATAAAATCCTTCCATCCTCTTTCCATACCTGGTTGAGACATGTTCTCCCAATACTTACCACATTACCTTTCCCCTTCCTGGTTGAGACATGATCTCCCAATACCTTCCACCTCTTCTATTCCCTTACTCTGTATCCTATTCCATCCTATATACCCCTTCTCTTCCCTTCCATTCCCTATTATGCCATGATGTCTGTACTCCTAGTGTCCTACATAGCAGGGTATCTTACATATATTATACTTTTCCTCCTCTTGTAATAAATTTTGCCTGTGTATATTCTATCCCAATGATTCTACCATGTGCTTTTGGCATGGTCACACAAATGGAACACCAGTGTCTGAATACAGTGAGTGGCTCCACCACCCATTACCCCCACCTTCCAAGCGGCATGTACTAAACCTCTTCTACGGGAACGGATATCTAGTTGAAAAACACAATTTCCACCGTGATGCATTCATAAGAAACCAGGAACTACCCAACCTAAACCACGGGTGCACCCCTAGTTCAAAAGAAACGTCCAGGAAAAAAATTCCTATTCTTTTGACACCTTGGAGGCGCTCCCAAGACATTTGGAGCGGTTTCAAGCCGTTCTGGGGACAATGGCGTGTTTTCAAGCCGTCTCAAGAACAAAATGGGTTCTCAGGATGACGTGAGAACGACTTTGGACTGCTTGAAAACCACTTTTGGTTTTCAAGTTGTCTGAAAAACCACAACAGGTTCTGATGACGGCTTGGAGACCCAAAGTGGTTCCCAGGCCGTCATCCAAATGGTTTGAAAGATTTGGGGACAAGTCCCATCAAGATTCAGTGAGCAGGGGCAAGGATTTTATGGGCTCAATTGCTCAATCATTGATGGGGTCACTTGCCCATGTGCACTGGAGGGGTTTGGGATGAAAGGACTGTTGAAGTGTAGTCCTTACATCCCAAACCCCACCAGCCATTACAAATATATCTATAAAAGTCAGATGATTCTTTCAAGAAGTCTCTGCCTCTCAGCAGTTAGTAGATCTATTAGCCCTTTTTTGCTGCTCCGCGGTTCAATCCTGCTCTTTTTTCAAGCATTCCCAGGGCGGCTTTGATTCATCATCAAGGCAGATTCACAACATTTGAAAGCCGCCTGGGGAGTTGTCTTCCAGGTGCCTTTGGCTCTCACTTGAAGTCAAGGAGTTACTGCTGGGAACCTGGGTGACACCTCAAAAGACGCCTGGCAGACAAAATCATATGCGACTGAATAGGATTTTGACGCCTTCCTGGCGCCTAGCAGGAGGACTTGGAGGCGCCCAAATGCGTCTGTGGTGTACATATACTCGGCTCCCCACCACCACCACCCACCACCCACTCCTGTTGTCCAACAGTTGATCCGCCAACCACCACCACTGGCTTTTTTTATATTATACTTCCAGAAATTCAATACATTAACCCGCTGATTCATCTTTCTCTCTTAGGATTAATGTATCACAAGTATACAGCCATGTTTAAGTACACTGTTGTTCAGGCTGCTCTTGAAGGCAAATTAATTGACAAGATCAATGTCACACATGCATCAACCATCAGTTCCGGCTCCCTCCAATGCTGGTGTGCACTATATGAGAGCACCTGTGCAGTTTTAACTAATTCATAAATGTATGCCACCAAGGGTTGGTCACTGGCTCTCTCAGACAAAAAACGCTCATTCCTCTTGGAGATGGTCACCAAAAATCCCACCATTTACCTTGAAGAAATCCAGGTGGTCTTAATAAGCAAATGCAATCTCCAAATCTCAATTCAAACCATATTGAACAATCTCCACCAACACCTCCGCATGAGCCACAGACAATGAGGAAGGTTAATCCTAATCAAGACCCAAACCAACACACAAACTACATCATCCTCATATCTAACTAACACCCCGAGTGCCTGGTCTTCAATGGTAAGCCTCATTTTCCCACTCTCTTCTTTCACATCTTTCAACTACTGGATGACAACACTCTTTTTGATTGGTGGGATCTATCTCACAGCCCAAAGGGGGGTATGTATGGACGGGGTTGTTTTTTCTTGGGGCTGGAACCCATTGGGCCAGAGGAAATCAAGACTCCCAGTGGGATGGGCCACCCATCAATTTAACCTCATCCCAGCAGTTGCACTGAGTGGTCTGGTAGCCATCATGATTCAAGAAGAAACCGTCAAGAGGATCAACTTCAAGAATTACTTGGAACATGTGCTTGTAAGTCTCCCTTCCATCTGTCTATGTCTACATTAGCCTTACAATCAATAACTAATCCCTGTTTAAAGCTTCCTAACATGAACCCTTTTCCTGGTCCCCAAAGCGTCCTCATCATGGAAAATGCCCAAATCCACCACAACAGCCAAATCAAGACCCTTGTTGAGGATCATGGGTGTCACCTTGTCTACCTTCTGGCTTACTCCCCCAATTGAGAATGCTTTTAGTGTATTGAAGAGATCTTTAAGACAATATGGCAAGCTCAATGGGGACAAAACCAACAGTTATCAGATCAAGGCATCCACAAGGCTTATCTTGAACCCTCAGCTGGTGAGAGGCCTATTCCATGGCTCTGGATATACTGATTGATCCAAAATTTGTTTCCCGCCCTTCCTTCTCTCTCCTTTCCATTTGTTTCCTTTCCATTCTCTGCATCTCCTTTCCTCTCTTTATTTTATATATCTTTTGACTTTTTTCTCCCTTCTCTCTCTTTGTTGTATTGTTTATCCTTCTCAAATCAAGAAATAAAATAAAATATCATGCTTCATAAATTCACAAAACTTGATTGAGAGGAAGAGAAATCAAATTATCATGTTTTTCTTAAAATTAGTTCACACAAGTTGAGATGAAGAGAAACCACTGAGGCACCCTGTTAAGCATGAGAAAAGAAACATCATACATGAAAGATAATTAACATTAAATTGAATTAGATCTCAAATTAATCACTCAATCACTCAATGCTCACTATCAAAAGGATCAATCTCAATGACTCACTGCAAATAATAAAAGATGATTTAAATGAATGGCAAATAATTGAATTGCAAAAGAAAAAATAATATGATATATTTGATACATACACAGTGAGAAAAATTGAAGAGAGAAAAATATGTGAGAAAGTAGAAGAAGATAACACAGTGAGAAAAATAGAAGAGAGCAAGAAGAAGATAAAATACACAATGGGTTCTAGACCCCTTCATCTAGTGATGTGCATACTTCTTTGCGGAGAAGGCAATGGATTGGGCGGGACCTTCAGGAACCCCTTTGTTGTGAAGTTCTTTGGCATTGAACCGTATCAAAATGGTCCAATGGTTGATGCCAAGGGTTCTGATTCCATCATGTACTTTGGGGGATTGGGGGAGTTGGGATCAACATGGGCAAACCAGAGGAAATCACCTATTTTACTGGTGTCATTGGGGGGAGTTGATGGCAAGAACGCATGTGGAGGCTGATTGGGGGGTTGGGGTGTTGCTGAGGCAGTCAAACAGGTCATTTTGGGGGGAGGCATGTTAATTGGGTTGAAGAAAATCCCGGGGTGCATTGGAAATGCATACAGATTTGCCAGGGGGGGAGGCGCAAGCAGGGCTGAAACAGACAGTTGTGATGGTGGTGTTGCTTCCTTTGTCCTGTACTGGAAAAGGTCCAACTTTGGGGACCCTAAGGGTGAATTCTGTTGGATTTGATCTCTGCAGGCAAATGATCAATCAGCCATGCAAACGTGTCAAGATTAAACAAGTAAAATAGAAAGGATGACATACAATAGCCTTGGCCCATGCCGCCGTCTGGGAAATTGTCAAGTGAAACAACTTGTTTGCATTATTTGGATTGATATACACGTTGAGCTCGTGACTCCCTACGAGGTGGGCTGCTGGCTTGTGGATAAAGTTCAACTGAGTAATCAGCTCACTGAGAGTTGCCATGGTCTGGACCCCTTTGGAGGGCTCAGTGGTTGAATCAATGTTGTAACTGGAATGTCCTACATGCGTTTTCTTGAGGTGCTTGTACGCAGATGCTTTCTAACAAGTGCAGTGATATACATCAGTGGCCAATGCGGAAGAGAATATAATAAGCAAAAACTTACCTGCACTAAGATGGTTGGATCCTTTTGAACCAAGCAACAGAGAATCTGGCGGTTCTCTGGAGTGCCCTCGGCGGCCAAGAGGACTAGTTGGAAAGCTGCTTGAGAGTTGAGCCACTTCTTCTGGGTTTCTGCAAAGCTGCCACTTTGCCAAATGACCAAGTTCCAATTGATTGTGTTGTTTTTGTTTTGATCCCGGGCAAAGATCCCAAGGGCCTTGTTGTCATTCACTTCAATCAATGACATGAAGGCAGTCTTAAAGCCCTTGGCATTGTAATTGTGAGTCTACCAACGTAGGGAAAGTTTCCCGCATTCTGATGTCACCTTTCTGAATTGCATGGTGCTTGGCGTAGCCGTGAATTGCTTTTGAGAGGTAGTAATTGGGTTGGAAATAAGAATAAAGAAGGTGAATTTGATCCCAATTTGGACGTCTGAGCAGCCGGGGGAAGGAGAATCAACCGCTTTAGCCACTTGAGAATAATAATTTTTGGATTATTGGGACCTAGTGGATTTGCTTGAATGGTCAATTGCTGGTGATGGGGTTCCAAAGAGTGATGGGTCCATTACCTGCTCGATTGGGCACGCCCTGGTATACATGCTATGTAGAAGGGGTCTAGGTGACACCCTCTTGTCACCCAGTGTGGGGTTACAACAGGCGATCGGGGCAGACAAGTGATTCGCAAGTGTTTGCCAGACCAACCCAACCCAACGAACAATACTCTCCAGCGCTAATACAACAACCACAAGCTTCTCGAAATCCTGTCAAGATGGCACGAAGATATGACTCACGTAAGTCTAGGAATGAATGCAAACTTTGGAAGACTCTCGACCCGAGCCACTGATCTCCGCCCATCGATCTCGATCTATTTTTATTTCTTTCTCAGGTACCACGATCTTCTCACCAGAAGGACGATTATATCAAGTTGAGTATGCCATGGAAGCCATCAACCATGCCGGGACGGTGATCGGGATCTTGGCCTCTGCTGGTACTGCAGCTGCTGGGGGAGAAGAGACTAAGACGACGAGTTCAGAGGACGTGGCAATGTCTGATGCCAGTCCCCTTGCGACTAAGGCTACCGAGCCTATCGCTACCAAGAAGGGCAAGAGACGGACTGGGATCGTTCTTGCAGCTGAGAAAAAGGTGACGAGTAAATTATTGGAAAAAGAGGAAGGCACGGGGGAGAAAATTTTCTTGATCAATGGGTATATTGCAACTAAATTTTCTGGTGGATGAGTAGATGGTTAGCTAACTCAATTGTCTCTCGCTTGACGTTTCTCTTAGAAACTTGCTATCCGGAGTTGCAGGCTACACAGCCGATGCTAACTCTTTAGTAAACTACTCGCGTAACGTTGCTCAGGTCGGTTCAGATATTGTTTAATTGACGGGAGACTTTGAACTGGAACACTGAAATCGTATTCTCGTTCCAGGGACATTTGATGTCTTACGACACTGACATGCCTGTAGAACAGATGGTGAAAAGACTCTGCGATTTGAAGCAAGGCTACACTCAATTTGGAGGTCAGTCCCGAACTCCCCCTCTCTCTGTCTGGGTTGATCTAACCAACACGAACTCTTGATATGATTTTAGGACAGCGTCCGTTTGGTGTATCATTTTTGATTGCCGGATACGATCCTCATCATCAATTCCAAGTCAGCCGTCATTCCCAGAAGCCAAGAATTTGTTCCAACCCGACAACTGACATTTCTACATCTTTCAACCAGTTATATTCAACCGATCCATCCGGAAACTATGCCGCTTGGAAAGCCACTTGCATTGGGAATGGCAACTCTACCGCCACGTCTTTACTCCGACAAGATTATAAAGATTCGATGGACCTTGACGAAGCGATTGTTCTTGCGCTTAAAGTGCTCAGCAAGACGATGGATGACACGAGTCTCAGCTCAGATCGAGGTGAGCTACGTGTGATAATTACCTTCAATCTTCACTAACGATTCACTCATTCGTATCTCACTCACCCCCTCGATTCAGTCGAGTTTGCCGTGATCTCCACCGACGAAGATTCAGATCAACCTCATGTACGAATCTACAAGCCGGCAGAAATCGACGAGCTTTTGAAGGCTCAAGGGTTGACTAAGGTCCGTTCATCAAAAAACACTTGACAAAATCATTCCCTGTTTCCATATTATTATTATCATTTTTAGAACAAAGAAAAGGCTGGATCTGACCTTTTTTTCTTTTTTCTAAAACTATCCTTCAATTTTGAATCAACTAACAAAAAACATGACTTTTCCAATGGATTGGAATTGGCCGATTCGCCCTTTTTCCTCCAATACTTTGTGAAATAGGTACCTGAATCAGAAACAGCCATGAAATCCTAAAAACCTTCAGTTTCGTATTCAGCTCTATTGCTCATCAAACAAAGAAAAAGAATGATTGTGTGACAGCCAAAAAGATAAAGATAAAAAAAGATGGGTGTTGCTTTTTTGTAATAATATTTCTCCAAGTTGGCTACATAAACATATTTAACAAAGCCTTGGTTGTCAACGTCTATTTTAGGGATGTTACATTGGATACACCAGGCACCAAATAAGTTGAATATTCCATGAGAAGTGCATCTCAAGAGTCAAGAGTATGAGTATTTCATATAATGTATGCATATGGAACACTGAAGAAATTTCAACTCCATAGGATAGCCTGGGTCATGGAGGGGAAATTTATGTCCAGCTCCAAAAGTGGGCATCTTAATGATCCATAAACAGCCTAAGATAAGGTTGGGAATGAAGACCTGATAATAATAAGAATTGAGCTGGTTGAGGCTCTGTGTAAACTGGTCTAATGTGTACCCAAAAAACCTCCCAAGGGTTGCATTCTTGGTTTTGGCTAAGACCGAAAAGGGAGGGAAGTCAAGCCAAGACTCCCAACCACCCCTGAAATAAACATCTTTTTAGAGAGGTCTGACTAACTTAAGAAACTGTGGGCAGTTGACATGCAAAAGTAAAAATTTATCTTTGTCCTTTTGCATGTCAACCCTTAGCAGTGTCTTGAGTTGGTTTTTGTTCTTTTTCATTGTGACAATGTGTGTCATCTATATATTGTGTTTCCAAGAAACCTTGGACAAATGGCAAATTTCTGAAATTGTGCCAAGCAAAATTATGTGTATGGCTATGCAATATTAGCCAAATACATATTTACAGCATCTGGACATATATTTTTGTTTTATCAATGTTCTGAATGGATCTATGTGGCCATTACAGGCATCCAGTATGGCCCTAACCTGCGGTATCCATTGGTACATACACTTTAGAGTCAGTGATTAAATTCAATTCAGTTGGGTTGTTTTACAGCTGTGTTCAGTATCCCACTGACTTGGGTAACACACTCCACCAAGTGGGAAAGACTGCTCCAAGACACCAGGAAACATTTGATACCAGTTTTTTTGGGATTCTATCAAACCATTATTGGATATAACAGCCAGATTGTTCAGGGTACTCACAATCCCCAGATGTCTAAACCCATTAACACAAACAACCCAGATGCAATGACATCTAATTATTATAACACATTGGTTCTTAGTACTCCACCTACAGGAACAACCACCTCAAGCCTACTATCTACTGTTGTCTCTACTTCAACCAACACTGCATTGACTGAAGACAGCTGCGCAAATACACCACCAGAAGACCATCAGCCCACTATCAATGTTTTTATTGGCACCCTGATTCTTCTAATGGTGGGCATGCTACTCTAACATTAGCTGTAGTATAGCGTAATGTTAGCTTTGTTCGCTAGGCTAACACAAAGTTACTGTTAGATGAAGATTTTTTCAGCTAACGCTAAAATAAATTCATCAAAAAAGAAAATAGCAGGTAGCGTAGAATTAGCGAAATCCAAAAAAAGTTAATGCTACACAAAGTGCCTGTTAGCTGATTTTTAGCGGTGTTAGCTGGAACAAACGCTACGCTAACTGTTAGAGTAGCGCCCTTGTCAGCTACGCTAACTGTTAGCATAGCGCCCTTGTCAGCTACGCTAACTGTTAGAGTAGCACCCTTGTCAGCTACACTAACTGTTAGCGTAGTGCCCTTGTCAGCTATGCTAACTGTTAGTGTAGCACTCTTGTCAGCTATACTAACTGTTAGCATAGTGCTCTTTTCAGCTACACTAACTGTTAGTGTAGCACTCTTTTCAGCTAGGCTAACTGTTAGAACAGTACCCTTTTGTGGTGAGCTAGCTGTTAGCTTAGCACTACACTAACTGTTAGTTTAGCGCTATACTTGTGGGAGTATAGCAATCATGTCTTTTCTTGAGGATTTGATGCTTTCAGATTAGTATTTCAATGAATCTGATGATTAAAATGAGGTCCCCAGAACAGCATTGTCCCAAGATCCATCATTTCAAAATCAAAGGCATTTCAATAAAAATAAAATAGACATCAACATAAGGACATAATCCTAAATTTTGAGGCCAAATGAAGTTCATTTTATAATTAACAGGGGAAGATGGCCAAATGGAAACCTCAGAAAGCCACAGTAGATAGTTTCTTTATGATCCTGAAAGCCACACGGAAAAAAAAATTGGTTTTGAAAAACAAAATAAAAAAGATAAAAATAGAAATTGGAAATAAGTAAATCATAAATAAGCTGTTTTGATTGCTGTACTTGTGCAATTACATGAGTTACAAAAGCATTTTGGCTGCTTGAATTGTGTGATTGTAGCTTTTTGATTGCTGTACTTGTGCAAATACAGGATCCTAATTGAGAACAGTGGACCAGCTTTGACCTCAGTCACTGTCATCACAAGGTCAGTAGGATTTGTGATGAGGGTGACACCAATTAGGTCTTTGGAAGTTCCTTTAAGTATAACAGGAGTGATAATTTCCCACGTCTGAGGTGAAAGTTGGTCCACTCTGCTCAATTAGGATCCTGAACCTGCACAAGTACAGCAATCAAAAAGCTGTACTCATGCAAGTAAAGCAATAAAAATTCTGTTTTAACTCCTTTACTTGCCCAACTAAAGAAATCAAAACAGCTTATTTATGATCTATTTATTTTTAATTTCTATCTTTGTTTTTTTTTTTCAAAAACAGATTGTTTTTCCATGTGGCTTTCAGGATCTTCAAGAAACAATCTACTGTGGCTTTCTGACCTTTCCATTTGGCCAATCCTAGGAGTCACTACAGGTTATGAGCCTACGTTACCAGCTCCGCTGAAGAAACCTTGCCAAAAAACATTACCGGAACTATCTATTCTATTGCTGACAGAGGAATACCGGCCTTTTTTCACCTTACATCTTGCAACAAAACCCAACAAATGATACCGGATCCCTCTAAATTTTTTATTCAATTATTCATTCTCAGGCGCGATAGATCAATGGACCCCTACACTCACGGATTTTTTGGTTGGATCCAGCTCTTCCTGTCCGATTTGAATCACATTTTTGGATACTTGCCAATTCAACCGTTCAATAGACTGCATCCGCCCTTTGATCAAGTTGGACTACAGCCTAGTTTGCATCCTGGTGTTTTGAGTACTGTCAACTTCCTGTACTCTAATCCACAGATTGTGGCGTGTTCAGAAAGGAATAAAAGAGGATATTACACTTTTAAAAGTGTAATTAAGAATTATAAGCTTTATAAGATATTTACTAGAGTGTAATAACACTTAAGTAACAATAAAAACAGGTTCTAAGCCTACCAAACTTCTAGTGGAAATAATGTTCCACAGAAGGGTTAACCAGAATGTGACATGGTTCTTCCAATAGAATTAATAAGTATTAATTTGTTGGGGGGGGGGGGAGTTTTGATGAATTTTAACTAATAAGATAGTATATAAGGGAAAAGGCCAGTCCTCCTTACTTACAGGAAAAGGTGAGCGCCTTGGTAGCTTATAATAAGTTATCTAAGTATGGGTTAAAATTGATGGGGAGGTTATTTTCAATTTAGTGAAGAAAACCTCCTCTTAAATAATAAATATTAATTCTTTTCACATGCTTATTGAAAGCAGTGATCAGAGTAAGATCACCAGGGGAAAGTGATCACCCTTTTTGTGATAAGATGTGAAATATTGTGTCATTTCTAGCTGGAATGACCCCATAATTATTTCACAACAAATATACTTAGTGGGAAATATTTATTTCAGCAATAAATAATTATTTCACTAAGAAATACTTGTGAATAAATTATCTAGGGACCAGGGCTTGAAAAAGCACTTTCCCTGAGTTATCATTGATTTAAAATCACATGTACTTTTGTATATAATACATACTTCATAAGTTATGTAATTAAATATATATGTAATCTTATAGTATATATTACTATGGGTTATGCTGGGATTTTCCAGGATTTTCATGGAAAAAACTATACCAATAAATGGTTCTTTATCCATTTATTGCATGTTTGAAAATTGATTTGCCAAGGATTTATTAGAATAAAGGATAATTAAGAGATGGAAAAAGGGGATTAGAGAGGTGGAATTACTGGGTCTAATTAGCTAGTCACTTTTAGTCTACACTGTTGTATTTTCCGCTTCTCTCTTCTTTTCTCTTATCTTCTCTTTTGTTCTTGTCACCACAGGTCTGCTCCACCTCCCGTCTCCATCCTCCCATCTGGTTCCAGCTCACTGATCCTTTATCTCAGGTTTGTACACTTTGTTTCCTTTTCTTTATATTTCTAGTAATTAAATCATCTTCTCTTTTGTTCTTGTCACCACAGGTCTGCTCCACCTCCTGTCTCCATCCTCCCATCTGGTTCCAGCTCACTGATCCTTTATCGCAGGTCTGCTCCACCTCCCGTCTCCATCCTCCCATCTGGTTCCAGCTCACTGATCCTTTATCTCAGCTCTCTTGATCTGTCAGCCTCTGTGATGCCAAGAACTGGATTCTTCTAGCTACACAGGGTTCAAGGTAAAAACAGCTGCAGGTTGTGCAGTGATAGGTGGGTAAAAAAGGTGAAAAGATATAAAAAAAACTATAAAGTTTTTATTAACAGAGGGGCCTGAGTTACAGGGGTATTTACTGTGCCCTCTAAAATATTCAGGACCTGAGTTAACAGGGGGTATTTTGGGTACCTGAAAGTCTAGTCCTTTGAACAAGGAGTACACCTAGACAATAACTGCTGAAGGAATGGAGGAAATAGACTTACTGCTTTTATTTCCTGTCAGAGGTTCTTCAGGGAGTTGTAGGTGGTCCAGAAGCGCTCACAAGGTTGAGTAACAGGTGGTGGTTGAGTGCTGAGAAAGGTAAAAGGGTTGTTGAATTAACTTCAAGTATCAAACAAGCAAAAACTGACTATATAACAGGCTAAAAAGGCTGGTTGATATGGTGGGTAAAAGCTGGTAAATGTATATGAAGATGGGGATATCATTTCGTGGGAAGGAAGGGCTGTTTATATATCCATTCTGGGCTCTTGGGGGCGAAGCAGAAGCTCTGTTTTGCCTGTTCGAGTCTTCTACTAAGCCCTAGTTACCTGTATAACTGGTTTGGTTACGGTAGGGCTTAGTTACATGTTTCAAGAGGCCCAAAGTGGTTTAATGTTCTCATAAAGGTGAATAATTTCTTGTCTTCCTTCCTTTTGGACCAGTATTCTATTTACAACCAACCAATCGGGCTAGCTTGGCCTTAGTAGGAACAGTATGGCCGCGGCGTTGGTTGTGGCTTTTATTACAGGTTCCAGGTACATGTAACTATGGAAATTATGATGTCAACCTTATTTATGCATCATACCCGAACTCTATTAACCTTAATTACATAGTGTACTAGCATATATTCAAGGTTATGTAGATCTTTAAGTCATATAAAACCTTGAAGGCCTTGTGAAGGGATATGAAGGAGTAATAATTAAGGGGTACTTTTGCTGAGCTACCCCAGGTTAATTTACGTGTAGATTGAAATAATATTCTAAGTTTTCTGTATACTTTAGAAGTTATAACTAGATTCTGTGTTATATGTTTTGTTTTTAATTATTTCTTTCAAAACAAAAGAAGTAAGGTGTGCATTCTTTTGAGACTAAGAATATAAGTTGTATATTGATATAATTTGCTATGGTCAGGTTGTCTCTGAATTAGTAGCAGGCTGACATAATCTCTTTAACAGATTATGAGACAGGTATAGACTCAACATCTGCCAATCATTCCTAATACCTGTCAAATTGTGAACATTCCTCTTAAAGAAGATCAAACAATCTATTCCGTATCAATTCCGCTTACCCAAATAAAATGGATAAAACAAGCTACGAACTCTCTGAAAAATACAAATTGAATGGTGAAAACTTCATCAAATGGAGAACCCGAATGAAATCTATTCTACAACTCCGACATTTGTGGGATCTTGTTATTGGGATTGAAAGCTCTGAAGTAAAACTTGAACAAGATAACCTCAATTGATACAGGTCGACCGATGCCATGGCTTTGATCTCAATAAACTGTGATCCTATCCTTGTCGGCACCATTATCGACGAGAGCAATGACGACCCCAAATCTCTATGGCAGCTTTTAAACGACCACTTCCTTCCCAAAACAATCCAAAATCAAACTTCGTACCTAAACAAAATCTTCACTCAGACATTCAACTTCTCGACTATACAGAAGGAGGCCGAGGATCTTCAAGAAAATGCTCGTCAGCTCATGAGTTTGATCAATGACAAAACCACAAAGCCAACTGTACTCCTTGACATGGTCATAGCAATGTGGCTCATCATCAATCTACCTGTCGAACTACAAGTCACCGGCGAACTACTCATTAAGAAATGTGAAATTGAAAAATCTTCACCTTTGATTAAGACAACCCTTGAAGAGATCAGAAACTACCTCCAACGATATAACAATCAATCGGACAGCACCCAAGCTCTTGCCGCCTCTTGAGCAAATGGTCGATTCAAGGGTCATCCTTTTCCCAGATGATCAAACGGAAAGCATAATCCGCTGGCTCCCCACTCTGAAGGAAAGTGTTTTGAACTTATTGGGTATCCAAAGAGGGATCAGTCCGGTGGACCGAAAGAGAAAGCTTTGATCACCGCTTTACACGTGTCCCAGGGCAAATACATTCTTGACTCGGGCGCATCCATCTCAATGGTAAACGACATTACTTGGTTCTCCAATCTAAAACCGGATTTGCAACCGATATATCTTGCAAACGGTGAAAGAATTTTCTCCAAGGGAGTTGGGTCTATTGTCTTGAGATCACCCAAAACCATATTAACTCTCAAGGAGGTCCTCTATGTTCCCGACCTCAAATACAACCTCATTAGTCTATCCACGTTCATCAAAACCGGACATTCTTTAGTTCCGGACGGAACTCATTGTTTCAAAGTCGTTGACTCTGACTCATCAACTACCATCTCCGGATCGTATCAAGGTGGAAACTTCACCATTGACCAATCAAGCCCAACCGCTTTACCGTCCATCCTGGACGAAGACTTCTTTATCAATCTTCACCGATCAGCCGGCCACCCATCCATTACATACATGCGCAAGATGTTTCCCTCGCTTACCATCCCCGACTTCAATTGTCAGATATGTGACATATGTAAGGCGCACGCTCAACCGTTCTCTGGAAAGTTCCCTCAGGCCAGTCGTAAACTTGAATATCTCCACATGGATGTTTGCGGTCCAATATCTCCTGCCTCCGTCTCTGGCAAGAGATACATACTCCAAATCATGGATGGCTACTTGCACTTCGTCTGGACAATGTTTTTAAAACACAAGTCTGAAGTCCCTTGCGAATTGAAAAAGCTCATTGAAAGGATAGAAACTCAATCAAAAGAAAAGGCGGTGTTCTTTGTATCCAATAACGGCGGCGAGTTCAAAAACGGTGAACTAACTACGTACACCGAAGCCAAGGGAATAGTTCAACGATTTACCGCTCTGTATCATCCCCAATAAAACCCTTATTCCGAAAGGGGAAACCAAAACACTGTTACAAAAGCTAGGTGTCTTCTGAAACAATCAAGCCTCTCTGGAAACTATTGGGCTGAGGCAGTCAATATGGCCACCTATCTCGAAAACATCAGTCCCAAGTCCTCAATCAATTTTGAATCACGGTACTCATTGTGGCATGACTCCAAGCCTACTTACGAAAACTTGCATCCATTTGGATGCAAAGTTATAATGAAAATCAATCTACCTACTGGGAAATTTGGAGATCATGGAGTCGAGGGAGCATTCCTGGGATACGAGGATGGACACAGGAACTACAGGATGGTGGAGCTGGTGACAGGTAACGTTATGCAATCCCATCACATTGTGTTTCAGGATTCTTCATTCCCAAACCTACATGGAATAGACCAGCCTAACAACAACTTCATTTTTCCTAATGTTCTAGACCAAGCTGAGAACACTACAGCTGAAATCATTCCAAGCCCAACTCTTCCAACAAACTCACCCAATCCAAACAACAACACCAACTCTAGCCACTCACTGCCTGAGGAAGAATCAAAGTCAACCAATAACTGTTTCCTCCAACAACTGCCAGTGGAAGAAGTAACACCGGTGAATGAAATAATCGGTGATATAGAAAAACGAAACATACTTACTCACAGCAGGCTTTCAGACTACCAAGCTCACGCTGCATACTTGCACTCTGACGACCCTAGGTCTTACTCGCAAGCTATGTCTGCACCGGATCAAAACGACTGGAGGTCGGCGGTGACGACTGAACTGGGTAACATTGATTGAAATGGCGTGTGGGAAGAAGTAGAATCAACTCCAGACAAACATCCCCTTGGGACCGTGTGGGTCTTCAAGAGAAAAACAGACACAGACGGTAATCTCACAAAGTACAAAGCTCGTTTGTGTGTACGAGGTTTCAACCAGCAAGAGGGAATCGACTACAACTCGGTTTTCTCACCGACGGGTCGACTCACCTCACTCAGAGTCCTGTTAACTATGTGTAGTAGATTGAGGTTTGAAGTCCACCAAATGGACGTTAAGTGTGCATTCCTTAATGGTGTTCCCAAAGAAGAATTATACATCAAATTTCCTGATGGCGTCAAGAACTCAGATAACAAAATCCTCAAATTGAACAAAGCATTATACGGTTTGAAACAATCTCCCCAATGCTGGAATTCGGTCTTCTCGAAAGCTCTGAAGGAGATCGGACTTGTCAATACAAAAAGCAATCCGTGTCTGTATTACTCAAAAGACTCTACTCAACCGTTTTTCCTGTACGTCCATGTGGACAATATAATCTTCAGAGGATCCTGGATCAAAGACTTTGAGATAAAAATCAAAAACCACTTCGAAATGGAAGATCTTGGAAAAATAAAGTACGCTTTGGGTACCAGGATCACGCAAGAAGAAGACCATGTCAGTCTGGTACAAGACAAATACATCACTCAGCTACTCACCGACTTCAACATACTAAGATCAAAACATGCCATAACCCCCCTTCCAAGCAACTGGCTAGAATTAAGAGAGCCAGTGAAAACGACCGATTTCAAGGCTCTGTTCAATTTTTGTTGTTTGATGGGGAAAATTCAATGGTTGGTACAATGTACCAGACCAGATCTAGCGTTTGCCGCTAGTTACCTATCACAATTCCTAGAAGATCCCGCCGAGGCTCACTACAAAGGCGCCATCCATGTTCTGAACTACTTACATGGCACTCAAAAATTGGCGCTGGTGCTTGGAAGAGACCAACTGCATCAAGACCAGGGCGAGATTCTGGGTTTTACGGATGCGGACTGGGGTGGTGGAATGAAGAAACGCTTGTTCTTGGCTTCGCTTGTGTATTTTCATGGCATGGTAGGGTGGAGATGCCAGATACAAAAGACAGCTGCGGTATCATTGACAGTGGCGGAATTCTTTGCAATGACGGAAAACGCTTTAGATCTATTGTGGACCCAAAACATAATCACCGAAATCACCAGATCAAACCGACCCTGAAAATGTTCACCGACAGTACTAATTGCATCAATATCTGCAAGAATGAAGTGTATCATCACGGTTCACGAGGACTGCCGTTCAAGTTGTACTTCCTACGAGATTTGGTTCTAGAAGATCAGCTGTCCCTTGAATATGTTCAAACGTCAAAATTAGTTGCCGACGCACTCACTAAGAATCTCACCGGGGACAGGCTCAAGGTACATGCGGGGGTAATCATGGGGGATAGGGGACTCTAAAGAAAAGTAAAAAGTGAGGAGGAGTATTAGAATAAAGGATAATTAAGAGATGGAAAAAGGGGGTTAGAGAGGTGGAATTACTGGGTCTACTTAGCTAGTCACTTTTAGTCTACACTGTTGTATTTTCCGCTTCTCTCTTCTTTTCTCTTATCTTCTCTTTTGTTCTTGTCACCACAGGTCTGCTCCACCTCCCGTCTCCATCCTCCCATCTGGTTCCAGCTCACTGATCCTTTATCTCAGGTCTGCTCCACCTCCCGTCTCCATCCTCCCATCTGGTTCCAGCTCACTGATCCTTTATCTCAGCTCTCTACATCTCTTTAACAGGATTTTCTTGACATAAAATTTCCTTTGATTTTTGATAAAAGAATAGATATTGTTCAAATATTTTTATTACTGTTTTTTACATGCAGTAATGAGTGTGGCTTGAACACAGAGCGTTGTGTATCAGTCAGATATTTCTAAGCTTGTTCTTAACTTTTAGACTATTATACCAATTGTTGAAACAGCTAAGTGTAATTTCTGTTATAATCATAAAGTCTAGTAAAAATAAATCAAATGAAATAAATAATAATACAATCAAATATTATTAATTATTTCAGCTTGCAGTTTCAAGTGTTACATGTTATATGTAATATCTTGGTGGCTGACAAGTACAAAAATCTGCATAGGGCGCCTGACCTGTCGCTCTACGTCTTGGAGAAAGAAACATTCTCAACCTGTACTTCAACAGCCGAGACAATCTAGTGCTGCTTGTCAGCCTGCCCATTCATAAAAACAGTGTGGAGCTACCAACATCAATGATGTTATAATCTCTAACCCGGAAACTCAACCTTTGGTACCTTTGGATGTCCAACCGGACAGTCAAGCAGCGTCTTTTGTCACTCCAAACTTGCTTCAGATACAACCAGATGAACACAATCCTACAATCCAGTATGCAAACAACTGCAATCAAGATCCTAGAGAGGATGTAGAGTATCAATCAGATTCCCAACATCCTTCAAGTGAGCAAGATGCCAATGATCAGCAAGACCCATGTCCTCTGGAGAACGATCTTTGTGTTGAAGATCAGTCCAAACCTGGTATCCTGGAGGGTGAGGAAGAAACTGATGATCCCCAAATTCAAGAACCTGCTTTTGAGATGAAAAACTACTGTGCAAGAGACGTCAATCACTGGGCCAGCACCTTATCTGCTGATGAGTTTGAAGAGCTTTGACACCAAGGACCGGTTGCTTGGATTGAGGCTTTCCAACAATACATAATGAGTGATTTTGATCAACCAACCTCAAACTGTCCTCAGCTCGGTCCTTTCCCTCACATTATTGAAAACCATCAACAACATGCAACAGAAGATACCTGTAACACCTCCAACTTCCTTTATCCATTCTGTAACATAGCATAATGGTAGCTTTTTTAGCTATGCTAACACAAAGTCACTGTTAGCTGAAGATTGTTTCAGCTAACACTAAAAAAAAATGATCAAAAGAAAAAATAGCGGTTAGCATAGTGTTAGCACCATTACAAAAAATTTGATGCTACAGAAATTGCCCATTAGCTGATTTTAGTGGTGTTAGCTGGAACAAACACTACACTAACTGTAAGTGTAGCGCTCTTTTCAGCTACACTAACTGTTAGCGTAGTGCTCTGTTCAGCTACACTAACTGTCAGTGTAGCACTCTTTTCAGCTATGCTGACCCCTAGTGTAGTGCCCTTGTGCACTACACTAACTGGCTGTTTAGTGCTATATTTATGGGGGTATAGCAATCATGTCTTGTCTTAAGGTTTTAATGATTTTGAATTAATATTTTAGTACCTCTGATAATTCAAATCAGGTCCCCAGAAAAACTTTGTCCCCAAGATCCATCATTTAACATAACAGGCATTTCAATAAAAACAAATCAGACATCTAATCATTAAGCAAATAATCTTGAATTTTGAGGCCAAATGTGTAGTGACTTGTAGGGGTAATCCGTACGTATTGCCAGTAGGTGTTGCCCGGAGGAGACAGATGTAGTCTCCTCCGGCTGGCTGAGCCGCAGCCGAGTCATACCATGTGACCAGGTCACAACACCCACCCCCTCGGCAAGGCTCTAAGACACCTGCCAAGGATCTATCTACATACAAGATATGAGAAAAAAAAATGATGAAAGGAATCAAAAACCAATCAAAGGATGAGAGGAAGACAAAGGTATCAAGCGGGGAAAAAGGGTGGATCAGATGTAGAAAAGAAAAAAAAAAAAAAAATCTTCATTGTAGCCATGGAAATCCTCCACTTGATAATTGTCATCCCCTCCATCATCATAAACATCATCATAAACATCATCAAAAACACCACCAGTAGAAATTTTGCAAACCTCAAGATCAATGGGCGGAGATCAGTGGCTTGGGTCAAGAGTCTTCCAAAGTTTGTATTCATTTCCTAAACTTACGTGAGTCACATCTTTGTGCCATCTTGATAGAATTTCGAGAAGCTTGTGGTTGTTGTATTAGTGCTGGAGAGTGTTGTTTGTTGGGTTGGGTTGGTCTCCAGCTTTTAGATTTGTACATGAGGTTGATCTGAATCCTTGTTGGTGGAGATCGCGGCAAATTTGAGTGACTTTAGAGGGTGAGTCAGATCTTTGGAATGGGATTGAATTGTATTAATGGTGGTATGCGCAAGTTCTGACTGTCAAGCGAGAATCCTGCTCCTTTCCTAGATACAAGATCAGGATGGTTGTGTAGTGTAGAAAGTTGTAAGATTTAAAGGGGTGAATATCTTGTGTATTTACAAGACCAACAAGTTTGAAGAACAATTGAAAGAGATTTAAAAAGAAAATTTGCAACTGAAAAGATTCAACACATTATAAAGAAGTGAGATAATGAGTATTGAAGACAAAGACAACAAAATGAAGCTAAGGATGGGGAAGCTGGCCATGATGTGCAGCATTTTCCCTGATGAGGTTGCCAACGGTGGGCAAGGAGTTATTGAATTGTTGAAGAAGCTGTTGGAGAAGTTGTTCAATGCCATCAAGTCGGATGTGTAACCCATCAACCCTCTCCTCTACTCGCTCAAGTTGGGCTTGCAATCCATCCATCCTCTCCTCAAGTTGCTCAAGTTGTGGATGGATGTTGGCCAGTTGTTGTGAGATGTTGCGTGCATGGTTGAGATATTGGGTGCTTCTTTGTTTGTTCTGGTCACGAATGTTGTTGATCTGAGTGTTGACGTTTGCCAAAGTTTGCCGGGTTTCAGGAGCAAGAATAGCAGCCACTGGGTCTGTAACAAAATAAGATATATAGATTAGAATCAAGTGAACCTGCTGCAAATTACCAGAGTGGGGTCCACTTACCATCTTGACCAATAGATTGGATGGATGCTTTCACCACTTCTTTGGTTGCTGAAGCCAGAGGGAGAGCAGGTATGGGAAGAGTTGAGGAGGCTAAGAAGATGATTATCAGTGATGTTTTTTGTTTGTTTATTACGAGCTGAGTAAACATACAGTTGTAGGTTTTTGAAACCTTTAGGAAATGGTCAGCTCTTATAGCCACATCAGCTATTGTAGGCACAGCTTCTGCTGGCAATTGAGGGGGTGGAGCCAAGGGTTGATGTTGTATGGGTATAGGTACAAATCGAGCCATGTTGGAACTTGAAGTTTGTTTCAGGAAAATATAATAAAGAGAGAGGTGGGGGAATCACCATGGCTATCTATGTATTTGTACATTGACCCACTGTGGTTTTCAAGCGTGTGCAACTTGCACATGCTGCTGATCTGTATTGGATACACATACATGGTCTATTGTGTATCCAATACACATAGTTGTGCGGCCCCACCCACACATCCATTGGCATGCAGGTAGGCCGCCAAGAAGCACGCCTATGGCAATTGGTATGCTTGTGAAGCACATCAATTGCCATTGATGTGTTTAACACGCACTCCAAACCTGTTGGTGTGCCTGGAAACATGCCAACGGGCATTGGCATGCCCGCCAAACCCGCCAATTTCAGCTGGCGGGGTGTCAAAACACGCCAAACACCCCTTTGTGCGTTTATCAAGCCCCAGGACCTAAGGGGTGTTGATAAACGCACACCCACACCAGGGGTGTTTGGCGTGTTTTCACACCCCCGCCAACCCAATTTTGCAGGTTTGGCAGGCACGCCAACGGGTTTGGGGTGCATGTGAAACATGCCAATGGCAATTGGTGTGCTTCACAAGCACGCCAATTGCCATTGGCGTGCCTCTTGGCGGCCCACCTGCACGCCAATGGATGTGCGGGTGGGCCCGTTGGCCGGGAGGAACTCCTCCCGGCTGACAAGGTTACACAACCTTGTTGGCCAGGGGGAACTCCTCCCTGCTGACAAGGTTACACAACCTCGTTGGCGGGAGGTGTTGGCCGGGAGGAACTCCTCCTGGCTGACAAAGTTATACAACCTTGTCAGCCAGGAGGAAATCCTCCTTCCCGACAAGGCTATACAACCTTGTCAGCCAGGAGGAAATCCTCCTTCCTGACAAGGCTATCCAACCTTGTCACTGCCCGACAAGGTTGTATAACCTCATTGGCCAGGAGGATGTCCTCCTGGCCAATGACTCGCTCACGTAATTTGTCAACTATCTGGACTCTATTCCACGAAAAATGGCGTGTACAGATATGAATAAAAAAAATATACACTTAAAAAGTGTAAGATAACAGACTATAAGCTTAAAGAATAATTACTATAGTGTATAAACACTTAAGTAATGCAATAAAAACAGGTTCTTAGCCTGCTACCAAAACTTCTAGTGGGGGGAAAGTCCACAGAAGGGTTAACCAGAATTAAACACGGTTCTTCCAATAAATAAGATGAGATATTATTTATTGGGGGGGTTTTGTTGAAGAATTCTAACTAAATAAGATAAATATAAGAAAAGGCCAGTCCTCCTTACTTACAGGAGAAGGTGAGCGCCTTGGTAGCTTATAATGAGTTATCTATGTATATGTTAAAATTAATGGGGAGGTGGTCTTCAATTTAGTGGAAAAACCAGCTCCTTAAATAATCTATTATTATTTTTCACATGCTTCTTTTTTGAAAGCAATGTTCAGGGCAAAATCACCAGGGGGAAGTGAGCTCCCTGTTCGTGATCAAATGTGAAAGATGGTGTCATTTTTAATTAAAATGATACCATAATTATTTCACATTATAATTTTTAAATTAAATAAGTATTTCAGTAATACATTATTTATTTCACTAAAGCATACTTGTGAATAAATTATCTAGTGAACAGGGCTTGAAAAAGCGCCCTCCCTGAAGAATAATTGATTAATAATCACATGTATTAATTATATAAATAAATAATACATAAACTATTTACTTAAATGAGTATGTAATCTTATAGTATGTATTATTATGGGTTATGCTGGGATTTTCCAGGATTTTCAAGGAAAAAACTATACCAATAAATGGTTCTTTATCCATTTATTGCGTGTTTGCAAATTGATTTTCCAAGGATTTTCCTTAATTAAATTTCCTTGGATTTTTATAAAAATATAGATATAATTTTAAATAAATTTAAAATATTTTATAAGTGTGGTCATGAGTGTGGCTTGAACCCAGATCCTTTAATATAAGCAGGATATTCATAAGCTTGTCCTTAACTGCTAGACTATTACGCTATTTGTTGAAGCAGTTAAGTCTAATTCCTGTTTTGGTCAGAAAATCAAGTAAAAATAAAAAATAGATTCAATTAAATAATAATAAATTAAAAGGTTTATTATTATTTATTAAGCTTGCAGTTTCAAGTATTACATGTCATATGTAATATCTTGGTGGCTGACACTCACCCACACTAAAAAAGAGAAAAAAGGCTAATGTCTTTTTTCTACTCTATAACTTCTAATCAGAGAATCATTATTAAGTTCTTTAGCTTCCAACCATTTATCTTTGTCTGCTAAAGAATTTTTAAACCTAACTAAATATTGTTTAGTGCTTTGGTTATTTTTCATAATTCTTCTTTCATTAAGGATTTTATGTGGAATTAATTTTTCATCATTAATTATTGGTGGAGGATTTATTTGCTTATTAGTAGTAACATTTTTATTAGGTTTATCAGAAGTAATATATCTTTTAAGAAGACTAATGGGAAAAGTTGGATGTTTCCTATGAAATGGTTCTGTAAGTATAACCTCTACTGCATTTGGACCATGAAAGGCTTTAACTACAAAAGGACCAATAAAAGAGTCTCTAAGTTTTTTAGGGCCATCCATATTAGCAAAGTTTATTGTGGATACTAGTACTTGATCCCCAACTTTAATATTAGCTTCTTTATGAGTTTTATCCCATCTTGATTTATTATAGTCAACTGCTTGTTTGATACAGTCTTGGGCATGTTTTCTGCTTTATTCTTCATGTTTAGAAATGATTCAGAAGTTGGGTGAATGTGGACTGTTTTGCTAAGAACACTGGTTACAGGCATAACAGGGGTCCATCCTCTTTCCAATTCAAAAGGAGTTTTGCCAGTAACTGAGTGTTTACTTGAATTGTAAGCATATTCAAGAGCAGGTAATAAAGAAATCCAATCATGGGTAAAACCATCTTGGTCTTTATAACTAAGGCCAAAGGCACAATATCTGGGCGTTGATAAACGCACGCCAACGGCGCACGCCAACGCCAACCCGCACGCCAATTTTTTTTGGCGTGCGGGGCCTACACGCCATTTTTTTTTGGCGTGTAGGGTTTACACGCCAAAAAAAAAGGGCGTGTGAGACCCACACGCCAAAAATGGCGTGTGGTTCCCACACGCCATTTTTTTTTGGCGTGTGGGCCCCGCACGCCAAATAAAATTGGCGTGTGGGGCCCCGCACGCCAATTGTTTGGCGTGCGGGTCCCCCCTCGCTCACATAATCGAGTGGTAGGGACCACTCGATTACGTGAGCGAGGCCGGCTGACGAGGTTATACAACCTCGTCAGCCGGGAGGACTTCCTCCCGGCCGGCGAGGCTATACAACCTCGTCGGCCAGGAGGAAGTCCTCCTGGCTGACGAGGTTGTATAACCTCGTCAGCCGGGAGGACTTCCTCCCGGCTGACGAGGTTATACAACCTCGTCAGCCAGGAGGAAGTCCTCCTGGCCAACGAGGTTGTATAGCCTCGTCGGCCGGGAGGACTTCCTCCCGGCCGACGAGGTTATACAACCTCGTTGGCCAGGAGGACTTCCTCCCGGCCGACGAGGTTGTATAACCTCGTCGGCCAGGAGGAAGTCCTCCCGGCCGGCGAGGTTATACAACCTCGTCAGCCAGGAGGAAGTCCTCCTGGCCGACGAGGTTGTATAGCCTCGTCGGCCGGGAGGACTTCCTCCTGGCCGACGAGGTTATACAACCTCGTCGGCCGGGAGGAAGTCCTCCTGGCCGACGAGGTTGTATAACCTCGTCGGCCGGGAGGAAGTCCTCCCGGCCGACGAGGTTATACAGCCTCGTCGGCCAGGAGGACTTCCTCCTGGCTGACGAGGTTGTATAACCTCGTCGGCCAGGAGGAAGTCCTCCCGGCCGACGAGGCTATACAACCTCGTCGGCCAGGAGGACTTCCTCCTGGCTGACGAGGTTGTATAACCTCGTCAGCCGGGAGGAAGTCCTCCCGGCTGATGAGGTTATACAACCTCGTCAGCCAGGAGGACTTCCTCCTGGCCGACGAGGTTGTATAGCCTCGCCGGCCGGGAGGAAGTCCTCCCGGCTGACGAGGTTGTATAACCTCGTCAGCCGGCCTCGCTCACGTAATCGAGTGGTCCCTACCACTCGATTATGTGAGCGAGGGGGGACCCGCACGCCAAACAATTGGCGTGTGGGCCCCGCACGCCAATTATTTGGCGTGCGCTCCCACACGCCAATTGTTTGGCGTGTGAGAGCGTGTCACGCTCTGTGATGCCAAGGACTGATATCCTTCTAGCTACACAAGGTGCAAGGCTAAAAATAATATGTAATAAATTATTTTAGAGGTTTTAATCTTTTTTATTAATATTAAAAGATTATAAATTTAATTGGGAGGGGCCTGCAAGCAGGGGTGTTTTGGGTGCCCTCCAAAGGTGTTCGTGATAATACACAGAAGCTTTGTAACCTTTTACACTGGGGCCTGCAAGCAGGGTGTTTAAGTGCCCAGTAAAAATAGTGGCTAAGAAAGGGCCACAACTCCTAGTGAAACAAGACTTACTGTAGGCTTTAAGAGGAGGAGGGGGGGCTTTCTTAAGGTAAACTGGACAGCTGGAAGCGGTTGGAAAGGTGGGCTTGATGACTGGACAGAGTTGGGTATGAGGAAAAGAGGCTTTGAAGTCTTGAAGACTGATTTACTGGGCAGGACACTAGTAAGCTGGACTGGTGGAATGCTGATGGTAAATATGATAAAGCTGGGGAATCAAAATACAGGGGGAAGAAAGGGCCTCTTAAATGCCTTTCTGGAGCCCTGATGGCGAAACATCAAGTGTTATTTTGGCTATGGGAACACTACAAGGAAGGAGTTATCCTTAGTAGAAATAAATGATGTAATTTATCAAATTATTACATGTACAGGTTGTCAATAATTAATACAGTCTGTCAATCATCTGTAGACATCATCTGAGGGCGCTTCAAGAGCTCTTAGTTTTGATGTACAACATGTATTGATCACTTGATCAATAGAATAAAAAAGAAATAATCAAATTATAGTACAGAATCTTATTTCTGTTTAATTTGGTTATTTCATATGTAAGGTTCTGTACCATGAGAGTTTTTGTCATACTTGCATGGAGGGCGCTTTTACAGCTCTCCATTCAATTATTTGACAAGCAAACATCATGGGAAAAAGTGTCAACATTTATTTTCCCGTGATTAAATAAGCTTGTCATTTATTTTACTTGTACAAGTTCTTTTAGACTTATTTGAAGTATTCTTATGTTTTCTTTATCCCCTGTTTCGTGTCTTTCATGTGTTATGATATTATTTAACTTATACTGTATGTATTTGCATAGGTTAATAATAATACCAAGACTATAAAACAGCGTGATATTTATGTCAAATATTATTTAATATTTGATTTATGTGTTTAAAGGATAGTTACATAGTTTATTTAAGTAATTATCCCGTATTTTGAGAGCTTCTACTTATTAGAATAGTCTCATATTACATATGTTTATACCTAGTAAGTATTTTAGCGCTTAGTAGGAGTATTCTTTAAGTTAATTTTATTATTAGAAGGAGTAAGTTTTCTAGGGTACTTTAGCTGAGGTACCCTAGGTTATTTTACTTGCTCTTTCAGAATATAAAATAATATTCTCAATTATCTCAAAGGTTAATGAGTTATTATTTATTTTATTATTAATTTATTTATTATATTTGTTTCTAGCATTATTACTACTTAATAATGTTTCTATTTTAAAATGTTTATCTTTTTCTTATGTTTATTATAATTTATGTTTCATTATTACTTGTGTAATAATGTCTCTTTCATATGTATTTATTAATTAATTATTACTTTATTTATTGTTCTAGTCAGGTTGTCTCTGAACTAGTAGCAAGCTGACAGAGCGCACGCCAAACAATTGGCGTGCGGGGCCCACACGCCAATTTTATTTGGCGTGCGGGCCCACACGCCAAAAAAAAAATGGCGTGTGGGAACCACACGCCATTTTTGGCGTTCAGGTCTCACACGCCAAATAAAATTGGCGTGTAGACCCTACACGCCAAAAACAAATGGCGTGTAGGCCCCGCACGCCAAAAAAAATTGGCGTGCGGGTTGGCGTTGGCGTGCGCGCTTGGCGTGCGTTTATCAACGCCCCAATATCTTCTGATCATGTCTTCCAAAGTTTGTATCATTCTTTCAGCCAAACCATCTGTTTGAGGATGATAAGCTGTGGAAAAGGCTTAATTTAGTGCCCATCAAGTTAAACAAATTATCCCAAAATTCAGAAGTGAATTTTGGATCTCTGTCACTAATAATAACTGATGGACATCCAACATCTGCAATGATATGGTTCCAAAATAATAGAGCAACATCCATTGCATTGTTTTCTTTGAAACAAGGGATGATCTTGCTCTTTTGGAGAATCTGTCAACTACAACCAACACACAGTTGTAATTCTCTTTACCTGCTGGAGGTAATCCAGTTACAAAATCCATGTTGATGACTTCCCATCTGGATTTTGGTTCATTAATCTCTTGTAACATTCCATGTCTTTTTCCAGTAGCTTTATTGGCCTTTGACACCTGTCACAAGAGGAACAATACTGTAAAACATCTTTTCTCCAATCAAGCCACCAGGCTACAGACCTAACTCTTTCAAGTGTCCTGTCAGTAGACATGTGGCCAGAAAACATATTATCATGACATTCAAATAATATGTCATTAATGTGGTTTTGTGATGTAAGTACAAGACTACAAGCATGGTTACTTTTATAGTAAAGGAGACCATCTAGAAGTACAAATCTTTGTTCATCAAATTTCTTTTTCCAAGGTGGATCCAAACCATTTAAAATACCAATGTCTTTGAAGTCTGATTTAAGGGCTTCTACAATTATTGTAGTGTTCTTATTATTTGAGTAGCTTTCTACAATTGTTTCAAAGAACTCATCTTTGAGGCTACTGACTGTAATTCCCATAATTGGTAAATCTCTTTCCATATTTCCTCATCATAGGCAGGATTGTCTGGAGTGTTGGGTGGTAAAGACCATCTACTAAGTGCATCAGCATTCTTATGAATTAGTCCTTCTCTATGAGTGATAGTCATACTATTTCTCCATTCTTGTATAGAGATTGCCATCTCAACATGTGCCTGTTAGGTGATTTAAGATTAATAAGACTTTTAAGGGCAGTACAATCAGTGATTACTTCAAAGAAACAACCATCTAGATAGTAATATAATTTCTCTAAAGCCCAAACCAAACAAAGACATTCCAATTGGGATGCTCCATATCTTCTCTCAGAATCCTTAAGTTGTCTGGAAATAAAGACTACAGGTCCTTCAACTGGTAAGTCATCTTTAATCTGAACTTGATGTAAAGCAGCACTAAAACCCTCCATACTAGCATCAACATAAAGTTTATATGGCTGAGTTGGATCAGGATGGAAAGAACAGGGGCTGTGGTTAACATTTCTTTTAATGTATTATGCATCTATTCTTTCTTTAGTCATTTCAAATGCTACACTAGGACTTATAAGTTTTGTTAAACTAGAAGATATAGAAGCATAATTCTTAAATGCTGTCTATAATAACTCATAAAACCTAGAAAGCTTTGCAGTTCTTTAACAGTAGTGGGTACTGGTTTCAAAAGAACAGCAGCCACTCTATTTTGGTCTATGCCTAAAGTAAGGCCCGATACTACAGTCCTAAGGCTTTGAGTTCATTAAACCCAAAGTGACATTTGGGTAGAGAAATTTTCATGTTCATCTTGATAGCTCTTTTAAGAACTAGATCTAATCTAGTAAGGTGTTCATCCCAATCTTGGAAAAAAAACATAATGTCATCTATGTAATAATTAACCACCCTTCTATGAGTTCATTATAAAACTCAACATCCATCATTCTTTGGAAATGAGGGGGGGCATTTTTAATACCAAAAGGCATTCTTAAATATTCATAGACTCCTAAGTAGCAAATAATCCTGAGATATTTCCTACTTTCAATACTGACGTATTTTGATGAAATCCTTTAAGTACATCCATTGTAGAGATGTATTTTGCTTTAGATAAATTTGTCAGTGATTCATTTATTTTAGGCATAGGGTATCTGTCAGGAACAGTTACACTATTTAAGGCTCTAAAATCACCACAAAGTCTAGATTTGTTGTTTATGCCAGGCTATTATTACTGGTGTAGTAGTAATCTACTTCTTCACCTGGAGTGACTTTTCTAAGTACTTTTAATTTTAATAAGTTTATATATGCTCTTTAATAGCTTCTCTGCTTCTGGGGCTGGCAGGGTAAGGGGATCTCCTTAATATTGGAGGAAAGGTTTTTGAATAGTCAACTGAAGGTTAACTTCATGACCTTTTATAGCTCCAATTCATCTTTAGGAGTATTAAAGGCACCAATATCATATACAAAGTGTTGTACAACTGTGTGACTTGGTCACTTGACAGTTATTATATATGTGAGCTTCCTCTTTTATTTGATTTTAAAAGTAATAATATTATTACAAAAGAGGAGCTTTTATCATTATAGTGGGTACTGAACAGTACTATTTCCAATGGTAACAAAGTTGGAATCTGAATTTATCAGATTAATTTTTATAAGCATGCAAATAGTTATTTCCAATAATAAAGTATTGTGCTTTAATATCTTCCATAACATAATGTCATGTTCATTTGACAGTGCCAAGTGACAGATCATAATTGATCTTTCCTATGTAATCTAATTTTTGGTTACAACTTTTGTAAGTCTTATTATCAGCCTTAACAAGTTATTTTGTAATCTTTATCTATTTGAGACAAATATCTAGTTCCAACACAAGATACATAAGCACCTGAATCAAGTAAAGTGTTAACAGTAGTATCATTTAATGTCATTTTCATAACACTGCTTTTCCCTTTGATTCATCTATGTGGAATATGTTGCCCACAACATCTTGGGAACTTTCATCTAGTTCAGAATCTTCATATATCTCTGGATCTTCTGATTCTTCAGAGTCTTTTCCTTCAGATGTATTATTTACCATCTTTTTCTTCCTACAATCTTTGGCTGAGTGTCCTTTAATTTTACAATTAGCACACTGAACATCAGAATAAGTTTTGGCTTGTCTGAGGGAACAGGAGGAGTAGGAATAAAAGATTTGTTCTGGTACTTTGACTTTTGCCCAAGCTAGTCTGGTCAACAATTTCTTGTAGTACATTAATAAAGGTACTGATATCTGCTTGAGTAGTATCTAATGCACATTTAACTGCATTCATAAGCTACTTCTCCATCACACAAATCTAATAACTTAATATTGATTTGTTCAATATAGATAAGGTTCTATAGACTTAATCCTTCTGTATTGTTTGGTAACCCATGAGGATACAGAAGGATTGTTAGCATCAAATCTTGAAGTATAGAAGGCTTTTTGTACCCTTCTTCTCCAAGTAGCATTACCAAATTTTATTTCAATTTGTTGTTTCCACCATTCCCATGATTGAAGGCCAAATTGATTTTTAATTCCCTTATACCATTGATTGGCAGAATTTTTGAATAAAAGATTCAATCTAGAGATTATTATTCTGTCATGTAAATCTCTATCAGATTTCAAAGTGTCAATCCATTCAATGAACTCTGTATGATCATATTCTCCTTCACCAGAGAAAGTGGGCCAGTCAGATGTTTTTGGAATTGAAGCAAGCATTTGTTTTCTTACTTCTTTATCTACATATAAGATCAGCATGTTGATTATTCAAAGGATGAGGTTGTTTGTATCTTAACATAAGAATTAGCATTCTGATTTAAAGTTTTATCTTCAAAAGAATTTGAAGGAGAATCTTTGACAACTGTGGAATCAACATTTTCCTTCATATGAGGAACAGAGGAATTTAATTGAAGGATTCCAAAGTCTTTTGAATGAAAGTTTGATTTGTTTGTACCTCTGATAATTCAGAGATAATTAAATCTATTTTTTGCTCAATTGTCTTTACTTTTACCTTTAAAACTTAAAGTTTTAACTCTTTCTCCAGTTTATCAGTAACATGTTTCAAATGATCATTTATAGGCTCAACTCTTTTAAGAAATACTTTTGTATTTCAGTAGTAATTTCACTACACATGTCCAATATATTAGTTTGATTAGTACAAACCTCTTCAATAAACTGAGATTGAGCTACATTTTTATCTTCAGTTTTAATATTAGTTTTATCTATTATAGATTCTAATTTAAAAAAACAATCACTTAGTATTTAAGAGAATTCTCTAGTAACAACTTCATTTAATCTTGATGATTGTTGTTGTTGTTGGTGTCTCGAGCTCTCTGGTCTTCGGGAGTGATCTATGTACTGGTAAGTCCCTTGTATTTGACGGGCCAGGGGAACATCTCCCCGTATACTGAATTGCGATATTCTCTCTGGATCTGCGGCGCTGTGTGTTGGGTCGCTGGGACCGGCTGGAGCCCGATGGGCTGTTGGCGGCGGTTTTGCGCCGGAGAAACTGGAGGCACTGGGGGCACGGGGGCGCTGGTGGCGCTGGTTGCGGCGCCGGCGCCGGAGCTGGCTCTCTGGCTATCTCGACGGAGTTCTCCGTGTTGGGAGTGCTCGACGTGGTGGCTGTCGGATCGTTCGAAGCCGTGGAGGGCTTGGTTCTGACGTAAGGCCTTCCTGACGGTGAAGGGGTTCCATCCCTCCGTCAGAATGGGGGTCTTGTTCGTCCCCAAAGATCTTTTGCAAGCTTCGGTGAGTTGCT
>RDRW01000484.1:0-110778 GCA_007896445.1 Puccinia hordei
TACACGCAAGTGATCTATATGGGCCTCTGTGAGGCCCAGTTATACAAAAGCGGCTCATATTACATAACATAACGGCAGCCAAACGGGGCCTAGGATATTATAGTGACGTGTATGTGATACAAACAGAGGCCTGGTGGATAATCCATCTTGAAAAGTTCTTCTCACGAGAAAAACGGCCCACGGTGGAAATGTTAGCAACGGGCCCAACCCCCCAGAGTGTTGAACAGACTCAAAAGGACTCGAGCAAGATATCCTGAAGTCCTTGCCTATGGAGCCTAGCAGAAGCTTGTTGCAGGAGCCGGGTTGTGAGGCAAGCCTCCGAAAGAGGGGCTTGAAGTAGCAGCTCTAAATTCAAGATTGTTTTAGCCAATCTAGTTTTTTTGGCCATTTTTCCTCCATCCAATCATTGTGGACCCTGTGGTACCTTTTGTATGTAAGATGAAAGCTTCAAAACAGGCCAGTATCTTTTTCCAAGACACCATGGAATATTATGTGTCCTGTGGGGATTGAACCCACATGTCTTATAGTATCTGCATGTCAAATTTACTAACCACTGTATTAAGGACACTTGGACATGATGATCAATAGCTGGTAGTGGCTCAATGTCTTCTCCTGGTTTCAAATTAGATACTCCAATTGTAGTTGAAACCTTGAATGATAGATGATTTGAATTAAGACACCAGTAGTAGATAGGATAAAGCCTAAAAGAAATATAATCACAACCTAACAATCTTACTTTCCCACTAGGAGTTTTCTTACTAGATATGGCCAGAAAAATGATTGATTCACTTGGACTTGAAACCTTGATCTCTACTCCACTCAAATTTTTATCTTTTTAATCTAAAGTATGTGACTGTTTTTTTTGTGGTGATGTAGTAGGTAAAATAGCAAGCCACAACACCAGTAAAATATCTTGAAACAATTGTCTAACAGTGACATCAAACAGTACAAAGGGCCCTGTATAATTTGCCATGTCACTTTTGGACAAGTGATCATATATTGTTCCAGGTCCCCAAAATCTCTACTGCAACATCTCACCTCAAATCATGATGGTGTCATGCAATCAACCCAAAATATAGGGGGGGGGATTTGATTGATCAAAGCACAAGGAAAAATAGATAAGTCTTGAGGATAATCTTTGAAGATGTCTGAAGGATAATGTTGAGTCAAAGGATTTCAAGAATATCGTTGATAAAAGAAGATAAATTGACTATGAACTCGGTGGAGGTTCAGAATGCAATCAGGGTGGTGTCTGACTGAATGCCAAGTAGTAAACATACAACAATATTATATTAATTGAATTAAGAAAAGAGAAAGAGATGGGAAAATCAGAAAGGTATTCATAATAAATAAAGCTACGGTGATTGAAGTAAGTAGAAAAGAGGAAATGAGTCAAAGAATAATGATTGAGTATATACTTGGTTTTAGAGTTACAAAAGTGATCCAAGATACATATGTGAAATTAAATGCATAATTATTTAACTACTATGAAATTCTGAGATTCTGGGGGTAAATATTTCCAGATGAAAGATTTAAGTGTGAGGCTATTAGAATGGGTTAAGCTCTGGCAAGCTAAAAGTCAAATTTTGATTTGAGCTAATTCAGAAAAGGGTTAATGGATAGCATCAAAGATAGTTTCAAGTCACTGGAAATATTATTCCATAGATGTGAGGGCTGATCAAGGTAATTGCCATGATTGATAGTAAATGTACACTTTGGTTAAGTGTCACACAAAAGGTGCTTGAAATGGTAAAAGCTGAGGATGCATTTGAAGTTCAACAGAACAATATTTTGCTGTGCCGCATCCCACTGAACCTGAGAAGATTTGCAGTGGGACAGATGGGTTGGAAGTTGACCCAAAGAATATAAAGCCGTCCAATGATGAATTTTTGAGAGTCTTGGGACTAGAGATCTGGTCAGAAGTATTTTGATGTTACAGTGTTGAGAAACTCAGAAGTAGTAATTGTTTTATGTATGTTCAAGCTCAAGGGGGATCACTATGAAACCTCTTCTCTGCATCATTTCCACCAGGATGTTCTGCCGATTCAAAAATTACCTAGTTCTGATAAGATGTTGTTACACATAGTTTTCCTGAGCATTGATGAGAAGTCTGGACCAACCATTGAGTAGTGTGGTGGCCACTTTCATTTTCACTTTCATACAAACAGACAGCAAGGTATGATTTGGCAACCACCATTTCTGTCTGCATGAAAACTGTCACACTACAACTAATGGGCTCAGCGCACTATGGCCCAATCTTTACCATATCCATCAAAATTTGAATTCTCCTCAGCTTTTATCAACATTCCACTTTCCTTTTTCATGACACCTAACCCAGGTGAACATTCAACTTCATCTTTTACAATTACTCAAACTATCCAAGCCAAAACTATGGACTACCATTCCCAGAAATTTGACTCAGCTCCAATGCTTATCCAATAACCCTTTACCAGACTAGCTTGAATGCACAACTCAACTCTTATCTTTGCACTAAACCTTTTACCATAGCCTTACATTTCAATCAATTTATTCTGTCTCAGGAATTTCACCTTTTACCCAAAGACATTCACTTGATGGCTCATCCTTGACTATCATGTGTTGTTCATTTCATTAGTTCATCTTCAAACATCATGTACTCTTCCTTGTTACTGATATTGTTCAAACATCTTTGTATCTCTCATCTTGATCACATACTCTATCATTTTCTTCAAAACATATTTGACTTATCTTTGATAACCATAGCTTTTTCTTTTCTTATAAATGCTCTTGTATTTGTCATAAAATCTATCTTTCATCAGTTAATTAATATAACATTGTTTCACACTTAATACTGAACTGTTCATATTGCCATCATCCTGGCTGAGTACTAAGTGATTCCATCCCCCCTGAGTTCACCCATCTTCATCTTTGGGAAGATATCCTTGAACTTCAATCACTCAAACTTATCTTCAATGCTTCTTCAAGGCTTTACCTCTTCTCCCTCTTGCACTTAGGCCAACCAAATCCCCTTGAGTACTTCAGGTTGGTTTGTTGCATGACACAAATGCCATCCAGTGGATCAAGGTTGATTTTCTGTAGTAATTTTAATTAATTCTTTTGTGAAGTTTGGTTAGCCAGGTTGATGGCTTTATTATTTCCAAAACTCAGATATAAACTCACCAACATTCAAATTGAGTGGCTTCAAGAAGAGCACATCTGCTGCTGTGAAAAATTTTTCCAAGCCTCAATTGCTTTGGAGCAAAATACCCAGCAAGATGCTTGTCCTGACTTTCACAAATTGTTTGAACATTTGAAGCTATCACTGAGACAAGCTGGTAAAAACACTCCCATGGTAGAAGTTTATGATGAGTTTCTGCTAGAATCAAGCCCTCAACCATGCAGCTGATAACCAAATATCATCTTCAAGGATGACTTGTTGAATTTTGACAAATTGGGCAGGTTGATCGTCATGGTGAGGCTTTTTTTTATTTTTTGGGTGGGTTTGAGAGGTTTGAAAATTTTCCAACATCCACCAGGTTCATTCAAAGCTTTCACAACCAACCCTACTGACATAATCCTCACACATGATGTCTGCCAATAACCACAAATAACCAGAGAATGAAAATAAATAACATTTGACATAAAATGTAACAAAAAGGCACATATTTAGGATGAAACCACCAGAAATGAACATAAGATCTGCAGGTTAACATCACGTATTATTTACTGTGTTGATTTGTAATAGTGACAATTGATTCACTGGGATAAGAATTATGCCTCTTGAACCCAATCTATCCATTCCTCCTGTAGACATCTGTACAGAGCAACACCATCTACAACTGAGGCAAGTATGAAGATATTTTTCCCTTGAACTGTGTTCCCAATGACTGCTTTCATCTGACATAACCAAAGCTTTAAATGCAGGAGCCCCCCCCCCTTTTTTTCATACCTTTACAACACTGATTTTTGACTTTTCCACCTAGAGTAGACCCAAATATTTTCCAGGAAGATTTGCCATCTAGATGCCTTGAATAAGTCCATAGCCAACATTGTTTTCAAGCTTGAAGCTAATACAGTTAGTTGGGAACTATTCCCGGCACTCTGACATTATTTTTTGGACAAGTGAATGTGAATTTGATCAGCACGTCTGGCGTCTGCGTACAAGATGGGCGCGTTCATTGGGTGCGGGAGTCTGAATGGTGGCAAAAAGTGGTTGTTTGCATGTAGGCCAGCAATTGATTCGGCCTCTTGGTGGCTCAAGTAAGTCCGGCGCGCAACAAATCGACCTGTTTGTCGTTCCCCGTTTGGATGTATGATCTGAGTTAACAAGCATCGAGAACAATCACAAAGGATCATGAGTGGTTGATCTTAGGTGATGGTCGTGAAGTGCTAGAAGAAAAACAGTGGTACGGAATTTGGCAGCCGGGGCTGTCACACTACTGATTGTCCGCAGTTTGCAATGACCATGACTGTGACATGGGTTCGTCTCCCATAGCTGTCACTACCTTGTCATGCGTCTACAATGTGAAACACCTGAGTGTGAATAGTTGAGACTTGCTCATTGACTTAGATGGGGTTAAGTTTCAACAAAAACAGTGTTTCTGTTTGTGGAGTGCGAATAAATAAGCGTGTGTGTATTATGTGTCCAACTAGTAGGAAACCGTCAAAGAACAAGGAAAGGAAGAAGAGGAGAATGGATGTAGTGGAGATTGGATTGAGAACTGGTTTTTTGTATGCGCTTTTGGATGATGAGTTTCGCTAATTTAATGAAGTCTTGTTCAATAAGAAATAAATCAGGACGGTGATGAGTGCAAAGTTGGATCATTTTGGGTGTGTGAGAGGATTTTGTCGAGTTGAAAATACCGAAGAAGAAATTGGAACACAAAGAAAAGAAAGAGGCACCTATTATAAACAACTGGGGGCCATTCAGAGGCACACAGTGGATAGAGAAGAGATAGGGGAATGATAAATGGGATACACAAAATCAAGATCCATGACTGTATAGAGCAAAACAGTCCAAGCAGACAGTCATCACAATGAGGCCATAACAAGGGGTGCGGTTTGGTAGACAAGAAAAGAAAGAAAGGTGAAATTGTATTTGAGAGGATCTGTATGATAAACGAAGCAATACGGCGAAATTGAAGGTCGAGTCCACGAGCAAGAAGCACCGAATCATTTCTTGACAATGACTTCGAATTTGCCGAAGTCGACCGAGCTCATGGCCCAGATAGCAGAGAGTCCTTCAGCGATAGAAGCAAAGGGTTGAATGACGACGGCACAGGGAATATGGATCATGATTCTCCACCACTTTTGGCCATAGTCGAGTTCCTGGAACAAGAGTCCCCAAAGATAGAGCCAGTAGAAGGTCACGAAGCAGAAATCGGCACACACGGCCACCCAGAGCGGCGTCAGACTCTTGTCGATCAACAGGAATGGAATGTTGATGATCGTCACGGCGAGGGTGAACACTCCGACAATCCACAAGTTCACGGCAAAATGTGGCAAGCCATAACTAGAGGGGGTAGCAGCTTGTATCAGTAACTGGTAGCACATCCACTACAGAACTGTTCTCAGCTACTTACAGCCCATCGATATCACGAATACCCATGAACCATCGACGACGCTGCTTCAAGAAATCTCGAAGAGATGTAGGGGACTGTTCTCGAACGATCCCGTGAACTCGCCCACAGTAAAACCACGGCGCCAAGCATCTTGAGAGAACTCGAAATCTTCGGCCAACCTGGAGTTGAGAAAAGCAAAGTCTGAGTTGAAACGCTTTCAAATGAGAACTTGATATCTCACGCACGATCCAAAATCCCAAGTACATTCGTTCTCCATCTCTCCATTGGTCATCAAGAACGATCCATGGACTCCGAACACAGGTCTGTGAATGACGGTATTTTGGAAGTGGAATCGGGCCAAATCATCACCGACACGGATGCCGTCTGCGACAGTAAAGTACCAGTTGTCCCAGTAACCTTCCCCGTTGTACAAGATAATTCCTTGTCCGAAGAAGTGATGCGGTGTCTGTGTCACACGTCATGTTAGCCCGCCGATCAAAAAAAGGCAATGGTTTGCGCGTCCCACTTACATATCTGATGAATTCGAGACATCGCCTCAAACTCTCTCCATCTGTTGTAGACTCTTCGTCCATGTGCAAGATCCAATCGTAAACACCAAGGGAGACGTGGTATCGGAAATAATCCAGAGCCCTTGCCTTGTACTTAGCCTTCCCCAGTGGTGAGACGTATGACTTGGGACAAACAATGTTTTGTAGATCGGGATAGACGTAAGGTTCGTCTGTCAAGACGATGACTTTGACTGCGCGCAGGAATGGTACCGGGGTCAGCACGGGTATCCAGCAGACCAACCACAGAACTGGACATACCGGCGGGGTGGTACTTTTCTAGGAGTAACAGTTTGTTGTATCCTCTCCTGACTGCATTTTCGTTCGACCCTTTGGTGACCAACAGGATGAAAAAGTTGCGGACATACTCTCGGAACACTGGCTTTTTGTCCATAGTGGCCCGACTGGGCGCAAGATCGGGCGTACAGAAACCGGCGAATGCGAATAGACAATTCGGAACCGATAGCACCCACATGAACCGCCACAAGGTCGAGAACTAAAAATCACAGAAAAGAAAGAGAAAAAAGCATACACGTTGAGAGACAGAAATCTAAAAGAGAAAAAAGACGAGCAATCACTGACAGTAAAGGCATCGTACGTCCAGGTACCAGTGGGATGGTACACTACCCAAAGTGAACTGATGAGAGGAACAATGATGATGTGAATGATCCAGGTATGCTGCTGAAATCGGAGCAAACGGGCCGTGCGGACGGCTTCGGCATCGCTGCTCATGTCGGATGTCCATCGAGTCGAATGAAGCTGACTGATCACCTCGGGATCCGTGGGGTCAGGTATCGCCGGTCTTGTGCAAGGAGTTCTCCAGTTCATGATCGTATGAATCGTCTTGCGGGTGTTGGTGTACTTGGTCACCGACTTGGTACCGATCGACCTGGCCATGCCCCCCGGGGCGGAAATGAGCATATTACCGAATGCTCGCACGGACTTCATCGGAAGACTAGCAGCGTTGGTCGGCTTAGTAACAAAGAACCCATCCCAGATCCACTTGGCCAAGTTGAGGCCGACTCGATCGAGTAGATGATAACCAGCCCATGCCAGCAAGATATTGAAGAGCAGACAGATCAGATAGGCTGGCATAACCATATCCCAGTAGCTTTTGCCCTGGCCGTTCAAGTAGATAATAACTGGTGGCATGATGCCATAGAGAGTGATAAATTGCATCAAGTAGAAACCGTAAGAGACTTTGCCAAGCCAGGTGAAAATCGACCAACTGGCGAGCCACTGCATGGCATGAGAGACCTCAACCCAAATAAGAATACAGAGTGGAGGGAGCCAGTTAGAGATGAACATGTACTGAGGCCAGGTGGCACTCTGATCCCAGCCGAATTTGCCATCGTAAACTGTAAAGTCGCCGATAAGATTATCGGCAGGAGTGGAAACTTTGGTACCACCCGAAATCATTGCCAGAGCTAGAATCATCACGGAGATCTCTACAACCATCGTGGGTTTCCAATGATCCTGTAGTTTCCGAATGAACCCAGCAGCATGAAGATCGGCGAGCCAAAGACCAAGTACGTAGAGCATATTGGGACTGTTGATGAACCAAAGAGAACAGCAGACAGCGGAGGTAGATCAGGTACCGGCCGATCCATCCGACTTGAGCGACGGAAGCGGCCAGGATATAGACGAGCACGGAGCCCCAAAATTGATCATACGTCGTCCATAGTGCCGATCCGACGCTGAGCATATACTGGTGCCCACGGTTGGTGAACAAGTCGAGACAGAATTGGATAAACCCTCCAAAGTTCCCGATCTGGTTCCACGTTGGCTCCCACAGAGAGGTAGGCGATAGGATTTGGGCGGCCCGGATCGGTCGGTCGCCTAGCAAGCCTTGAGAGGCAATCCTCCATTGAATCAGTGCAACGATGATGGCTGGGAAGGCCAGACGGATCGATCGACGGAACAAGGAAGAGGAGAGGGATAGCCACCGCGGGCCGGTCCATCTTGCGGCTTGACCACCGGGTATGGGAACCCGTGAGAATCCTTAGGGGCCAAGGGACGGGTAAAGGCGGATCGCAGGAAGGAGTGGGCGAGCACTCGACCACCCAGCAAAAAATACATCCCGACTGCCAGCTGTCCGTTCCGCAGCAGGCCATAGATGCTACCTAGAGGGAGGACCTCAGGATGAGCTTGGGCCCATGTGAGATCACTGAAGTGATGTGTAAAGATGACCAATGAGGCAAGGCCACGAATTCCATCGATCCATTCCAAACGATTCTGCCGACTAACGACCACAGGAGGGGGGCTGATGATCCCTTCGGTGGGAGCCGGAGGGCCACGTTTTTCTTCGATGGCGGGGCTTGAAGGAGGGATCGGAACGTATGTGGGGCCGTTGAGATCATCGGAGATGTCCTTAGTGGGGGCGTACTTTTCATCGCCAAAGGGTGGTGCCATCTTGACTGGCGAAATCACTGTTACGCCAGTCATGATTAAGGGCCGTGCGAGAAGAATTAAATGGCCCGGGATGAAAGCTGTCTGTGCCAATGGTTGAAGCGCGACCAGATTCAAGCTCATCGGTGGCGTAGGAGCGTTGTCGATAGCGGCCGTATGAGGGTGAGGATGGTGAAAAGTTTTCAGCGGGGGTGGCGTAGCCATGTTGATGAGAATTTCGGGCGTTGTAGCCATCATAACCATCCGACTGAAAGATAATCAGATGGTGGTGGGAATGGAGGAGGAATAGTGATCACAAGCGAGAAGAAAGTCAAGGTTAGCGGTGTTAGATGGGATGGGGAGGGGAAGGAATTGGTGAGAGACTGACTTGGCGATGTGGCTGATTGCTGTAGCCAGCCTCGATACTTGCATGTTTTGCCGCCTGATGAGAGGTGGGCGAACGAGAGTCTATCTTGGTGCGGTCGCCACTGGAGAGGCTTTCGTTGGAATGTTGGTCGTTTTCATCTGCGATCATGATAGGACTACCTGGTTCGCTGATTCCCATTGCACCAGCGTCAGTGTGGTTATTCCGAGGGGCGTAAGCACCAAAACCGGCAAACGAGTTAAAGTTATCAGCAGCTGGGACTGTGGGAAGGGAGTGTAGGTTCTGCTGATGGGCTTCATCCCGTCTCTGGTTGCTACGTGGGTTGGGGTCCATGTAGGATTCTCTCTTGGAATCGTCAGAGTATTCGGAGGTGTAGGTATGTCGATTGGCTGATGGTTGAGTCTGTGTATCGTCAGGAGTGTGTGAGTACATCCTGGGTCGGGCGTGCCCTCTGAAGATCAGGCTAGGTTGAGTGAGGGAAACGAGCGAGAAATGAATGGTGAGATGGAAATAGATATATTTACTGCAGGGGTCGGAAGGGTAGGTAATGATAGATGGGGATCGTTTTAATGTTGATTAGTATTATTAATATTATTATTTTTATTATCGTTTTGTGTTTTGCGTTTTTCGTTTACTTTTATTTATTTATTTACACAAGGAGATGGTTAGGGAGCGAGTGTTAATGACTAAGGAAAGAGATTTGAGAAGTCAGAGAGGGGGGGGGGACTTGGAGAGGTATATAGATGAAGAGAGGGGCAGAAGTGGAATTGGGCCGGGGCGGGCAGGATTGAAGGATGGATGAAACTTGAGCTGGACAGGCCAGGAGAGGATGTCGGGTCAATGGAGCAAAAACGAAATGGCGGTTCAGGGAGGGAGGGAGGGCGGTAGGGTCCAGGCGGAATCGATATGTCAAGAGTGGTTGTATCGTTCAGATTTAAAGGGTTCAGCGACCAACCAATACGCTGGCAGATGACGCAGTAAACTCTGATCAATTTATTTTTATGTATTTAAGCTGTCTTACAAGGTGGCGGAAGTGAGTGTGTGAGAGATTATTGGCTATGGTGTGGCTTATAATGGATATTACGTACAGTAAGGTATCTGTACAAATTCTCAGAACGATCACAACCAGGGATAACAGAAGGAGAGATTGGGTTTGAGGAGAGAAGCAGTTGAGGAAAGGTTAAGAAGACGAGAGAAAAGGACAAATTATACGTAGGTGGTTGTTGCCTTGGGTAGCTGGATTATAAAGGAAGGGTGAATGTGAACTGATACAAAGGATTATAGCTTGGTCAACTGGTCGAGGGGATCTTGAAGGATCAGAGGGAAATAAATAAATATGTAATCAATAAGTCATTTAGATTTAAATAAATATGTACATATTTATTTATTGTTAATGTTTTTTATAGTATCACACACACATCCCCAAGAAAAAAAGCTGGATATCAGCCATCTGGAATTTGAATACACACATTCATTCTCTCATCATGGGGCTTGTTATTACCCATCTCTTATTTGTTAAGCAGGAAGATCGGATCTTACTGGAGATGATGATGCAGATGAGGCCGGAAGAAAATAATTAATTAATTAATTATCACTGGGCTTACTTTGGGGTATCCAAGTGGAGAAGGTTCTATAGGTCAAGACTTGAGGCCCAGGTTTGACCTCCATGTGATGTTGAATGAAAGATACATATAAACATATTTATTTATATAAAGAGGACGGTTGAGGAGACTGGAACAACAGGAGATCAGGGAATAACCAAATTATAAGCAGATACATACATCATCAACAGGTTCCGCTAACAAATATATAATCAAACCCACTCACTTATTCACTTCCTACTCTCCATCCACCATAGAGCTTATCAGCTGTGCCGGCAGCCAGGAAACTCCTGACAAGGCATAATAATATGTTGAAATAAACAAATTGGTTCTCAATAGCTGGTCGGGTGTGAATAATGGCGAGGGATGGGGAGACTATTTCATCCTTCCGATCCCCACTCTTGAGCCTCCTCTCCTTTGGAAGCTAGAAAGATGTACCAGGTTAATAACCTTCTTAAATAAGGACGTAGTGTTCATAGGTAGAGTCCCCGGACCAGGCGAGGTTCCCCCCCCCCCCCCCCAAAAAAAAAACAAAAGAGTTGGAGCGCACGAGCTGAACTGGAGGAAAAAGATTGATTCCAGTTGCTTTTTGTTTAATCAGATTGGGATTTAAAATGATTGCTAATTCGATGACAAATATGAAATAGCTCTTCAGGTGGAGTCTAAGACTAAAGACGCAGTACTTAGCTTTGGACCAGGCGAGGTTTCCCCCCCCCCAAAAAAAACAAAAGAGTTGGAGCGCACGAGCTGAACTGGAGGAAAAAGATTGATTCCAGTTGCTTTTTTTTTATATCAGATTGGGATTTAAAATTGATTGCTAATTCGATGACCTTTAAAATATGAAATAGCTCTTCATGGTGGAGTCTAAGACTAAAGACGCAGTACTTAGCTTTGCAACTTGAGCCACACTCCCAATGGCCATCGCGATCGCTGATCATTGAGAGAGCTACGCTGTGTCAGTGGCCAGCACTAGACATTGGGAGAGATCTCCACTTTCACAATGACACGTATCATGCATTCATTGGGACTTATACAATGCAATGATGGCAATTGTTCAAATCATCTGCTCCAAATATTCATGACAAGTGTATAGCCCCCAATTTTGGGGATTGGGGAGGGACTTTTAGAAAAGGGGGCTTGATGAGAAGGGTGCAAAATTTTTTATTTGTGGAAATATAAGGTCAAAGATAAAATTGCAAGTTGAAATTACAAAGAAATGAAATTATCAAGCAAAAGAAAAAAGAAAAAAAGGATGAGAATATAAAAATATTTATATACTATTGCCTCTGGACACTTGAACGAACCTTTTTGTAAACAATAGTTGATATTTCATGAGAAGGAAGGCCAAATTCAGGTTTTTATTTCCATTTTGAGGTCTTCTATATTGTAGGTAGGAGTTTTCATTTATTGATGATTCAGAACAAAAATCTCTTGGGTACTTCTTTGAGCAAACACCATTGATCATGCATGATGCAATTGGGCCGTAAGGTCTACAGCATCAATGGATCATATGTCTTGATACAGCTTGGTAAAGAGCTGGATTGGAAAGCTGAACTGGAATTCCTGCAGTCACAATTTGATTGATTTCTCCAGTAGTGCGGGGTATATAGTGTGATTCTAGGATGACTAAGATATGGGAATGAGGTAAGATCCTCTTCTGAAATTCTCTGACATGTGTTTGACCTTTTATTTTGCCAAGAAATCCATCTTTGTAGATTTGATCACATATTTTCTTCATCTTTGAGTTGAATACACATGTCAAAATTTCAGGTCTGTCCTGTGCTGACTGTCCAGGAAGAAGGTTTCTTTGTATTTCAATCCAATTAGGGCTGCAAGTTACTGTTGTGAAAAGTTTTGGTTTTCCCAATGTCTGAACTAAAGCCATTGCATCTTGGAACCTTGCCTTCATATCATGCGGGCCTCCAATTCATGTGGGTAAAACTACTCTTCTACCTGATAAAGAAAAAACAAATGTAAGATAGTGTGGAGTATCAATTCAGTGAGAAATCTTTGAGAGAAATCATACCTGATTGATTACCCATTTCCACACCATTTTCATAAGCATCCACAACACCGTAAAATTGGTCCACACAGAAATCAGATTGGTTCAGCCTAATATATAGCAACCTTTCAGTCTCTATCTTCACATATTTATCTACACAGTATTTCTGGAAAGGTCTACCAGCCCAGTGTAGAAGAGAATAGTCTCCATTGCGGAAGGCCAACTTGTAAGCATAATAGTTCATGGCAGTTTCAAGTGGAATTTCCTGCTTCACTGCCAGCATAATTGCCTAGGATGAAGTCATCCCAGTTAAACTGGGATGCACTCAACCAATTTAAAATTGGTTGAAATCAACTGATGAAATATAAATCCAAGGGACCCCCCTTGGTTTTATATTTCATTGGTTGAGGTCAACCTACTTTAAATTGGTTGTTTGCATGCTAGTTTAACTGGGATGAACTCAACCTAGGCAATTATGCTGGCAGTGCTTGAGTTCAGGACTCCAACCAAGATCTCCATTTGGATTTAAAAGCACATAATGGAGAAGATCATATTCTCTGTCTAATTCAGATATTCTTGAAAGGGATTAGCAACAATACTTGATGATAACATCCCTTGTGGCTGTTTTCAAAGGATCATTGCCTTCAAGGTAAGAAATGTCAGAGCATGACCACTTGGTGCAAGTGGAATAGAAATCACCTTCTACCCAGATGGCTGCAATTTGGTCCCCTGTTGGGAGGTTATAAACCCTTTGGTCCACATTTGTTGCCGTTTCTGTAAGCCTTATTGAGTGGTTTGGAGTGATTTCATATGCTACATGCTCAAACTGGTGTCTGAGAGTATTGCTTGAATCCTTGCCATAAGCTCTGGAGAAGATGTTGACCATGAACATGATGATTTTCAAACTCATGTCCATTATTGTATATAATGTAGAGCTGCAAGAATTTTGGGACTTCTTGAGATATTAGGATAAAAATGCCAATTTTGTGGTGAATTTCCCCATTCACCTTGAAAGTGTATATACCCCTTGGTTTTTCAAAGCAGCTCTTGTAGCACAATTTATACTAAGTGAAGTAAATGCAAAATTGATATTTATCAAACGTATGGAACTTATCAGTTGGTTTCCTTGAGGCAAGTGGTCTTGAGTTGCATCTTTGAAAAGCTGGAGTAAATCTGGAGGAGGTGGTTGATTTATGTTGATCCTCTCAGAGCAACAACAGAGGGCATTGTACTTGCCTTGAAATAGTATGGCCTGGCATAATGGATATTGTCTCTTTTTCCAGTGTGTGTGGTCTGAAACTTGGATCCTCTCTCCAACCCCATGCAACTGGCCTGCAAAAGTTAATCTGGGGAATGTTGTCAGATACACTGATTTCATTTTCATTTGTTAAAGGACGGTCATCCAAAACAGCACCTGCAGGATTTTCAAATCCAATCTGGGAAAAATGATTATGAACCTGATTTAGAACCTGTTCCCAATTTGTTTCTGGAATACCATCCTCTCAAGTGTGGTGGTTTCTCTACAGGAGCAAGGTTTGAGGATTTATCATAGTTGGCGTGGATATTAATCTGATTTTTAAGAGAAAAAATTTGGGAATGGACCAAGTTGAAAATGGAAACCCTGGATGTCAGACATTGAGACAATTGGTCCACATGTCTCCAAAATAATACAAGTCACATAACCCAATGGTTAAGGACTTAAGTTTATAAAAAAGGGAATATAAATTGAACTAAGTAAATTATCTTAAATTTACAAGTTCAATTCCCACAAGACTCATAATTTCTGTATTCATTTTATATAGTATTTATCATTTTTTAATAAATTAAATAATAATAAGAAATTCTAAATTTAAGGAGAGATTAATATCTCTCCATGAATTTACCCTTAATATTACAATTTAGTTATGTCTCCTACAAGGGGACTATTATCTTGAATTACCCCATGTAATACAAACTCTTTGAGTTATTACATTGGGGGTAACATACTGAGTAATATTTAAGGGGGCTGAGATTCCTTCTAAAAGGAATTTCCCCCAGATTATTACCATACAAACCCGTACACCTTACTATCAATCAGTGAGTGGGGTTTAAATAATCCTAAATCCACCTTTCTCTAAATCTTTTACCCCTTCTGGACCTTTTCCCTAGTCCCTGAATACTTATTCAGGTGACTAGAAGTCCTCTCCCACTCGCAGGGAGTAGTTGAGGTCACTAAGCGCTGAGGCATCATAAGACCCGCGTTCCCTTGTTTACCCTTGGGTGCCAGCTCATACACTTTCTAGTGTATCTGAGCTTTATTTCCACTGGCCTCACCGGCTATAGTGAGACCCATAATACATAGATAAAATACAATATACGGTATTTTTACATATCTATCATTCGACCCCGCGTCACATAAGAGACGGGGGCTGACATTTGGGGGTCTGGCCGGGAAATCTTGTCCCAAGACCAACCTTACTAACATATTTGATATTGTTTAATTTTTTCGTCTCAGACCTACGAAATTCCAACGAACACATCACCACCGTGAAGCGTCGTCGAAATATACTCAACACCACAAGTGAGTCGAATAAGTCCGTTTATTTATATAAATAATAAAATTGATAAATTTTTTTGGTTTCATCTTAGTGACAGAATTGAACGCTAAAAATACGTACGCCGAGGCCGTTAGATCAGGATCGCCCGCAGCGTCGATTGGTTCTAGATCAGTGGAATTGAATCCAAAGAAAGACGTCGGTCCTAAGCCAGCTACGTTATCCGAACCTTCCGAGTCTGTCAAAATTAGAAAGAAGAAAGTTAAAAAAGTGTTGAGCCCCGAAGTCGTACCAACCGAGTGGGACTCCAACAACGACGACTTACCTTCGCCGTTTCTCAAGCCGAAACCACTAGCTAAAGACAAAAAGCCAATCACCTCCGTGAACGACCTCTCGTTCAAAAAGAAAACTCCGGTCGTGAAAGAACAAGTTGAGAAGAAAACATTACCTAATTATTTTGTTCCTCAAGGTAGAACGGTCGAGTCGATTTCCTCAGAATCGTCGAACTATCCTAGCTCGGATTTCACCTACACCAAAGAACCATACCGTGCTGATAGCAGCGAATTGGAAGTGATCAACCGGTTAGTTTTACTAATTGTAATATTTGGGACTTCATTCTAATACATCATGTCCCGCACCAGGAGCAACCACCCAGCTCTTATCGAGGCCCAAGATCTTACCGGGGCCCCTAGGGGAAGGCATTCTCTCAAACCACGTTCCCTCACTTCGACCACTCCTCCAATCGATGAAGTCCCACGTGGACTACTTGACGATAGCGGAGCAGACGAACGATCTAGACATGACAGTCACGTGCCTGAAACTAGCATCAAACACCCAGCTACTGTTATCGAAGAGACTTTCTCAAGCAGATTTCAACCATCTGTTCGGAGCGAGGGACTACATAGCGGAGGGCGAAGCATTCTGTCAGACAAAAGAATGCCGGAAATTTCTGCGAAGTCATGGGAGAGAGATACCCCCTACTCCAGCGCCAGAAACTCCCCCTCATCAAATCCAAGTACCTCCCAGCAAGGACCTAACCTCAGATCAGGATGCCCCGTTCCTGAAGAAATTAGACCCGGAAAAGAGGGAGGCAGCATTCCGTTATCAGCCTCGAGAGTCGGAGACTCAACGACAGGAGACCAAAAGTCATCCCAACTTAGCTCCCCGAAGTCATCAAACGACTCGACCTCCCAGACCGAGCAGAAAGAACAACAGGGCAAAACCCTACAAAAACGAGTATCGCCCTCAAAGGCAAGAAACGTCGAGATACCAGAGACGTGCTCGCCATCAGAGATCGATCCACCAAGAGATGATTCGATTGAATCGAACATCCCAAGCTCAGTTCCAAGCGTTGGAGGAGATGAGAAACCAACGAGGAGGATTCGTGAATCATCATCAACGCCTAGAGGACGAGACGATGTACGACTACTGACCGTTGAAGGGTTAGTACCAATCCTTCAGAAACTCTTCCTCAGCATAGAGAAAGTAGTAGATAATAATTTTTCCTTATTATCGAAACAGATTCAATCCGACCTGTCTGTAAGTTTACATAATGTTATCGGCAAGAATTTTGACTCGCATGAGCAAAAATTCAAGTCTCTACTCTTCTCATCAGAGAATTCTATCACTATGCTATCTCAAATAAAAGAACTTGTATCTATAAATATTAAAACATTAGATATGAACAATAAAAATTCACCTCTTAATTACTTACCAGAGATGGACTCAACCCTTAAATCCCTCGACAACAGAGAAGATTTGTCTAAGAAAGCTTTTGATAATCTTTTCAGTTTAGTTTATGACAAACTCGAGAATAATCGAGAAAAGTTAGATAATTTTATGTTAAATTTATCCGAGAACGAATTTAAAAAAGTAAAAGTGAGAATTTTGATATCAGTAAAACTGAGGACAAGTCTGGTCCTCCAAATAATAAAGGGAAAACTCCTGAAAGATGTCATCCTGAAGAACAGTTCTCCCCAAAAAATGATCTGAAATTACATTCTACGAATTCGAATGTATGTTCTTGTCACGCAAAAATTTCCGAATTAAAATTGGAACATGAATTACTGCATGAGGTCAATAACAAAATTGATTATCTCATTGGTTTGGGCTCTCAACCAATACAAGATATCAATGAAAAGATATTTACTTTAGAGAAGAAAAGTGAAGAGAGATTTAATACTCTTATGGAATATATAAAGAAGTCTAACAACACCACACCATCAAGGAGGGAACCAATATCCACAGTAAATGATGGTTTGATTGACTCAAATGACCATAACAATTTCTTTAATAAAAATCAACCCAAAACTGAATTAGACCCAGGAAGGCTGAGTGAATTCTTTGAAGTTCCTACAAAATCACAAAGAGAAAATACTGCAACCAGCAACATATCACCAGAATCTAGTAAAGTCATTTTACAAGGACTTTCAAAATTAGAAGCCTGGCCAACATTTTCTGGAGAAGGTGAATATAACCATGTTGACTTTATCAAATGGATAGACACTATCCAAGAAGATACTAGAATAGAGGACATTGTGATTACTTCTAAACTCAAGAATATGTTCACTGGAATAGCCCATGAATGGTTTTCAAGTGTAAGGACCATAGTAGGAGATCAACCCTGGTCATTTTGGAAAGATGCAATCACAAAAAAGTATGGTACAGCAGCATGGAGAAGAAAGCTCTTAATGAGCTACCAAAAAGACAAGTTCATCCCTGGGTCTACACCAGCTGCAAATTGGGTCACCAGACAATATAAAAGAATTATGGCTTGTGAACCCCAAACAAACCATGAGAGTTTGATGTTCAAATTATTCACCCAGATGGATGGAGAAGTCAGCTTTGCAGCCCAAAACTCAATGAAGGACAATCAAACACTCACTTCTTTAATTAATGTCTTAGAAGATATAACTGAATATACTAGCATAGGACAAAGAAAAAAGTATGTGGGAAGTAAAACATATCCCAACAACAATGTCCCTGATAAAAGGGAATCAACTCAAAAGCCAGTTCTAGAGGTTAAATGCTATTCCTGTGATAAAATGGGCCACACTTCTAGGAACTGCCCTAAAAACTCTAAGAAAGTAACTACCATAGAAGATGAGAGTAACTCTGAGATAGAATCTGAAAGTAATAAAGATCAGGAAGATAACTCTGCAGCTATAATTTGTGTAATACCTAAGGAGGTTGACTACTTTGTAACCACTGTAAGTGGAAGTAATAGAATTGTACAAATGAAATGTAGAGATAAAAATTGCAAAGTACTTTTAGACTCAGGAGCCTTTAGATCAGTTGTCAGCCAACATTACTTGTCTAAATTCTGTGCAAATTGGGAAACTTTTGTCAGATCAGAATGCAAAGACAAATTCCATAGCTGCTCAGATAAGCTAACTACTATGGGCATAGTCATGGTAAATCTAAAATTTGGAGAATATGTTTTTCCAACAGAATTTATTGTTCTTGAAAATGCAGTGGTTGACTACTTTATAATGGGTAATGATTATTTAAGTCATTTTAAAATTTCTATCATGAATGATCAAGGAAGTTACTTCAAAATAGGAGAGAGTAGTACCAATTACCCCTTTCTATTAGATGGAGCAAAAATAGTAGCTCACAACGCACTGCAAGATAATTTTGTTCAAGAAGTCATAGAACAATCAAAAATTAATTTGTCTCTATCTGACTCACAAAGAAGTGATTTATTTGTGTTGCTATCTGAATGCAAATGTGCATTTGCTACAATAGAGGAACCATTTGGAGCTATCAAAGGCCATGAAGTAAAACTTAGCCTTAATATTGATAGACCTTATCCACCTGTCCTGAGGAAAGCACCCTATCCAGCAAGCCCCAGGAGCAAAGAGGCTTTAGAAGAACATATACAATCACTCCTTAAATTGAAAGTTATCAGAAAAGTGGGAGCAAATGAGATAGTTGATATCACAACTCCTGTAATTATAGCCTGGCACAATAACAAGTCTAGATTAGTAGGAGATTTCAGAGCCCTGAACACTTACACTAACCCAGACAGGTATCCAATGCCTAAGATAATGGAATCCTTAGCAAAATTGCATAAGTCCAAGTACATTACGTGCATGGATGTCCTTAAAGGGTTTCACCAAAACCTCATTCATAAAGACAGCAGGCAATTTTTGCGCATTGTTTGCCATCTTGGGATATTTGAATACCTACGTATGCCCTTTGGTATTAAAAATGCACCATCTCATTTTCAAAGAATGATGGATACAGAATTCTCTAATGAGTTGAATCAACTTTGGCTCATTATCTACATAGATGATATTATCATTTTTTCAGATAATTGGGATGAACACATTATAAGACTAAGAACCATACTTCATAAAGTTATAAATATGAATATGAAAATTTCACTGTCAAAATGCCAGTTTGGCTTTTCTGAATTGAAAGCTTTAGGTCATATAGTTAGTGGACTCTCTCTTGGAATAGACAAACACAGAGTAGCTGCAGTGCTTCTTAAACCAGTTCCTCAAAATGTGAAAGAGATGCAAATGTTTCTTGGGTTTGCAGGATATTACAGACTCCACATAAAGGACTTTGGTACTATGGCCTCCAGCCTGTATAAACTTTGTAGTCCCACAGTAGTCTTTGAAATGACTGCAGAAAGAATACAAGCATATGAGTCTATCAAGTTTGCATTGACAAATGCGCCCTTACTTTTTCACCCTGATCCAAAATTGAGATTTAAGCTATATGTAGATGCTTGCATGGAAGGAATAGGAGCAGCTTTACACCAAGTACAAATTGTCAATGATAAACCGCTAGAAGGTGCAATATGCTTTATATCAAGACAACTGAAGGACTCTGAGAAAAAGTATGGAGCTTCTCAGCTAGAATGTTTATGTCTAGTATGGGCTTTAGATAAATTGTATTATTATCTAGATGGATGTGAATTTGATGTTATCACTGATTGCATGGCTCTTAGATCTCTTCTTAATATGAAAACACCTAACAGACACATGCTTAGGTGGCAAATAGCCATCCAGGAATGGAGAGGTTCAATGACAATAATCCATAGAGATGGAATTGTTCATAAAAATGCAGATGGGCTGTCAAGGTGGGCATTACCAAATAACCCTGACAACCCAGCTTATGATGAGGATACCTCAGAAAGTACAATTTCATCAATTTTACCATTCCCAATGACCATGTCAGAATGCTTGGCCAATTGGGCATTACCAAATGACAAGTCCAACCCAGCATTTGAAGAAGAATATGTTGAAGACACAAATCCCATTCTAGCCATATCAATGTCTGGATTGTCTTCTACCTTTTGGGAATTAATAGAAAAAAGCTATGAAACTAACAAAAACACCGTAATAATTCTTAAATTATTAAAGTCCAAATATTCTGATCAAGGGCTTATAGAAGGCCTGGAAGGAATTTGGAAAAAGCATTTTAGAGAGAGCAGGTTTGTTCTTCTAGATGGACTAATTTATCACAGAAGAGAACATAATAGTTCTGTAGTGTTAATACTAGAAGAACATATTAAAATTGTTCTTAATGAATGCCATGACTCTGTCACAGCTGGTCACTTCTCTACTGATAGGACTATTGCCAGAGTCCAAGGTCTGGCTTGGTGGCCAGATTGGAGAAAACAAGTAACACAGTATTGTGATTCATGTGACAGGTGTCAAAAAGCAAACAGGTCTACTGGAAAAAAATTTGGACTCCTGCAAAAGATAGAAGAACCCAAAGGAAGATGGGAAGTAATAAATATGGATTTTGTTACTGCTCTACCATCTGCGGGAACAGATAACTTCAATGCTGTTTTAGTAGTATGTGATAGGTTCTCTAAAAGAGCTAGATTCTTACCATGCTACAAAGAAAGTAGTGCATGGGACATAGCCTTGATATTTTGGAACAACATAGTAAGTGATGTAGGTTGTCCTAAAACCATTATAACAGATGAGACCCTAAATTCACATCTGAATTTTGGCAAAACTTATTTGAAATAATGGGAACTAAGTTAGCTTTCTCTACAGCTTATCATCCCCAAACAGATGGTTTAGCAGAAAGAATGATCCAAACCCTAGAAGACATGATCAGAAGGTACTGTGCTTATGGGATAGACTTTAAAACTTCTGATGGATATACACATGATTGGGTATCCTTAATTCCTGCTCTAGAATTTGCTTATAATTCCAGTGTCCACTCAGTAACAGGTATTACCCCATTTGAGTTAGAAAGAGGATGGATACCAAGTATGCCAAAAGATTTTTTACTATCTAAAACAATAACTTTACATCCAAGTTCAGAGTGCTTCCAGAAAATGATTTTTCAAGCAGAGGAAAAAGCAAAAGCTTGCATTGAAGAAGCAACAGAGTATAACAAGCAGAGATGGGACAAAACCCATAAGGATCATGATTTGAAAGTAGGAGATATGATCTTGATTTCCACTGTAAATTTTAATAATTTGGGTGGTCCTAGGAAATTGAAAGATGCTTATGTGGGACCTTTTGTTGTTAAACAATTCCATGGAAAAAATGCAGTGGAAGTGATCCTGACAGAAGAATTCAATCAGAAGCACCCAACTTTCCCAATAAGTTTGTGTAAGAAATATATTAATCCTAGTGGTGAAGTAGATACTGAGGTAACTACTAAAGTACAACCTCCCATAGAAAGAACAAGTGAGGATAAGATCCCTCTCAAAATTTTAAAAGAAAAATAACAAGAAAAGAAGGAAAGGATTGCAAATTATATCTAGTAAGATTCAAAAATTGCCAATCTGAGCATGATCTATGGTTACAACCTGAACAAATAACCAATAGCTCAGTACTCTTGAGACAATTTAGAGCGTCCAAAAGGTCAAAAAATTCCTCTGTTTGAGCAATTTTTTTTGGTGGGGGCGAATGTCAGACATTGAGACAATTGGTCCACATGTCTCCAAAATAATACAAGTCACATAACCCAATGGTTAAGGACTTAAGTTTATAAAAAGGGAATATAAATTGAACTAAGTAAATTATCTTAAATTTACAAGTTCAATTCCCACAAGACTCATAATTTCTGTATTCATTTTATATAGTATTTATCATTTTTTAATAAATTAAATAATAATAAGAAATTCTAAATTTAAGGAGAGATTAATATCTCTCCATGAATTTACCCTTAATATTACAATTTAGTTATGTCTCCTACAAGGGGACTATTATCTTGAATTACCCCATGTAATACAAACTCTTTGAGTTATTACATTGGGGTAACATACTGAGTAATATTTAAGGGGGCTGAGATTCCTTCTAAAAGGAATTTCCCCCAGATTATTACCATACAAACCCGTACACCTTACTATCAATCAGTGAGTGGGGTTTAAATAATCCTAAATCCACCTTTCTCTAAATCTTTTACCCCTTCTGGACCTTTTCCCTAGTCCCTGAATACTTATTCAGGTGACTAGAAGTCCTCTCCCACTCGCAGGGAGTAGTTGAGGTCACTAAGCGCTGAGGCATCATAAGACCCGCGTTCCCTTGTTTACCCTTGGGTGCCAGCTCATACACTTTCTAGTGTATCTGAGCTTTATTTCCACTTAGTGAGACCCATAATACATAGATAAAATACAATATACGGTATTTTTACATATCTATCATTCGACCCCGCGTCACATAAGAGACGGGGGCTGACACTGGAGGGGTTGTTAGGAGTTTGATTAATTATATTGGTCTGATTCATAGTTCCACGGGTGTGGTTCTGAGACATGATTTTAGTGATCTCAGACAGTGAATGCCTTTGTGATGGGATATGACATTGATTCAACTGAATTGGGGAGTGAATTGAATGGTAGTTTTGATGGGAATTAAGTGAATGGATATGATGAGATTTCTGATGAGAAACTGAGTTGATAAGATATTTTCCCGGAAGTTGGGGATAGAACTTGATGAGAGAATGGACGGGACCTTGAGGATTGGAGTTGGGGAGAGTTTTAATGAGAATGTTGAGAGAATTGATGGGAATGTGGATGGTGTGTTTGAGGTTCATCGTGTAGATGCTGAAGATGGGAAGGGTGATGATTATTTATTGAAATACTTTGGAAGTGCTGATGACTTGGAGAATTGTGAGAGTTGACAAAATAAGAATGAGGTACAGGAGAGGATGGATGTTGGAAATGATTTGGTTTAGGGGTGGTGGGAAGATTGAGTCAAGAATTCAATTCCCTTTGGCCAAACCTAGCATTTTTCTCCCTGTTGTATGCTCTTCTCAGTTCATCAATATTCCAGTTCATTTTAGATTAATGGGGGCTGAAAAGTAAAATGCAATAAGAGTATGTGTCAGATTATTACTTTGAAGAATGATGGTAGTAAAAGTGGTATATTCTTGGGGGGAATGGAAGATTTCAGGTAAAGAAGAGCTCTATTTATGGCTGGAGAAAGGGTAGCAGCAGTTTGATTACTTAGTTGGTGGTAGCAACATTAATTAAATAATGTGACTTGGTTGCCAGCAACAGTCTACAACATGTGTACTTTGGTTGGTAGCAACATGATTGGTTGTTATAATGTGTTATTGGTTGTTAACAACAGTATTGGTTGCTTTAGTGAAGTGTGCACAATGTCAAAAAAAAACGACCAAATAAGTATGTAAAAAAACAGAAAAAGAAAGAGCAAAACAAAAAGAGGAACATTAAAAGAAAAAGAATACAGCTCATGCAAAAAAAAGCAAGAGAATTAAAAAAGAGCCAAAAAGAAGAGCAAAGGAAAGAGGGCCGGAAAAAAGCAAAAAACAGAAAAAAGCAAAAAAAGAACAAAAAAAAGCAAAAACAAAAAGCAAAAACAAAAAAGCAAAAACAAAAACAAAAACAAAAAAACAAAAAGCAAAAACAAAAAAGCAAACAAACAAACAAGTGAAAAAAGTGAAAAAAACAGTGAAAAAAGTGAAAAAAAAAGTAAAAACAAAGTGAAAAAAACAAAAACAAAAACAAAACAAAAAAACAAAAAAACAAAAAAACAAAAAAAAAAAAAAAAAAAAAAAAAAAAAAGTGAAAAAAAAGTGAAAAAAGTGAAAAAAAAGTGAAAAAAAGTGAAAAAAAAACAACAAAAAAGTGAAAAAAATCAAAAAAAAAAATCAATTACATATTTAAGTTTCTAATGTCACCCTCGGCGTTAGAAATTAAACTGGGGATGTCGCCCTCGGCGTTAGAAACTGAACAAAGGTGTCAGGATTTGTTTGGCTCGCAAAGGCCATTCCTTTAGTTATATGTAGATTTCATCAACTGTTTAACCCTAACCACCACCACCACCACCACCACCACCATTATTTCATCTGAAAATCGCCAAGAAAATTAAATGGACCAAACAACTGTTGGGGAGGAGGCCAGTCAATCAGTCATCTTACGGCTATGACTCTGCCATGGCCACATATTTGATCAAATAATTTGAAATCTCACACACTCACAAGCTGCTCTCGTTGCAAAATCAAATGTGGTAGTTGTGGACTTGGAATTTGATTCCTCTGCAGAAAGGGGCTGAGGAGAAAGCACAATGGTTGAAAAAAAAAAGTATTTAACTTTATCATTGAGATAAATTAAGATGTAACTCTGTCCCAGAAAAACAGTGCCAGAGATTTGTGAAGATTGAAGATCTCTTGATGACCATTTCTGGTCATTGGAAGAATCTAGAACTTGCTTGATGACCAATAGTTGAAATTGGGAGAGTGTGATTCTCTCTTGGTGGCCAGTACTGGCCATTAGAAGTGTAGCTCTCCCCTGGAAATTGGGAGAGTGTATCTCTGTTCTAATGACCAGTGCTGGCCATTGGAAGAGTTTAGCTGTCTTCCAACAAGCCATTAGGAGAGCTTAATACTCTCTCAGTGGCCATAAAGGTCAGTTCATTCAAATTTACTCAACAGCATTCCCCAACTCCCTTGCACCAAGGCTGACCATGTTGAGCAGTGGCCTCAGGGTGTTATGGTCATGTGCTGCTGCTCAAAAGTATGCATTTAAGTGTGGTAACTCAGGCATGATGTACCATTGAGACAAGAGCCCTGGAGGTACATCACTATCATTCTTGAATCAAGACCAAGTTGTAGCATGTCCCAAGATCTTCCATGTCAACTACAGTTGAACAAGTTCTTTTTTTTTTGGAAATTAAGGTTGAGTAAATGGTTCTGTGGAGATAATAAAAGGGATTGTGAATATAGCACTGCCAGCATAATTGCCTAGGTTGAGTTCATCCCAGTTAAACTAGGATTCAAAGAACCAATTTAAAGTAGGTTGGCCTCAGCCAATGAAATATGAAACCAAGGGGGGTCCCTTGGATTTATATTTCATCAGTTGATTTTAACCAAGTTTAAATTGGTTGAGTGCATCCGAGTTTCACTGGGATGACTTCATCCTAGGCAATTATGCTGGCAGTGTAGGAAAAGGTGGTGGTGAGAGGAAGTGAGTGGAGTTAATAGTCAAAGTAACAGAGATAGTGGTTTTATAAGGAAAAAGTGTGCATATTTTTCCAGGAACTGGTCCAAGGTAAACTTGTGTTTTGTCTGAAATGCTTCATTTTAAGTGTCTGGGTAGTTGATAGAAGATAGAGTAGAGTAAAGCCTGTGAAACTGAGTAACAATCCCTCCAACTCCTGTTGAGTTGAAACTTTGCTAGAAGCTGCCAAGAACCCATACTGTTTTAATTGATGAGGAACAACGACCAAAATAAAGAAGAACAAATAGAACGCCAAAAGAAGAATACCCAGTAGATTATTTTACACACAAACAGACAAATAGAGAAGATTTAAAACGACAGGGCACAATAAGATGACTAAATAGAAACAAAGATGATTAGTTTGAGAAGAAAAGGCATAAAACCAGAGCACCATAATAAGATCATTTGATGTTTTTTCATGGTTGGTCTATGGAGAGGAAGGCACTGGGTTTCTGGGGTGTTTGGGATCCTATAATGTAGATTGAAGGATGAGGAAGAGATGTGGATCCTTGTTATTGCAGACTATAAGTGGTCTGTCTGTGACATGTACGTGATAGACTATGTACATATGGTGCGGGCTATGGTGCGGGCGGGCGCGGGCTACAGCTCATGACAGTTTTTATTTCTCACCAAGTCAAGTAATGTTTGAGATGTGATGAGATTGTTGAAGATAAGATGCAAGGATCTTGGAAGTTTGGTGAGCCAATGGAAGAATTTAGTGATAGATGGGTATTAGGGGTTATCAAATATGACCAAATCCATGATTATCTAATCAACGGGTTTCACCAAATCCACAATTATGAAACCAGCCAATACAAATTACAACTAATGCAATTATTTGCACTAGATGTGTCAAGTATCAACAACAAAAACCCCAATATAATTACAAAAACCAAAATACTCCACATTTCAACCAATCACAACTCAGGATCCAAACTTGCAAAATATACAACCCCAATACAATCAATAATCCTCCACGATTCAACCCCAACCAACAATAATTTTTTGCCAATACAACTCCACCCAATCACAAACCCAAACTTGTTCTTCAGTTTTCCTCAAAAAATTTGGTAAGTTTAGTTGATTATGAACTTGCTCTTAGAAAAAATGTTGATCCATCATTCCCTGATCCCAGAACAATGCCTATCAAAAAAACAAATAAATTCATCACCGGAAAAAGAAAAGTGATACCAAAGAAGTCAGCAAGCAGGAAGAAACCCATCAAGAAGCAATAGTTTAATTCTAGTGAGTTTTTAGGGATGGTATCTTGAGTTACATGCACCAATCTTGCCACATTTTTACCTTTCACCCATTATGTCTCAGCACAGGGCTTGGAGAACTTGGGGCTTGTAGTGGGGGGCATTGCAGAGGGATGTGCCCAGGGTTAATCATAGAGTTCAGGGGCTAGAGGAATATAGTTCTTTGAGGTGGTTGAAGATGCAGCAGAGTGAAGGGTTCTGGTTAGGGCTTCAGCATGGTTGCAGAGGGTGTATGAATACTGAGTTAGGAGATTGGAATAGGGGAACACCATACTAAACAGGGAAATCAGGGAAACCAGTGTTATATTTCAGCCCTAGAAATAAAACTATGCTAATAAGAAAGAAATTACCTAAGTGTGTGGTAATTTCCTAGTATTGTTCTATTAAATGAATTGGCCCATGATTTGATTGATTATAAATAAATTTCATGAGGTCATGGGGAGATATAAAATACTGTGATAAATTTAATACAATTCCCATTGTAATAAATTAGAGCAGAATGTACAACAAAATTATAGAACCTTCCGCTGAATACCTCTAGGATATAGAAGGAGGCCACTTCATGGCCCAGGATTGGATTCTCAGCATATTAACCCAGTACAACACTATTAAATACCCTGAATATTATCCTCCAACTTTTGTAGTACTGTTATCCCCTTATTATCCAACCCACCTTATTTACTGGAATATTTATCAAGTTACCTTAGAACCTCCCCTTCTGTGACCTTTTAATTGAAACTTTCCTTAAAAAGAAGTTGCTGCAAGACTACCACCTCTGACAGTAGCCAATCAGATTAAGTGATTTCCAGCTGCTTAGTAACAATTGCTATTTTTATATATAACCAAAAAAGACACAAAGATAGCCAAACCTATATGGTTACCTTTTAGTCTTCTCCTGATTGACTAATTTGTAAAGTTAATTTGACAAGTATAAGGAGTTGAGGTTATCCTATGTGCATAGTTTGAACACTATAGTAAGAATAATAGTGATTATGATTCAGATAAACTTTCAGCACAGTGATAGTACCTGGATTTTTTGTAGAGATTAAGCCAGTGTTTCATATACATAGCTGAAATTATAGTATTTTAGTCTAGGTTCATTAGTCTCAAGTCCTTGAAGGAAACTCACACACACACTCTTCAGCGGAAACACTTTTCTTATTAGCTTCAGCAGCAAGAAAAACAGAGTATATCTGGACCATTGGAAGATAGGCTTAGAAGATTTTAATGGACAAGAATTCATATTTACACAGTGCTGTACTAACTTATTTTTTTGCTAAACACTAGAACCGCAAGAAATAACCTGCTCAACTGCCTGCATTCGCAATTTGGAGGCTCTGAGGAAGCTGTTTTGTTTACTCCAGCCTTTCTCAAAGGTTGCATCTTTCATGTGTCAATGCACAGTGACTGTTCCAAAACATCCACAGATGTAGATAGCAGAGAGGACATGGGTATTGAACTGCAAGGGGGGTGTAGGCTTGGAGACAGATAAGGCAGAGGCAGGAAGAGGTGCATGAAAGGGTTTAGTAGCATATATTTTTGATAGATTTCAGGTATCTAATTAGTGTGGAGCTTGGTGGGATTATGGAGGAGAGGCATGGGGGAGTATATATGGGTTTTTGGGTAGGGGTTTGTATATCTCAAGGAGGGTGTATTCTACTAATCATCTTATCATACAGATCTATGATCCAGAGTACACATCTTCTTTGATCTATAATCATTATTATTTTAGGATTCTTATTAGAATTTAAGGGGAGAGTTTTCTCATCAAATTTGTGTGCAGAGTTTAGAAAAGTTATGCTAGATGTTGCCCTAGACTTCCAGAAAAAACTTGCTCAAATGACTACAGTTGGTATGCAGCATAAACCAATGAAGCTGTCATTTTTTCCTGGATATTTTGAGTCTTAATCAATATGTGTTGAATTTTATTCCTCTCTTCTTACTTAACCTCCCTTATTTTTTAAATTGAATTAATTAATTGTTGTTTAGAGTCTATTTTCAGCATCATTAGTAATATTCCTGGTATTTTTTACTCGCACCTTGTAGTCCTTGAATCCTGAGTAGTAGAGTTATCCAAGTCATTTCATATTTACTTATATTTAGTCTCAAGGTAGTATTTTATTCAATATTAGGGGGTATCAAATTTGACCAAATCCACAATTAAAACCAGTGAATTAGGTTTTTCAACAAAGTTTCACTCTTGAAAATTCTGAACCATTTTATATAGATTCCCATGTTGTCTAAAAATGGTGGATTTTCAAAGCCAGTTGATTGTGGATTCTGTCATATTTGATACCCCCTATTATTACTTATTCACTTCTATCTGAACCACAATCTGATTGTGTAGGTTTTAGTTAGTCTATTTATACTTAGCCTACATCAAGTAATCAGAATCATCAGCTCTCCTCAGTAATTTGCCCCAGTGCCTCTGAGTGAAATCTGAAGTCCCAAACAAGATAGAGCCTGTTCATAGATCTTCCCATCCTCTACTCCTTTAATTCAAACAATCAGCCCACATTTTGCAAGATTACCCCAGTCCTGTTGAAGTATATAAATGCCTCAGGTACATGTGTCTGATAGTGCCTTTGTGTTTGTAGCATTATATTCCATACATATGGAGCTTGCTCCATGCAGCTTTGCTCAGCCTGCATATGTGGTACTATATAAATCACCACAGCAGGAGTAGGATTATGGGAAGAGATATAATTTTCTCAACTTCCTGGAGTAAATACATAAAATTCTAGGCCACAATTGAGGAAATGTGTAGAGGGATATCTTTTGTCTGGCCCAGATCATAGATTGGGATTGTGGCAAGCCAAGATCAAGGCCCCTTTACTTAGCCTAGACTCAGATTGATTTTCTGATTTCCTCTCTGACCCATTCATATTACACATATTTTTCTGAATAGCCTGTAGGCTGTGCTTTGTTCTCTCAAAATGAAAATCATGGTGCATTAATTCCTCCAGTTTCTAAATCATCCTTACAATGAATCAGGAACAATGCATGTCAACATCTGCTGAATGGGCAGAAAAGAAGAAGTATTTCTCCTGGTGGAATCATCAGTCTTAACCTGCTCCAAGGACTAAGTAAACACCTTTTCATGAACAAGAAAATCAAAGCCTTTTTCTGCTCAGAAGTATATGGGTTACATGTCTCCTTACAAAAAAAAAACATCAAAAGGGAACAAAGAGATGAGGGAATTGTTCCATCTTACCCACAGTTGGTCTATCTCTCTGAAAGCCTACAAAATTCTTTAAGGAATCTGGTGTGATTATTCTTTTTGAACTGCATGAGGAGTTAAATTTGTATAAATCACAGATCTTTCACATGCACCACTTATTCTCATCTCCTAAGATTCAGCCCATATTGTTCTTTTTCTCTATTTTACACTGGAGGAGTAAGCATTATTTTACTGGAAAGAATTAATGAAAATCAAGATTTTGCCAGCAAACAGGGTTTAGAATCTCCTCCTAACTGAAGTGATTTAGACAACGGGAAGTCTTCCCTTATCTTCCCTTCCTTTCTCACACTCTGCTCCATCATTCACATATCTTTGCGTCTCAAGATCGATTCTCTCCCTCATTCCAATTCTTGTCCTTTTTTTTATATTGGTGTTCGCTTCTGTTTAGGCAATAGACCATCAATCAAATGTCTTTTCAACATTTACTTTTGTGAAATGTTTGAAGAATTGATTGAAATACCCAAAAATCAAGAAACCTAAAATGAGATAAAAATGGGGACAAAAACGTAAGATCAAAGATCACGTCCCATTGACAAGCGAAAAAGAGGATGATCTATCGGAATTCAATGCCCAGCTTGTCTTTCAAAGCGATTAGCACACGGTCTTGAGTAAGATTGACTTCCTCATTGGAAAGGTTCCTGGATAATTGATGATCATAGAAAAACTATGCGTGAGTAGAGCCTAAACGGGTAGAGAAAGTGGATGCGAACCGGGAAGGAGCAGACCTTTCGATGGACCGATAAACGATCCGATAACAGCGACTCTGTCGGCCAGTTTTGGGATGAGTGAATTGGTCGATCTGTTTTGGACATGTGAAAATTTAGAGCTGTAGATCAAGAAAACAGTAGTCGGGTCAGTAGAAGTGATGTTGCATACGAGTTTAACTTCTTCGACCCAAGAGCCACCAACATCACGGATGATCTCGAAAAGGTCATTGGCCTCAAAGCCGTCCTCTAAATGAGCTCCAGCAGTAGATGTAGTTGGGATCCAAAAACTGAGATCCTTGTAGCACGCCGGGTTCTTACTGAACGGGTGGAACTTGACCACCCCGTTTTCCTGTGGAGACGAGAGGATGGTTTGGTTGACGAATTGATCCCGGAAGCGTCGGTCGGTCGACCAGAAGAGTCGAATATCCGGGATAGAGAAGAGCACCATGGCTATCCTTTCCAGACCTAATCCGAATGCCCATCCAATCTTCTCAGGTACCTCTTTTTGTTTTTGTGTTTAAAGAAAGAAAAGTCAGGGAATCTCTAAAAAAGTAAAACCTAGTTAGGGAGAGGAAATTGTTGTGACTGACTGGCTTGGATTAAAGTTCTTTGTTGGACGACTCCACAGCCGAGTATTTCGAGCCACTTGTCCTGAAAGAGGACTTCGACCTCATAGCTAGGAGACGTGAAGGGGAAGTAAGCAGGTATCCAACGGACCTTGAGGGGGGAGGAGTGGATCTGTAGGATATTTCTGAAGAGTCCATAGATCAACGAGTTGATTGTTGACTTGAGATTCTCGGTCACTATCTTTGCCTCCTCGGCTTGATGATCAGCTTGGTATGGGTTCTTCGAATCTACACTCGTCAGGTCCTCGATCTCGATGTGTTGGTGGGATAATCGATAGGCTAGTTCGCTCGTCTTGCGCGAAAACTGATCGATCTGAGTTCGAGGGAGTACGCTTGCGCCTTCCATCTATAAACAATAAATAAAATAAAAGCATTTAACGCTGGTTTTCTTTCTTCTTTTTTTCGTTTAAATATCCAAAATACCGACCTGATGGAAGACCGGGAAGTGAGAGGAGTCGATCTCGTCCCTACGATAGACATCGGCGGCCAACAACCAGTGCTCCTTTCCGCGAGCAAAACTCTCGACCTCATGAGCCGATGTATGAGTTCTGAGCATAAAGTCTGCGTTGAGATAATATGAGTCCCCCTTCCTGCGACCAGGATGGTCAGCGGGGAAGCCGAGCTGATCAAAGTTCTGGAACGGAGTGACGACTGGGTCAGGGTAGCTGAGCAGCTCGAAGTCGGGTAGCTGGGAAGCGATGGAGTCCTTGAGTATCCTGATTGGATGGCATGGCTGTTGGTACAAGTCCTGGCCGATTCGGGTGAGTAGTGAGCTTGGTAGGTTACTACAAGGGTCCAACGGGAAACACCTCGTGCCGATCCGGGTCTCGCCATCCTTGATCAAGTTCCTCCTGCTCCGGCTCGTCGAGCAGAACTTCCTGATTCGGGATCTGGTGGTAGAAGTCAGCAGCAGCAGCAGCAGCCGAGAATCCCGGACGAAGAAGATGGAGGACATGGTTGTAGTCACCGTTGGTTCGACTCGCTTCGACTTGCTCGTCAACACCCTCCTCGGCACCAGCCACTCGGAACTGGCGAAAGTACTCGAGGGTATTACCACCACTGGGAGTAGGAAGACGAGGTTGCTGGTCCAGATAGGAACCCAGCAGGAAATCAAGCTGGATGGACAGACTATTCTCACCATCCAAAACCATCTCAACCTATCAATCACTCAGGATATCCAACTGACCATCTTCAGATACTCAGACGAAATCGATAGTTTGCTTTCACTGGCCAGGCTCATCATCACCCATGCTGGTCAGGCCCAAAAACTACTTCATAACTCATCTTCTACATCTCATCTCTTTCTATTACTTCCCCAAACATACCAAAAAACAGGCGCAGGGTCAATACTCTCAGCTATCAAACCCATCAAACCATCCACTAAACTGAAAACCAAGCTTCAAGTCACCCCAGACTTCTCTTTGGATATGGGCCCCACTGACAGGAACCGCAAACCAATAGTCATCATCGTACCCAATCCAGAGCTAATGGACAACCATCAGATCGACCTAGCCCATCAGATTTCCAGCTTAGGACTAGCGTACACATGCTCAACCGAGTCAGTCTCCTCTCTATTCCTCGTTCATCCTTATCATAACGTCAATAAACTTATCTATTCATCATCAAACAGCCAACTCATCCCGACCATCAAGGAAGCACTCAACCCAACTCATCACTCCAACAACTCCTCCGAGCTAGATCAAGACCCTCTTCCTGGGCCAACTAAGTTTAGAAACCTATTGGACCAGCAGATGGGATTCGACCGACTCGCCTAATACTCCTAAAGAACGTTGATAAGTAGTGGTCTTGAAAATGATGAGTTGGAAGATTTGATATTCGAGCTATGTGCATTTAGTTATACAGAGTCAATGAAGATTCATTGGCCAAAATTTTACTGCTCTGTCAAGCTTGGGACTAAAGATCTACTGGCAATGTCAATCATACAAAAGGCTTGGATTGATTCTTGAGGGGTCTGATCTAGCTCAACCGTGAAGGAAGGCATAGATAGAGACGTGCAGGTTGACAGCCGATGAAGCAGAAAAAAAGATATATGCTGGTCAATCTGATGGGCGTTGACGTTTGATGGGCATCGACTTCTTCTCTTTCCCGTCAACCTTCTTCCTCTTCTTTTCGATTGACTTGTGCAATTTAGATTTGTTTTGAGACAGATGCTCGTATCGATCAGTGAGGATAATTTCTTTTTGGGCCTCTGAAAAGATATCAAAAAAAGAAAGCGATGTGGTTAGACATGAGAAAGTTGTTCTTTTGAGGGGAAAAGAGAGAGAGAGAGATGGAACGGACTTCTTTTCAAGTAGAATGCCCCTTTGCCTTCTTTCCTTTTGGCCTTCTCCTCAGCCTTCCACTTCCTCAGAGCCTGTTTTTCCCATTCGGTTTTTTGGCGCTGTACCTCCCTATTTTCTTCCCTACGCAGTTCATCCTGAAGTGCCTCAAGCTGAGCGGGATTGAGCTTTGAACTCTTCTTAGCTTTTTGCAGATTTTGACGCAAATGGTCGATCTCGATTTGTCGTTGCTCTTTTAAGAAACCAAACGATCTTTCATGCAGGTCGTCATTGACAGCTCCGGATAGACTGTCAAATCGTGGGTCTCGTCGTTCGACCTTTGGTATATCAACAATCATTCTTTTTCTTGTCACTGGCTTCTTGCTAGTAATCTCTATCGGAGCATGTTTGTGGGACCGAGGAGCGATCGATTGCTTGCGATTCGCGTATGCCTTCTTCACCGTTTCTTCTGTCCTGGACCCGGTCTCCCTGCTCCCGTTTTTCCTTTCTTCTATCTCGTTTTGCTGGGTTTGTCCATTGGTTTTCTCTGGAGGGCTTACTTGCTTGCTGGCACTCGTTGAAAGGTGGATATCTTTACGAGATTTAATCAGCGAGCCTATCGATTGTGACTTGAGAGCAACGGCTGAATGTGACATTTGATGAGCTAGACTGGGGCTGAGAGATGAGAACAGCAGGCACGAGATATGGTGAGTCGATGATGTTGGTGAAAGGAGTCGAGAGTCCTCCCACATCTGCAGCCTCAGACCATCTCCACCCGCGCGGCTCCTTAAGAGCATCCGCATTGGTGCGGGAGTAAATACCGGATTTGCAAATCGGGTTAAACCTGGATTAGCGCTACTCCCACGGGGCAAACGCATCGGTACAGATTATATCTGGGTTTAGAAGCCTAACCCATCTCCTACTCCATCCAACCACATCGGCTGCAACTATGCCATCTGACCATATCTCTTTTCCAGATTCTCATCTCAGCACTCGACGCTACATAGAAAACAACCGTCGAATAACACAGCAAATTTTGGACGACGACTTGAGTATTGAAAGATTCTTTACTAGCGACTCCGAGCAAGAAGACCAAGAAGCCCGTCGTCCTAGGATCAAAGACCGCCGCCCAAATAAAGAACGGGGTCACTTGGAAAGACACAAACAGTTGATGAAGGACTACTTTATCGAAGATTCTACATACGACACGCGTGATTTTTGCCAGCGGTTTCACATGGAAAAAGGATTATTCCTTCGCATCCTCCAGGATCTCACGGAGAAATACCCTTACTTTGTCCAAAAGGCGGTGAGATTTTGTTTACTGCCTCATTTTTTTCCAGTCAAATACAGTTTATTGATTCAACATGTTGTGACAGGATTGCACTGGCCGGCTGGGCTTGAGTCCTCATCAAAAGTTAACAGCTGTAATCAGACAGTTAGCTTATGCAGTTCCTCTCGATGGCACCGACGAATACTGCCGACTTGCCGAAACAACAGCACGTCAAAACATGGAGATATTTTGTGGAGCCATTCAAGAAATCTATGGCCCCACCTACCTACGAGCTCCGACGAAGGATGATTTGATACGGATACTTGAGGAGAATGCGGCGAGGGGATTCCCAGGCTGCATTGGGAGCTTGGATTGTATGCACTGGGCTGGGAAAAATTGCCCAACAGCTTGGAGCGGCCAATTCGAAGGAAAAGAGAAGACACCGTCGTTGGTATTAGAGGCTACCGCAACCAAGGACACTTGGATATGGAACTCGTTCTTTGGAACGTCGGGATGCTTAAACGACAAGAATGTACTCGATTGGTCTCCACTCTTCAACTCACTTATAGCTGGTACTTCATGGGGTGTTGAGTTTCAGGTCGAAGATAATGTCTATAAAATGCCATACTATCTTGTCGATGGTATCTACTACCCTTGGTCAACATTAATTCAATCAAAATCTCTTTCTTCGCCGGATCGAGCAACCAAACACTTTACCAAAAGACAAGAAGCGGTCAGAAAAGATATCAAACGGACCTTTGGAATCTTACAAGGACAATTCCAAATCTTGACGAAACCAGCAATGAACTGGTACCCAGGAGACATATCAGCAGTTATGAAGACATGCATTATCCTTCATAACATGATTGTTGAGTCCCGAGCAAAACAAACAAAGTATCCACCCCTTCCGCCGACGACCAAACTCATTCCGCCACAAGAACAGCCTTACACAGAGCGCGAACAGTGTATACAAACCGTTGAGATGCGTTCCCAGCAGGTGCATACTAATCTGACCAACGACTTGATCAAACACATGTGGAACAAGTCGGGTGCAGCAGACTTAACAGATTCATCATCTGATTCTGAATGAATGATTTTTATTGTATTTTATCATGTTAATCTACTTGATCATTCTCTGTTTTACTTTGTTTTTATTTCAATGATAAACAAAAGCGAAATGAAATAAAAGATGAGGAAACCAAATGAAGAGTGGAGAGATAAAAAAAAAAAAAAAAACCCCCGTCAAGCTCTGTTTTGCTCCAAAAAAGGTATACTCCAACGATTTACTGCTCATCAGAAACAGCTGCATACAAGCCTCAGAATACCTCACACAGGTCTTCGACCCCTTTTGTCCATCTAACTGACCCGCTTGTCGGACTCAGTCTGTTGAGCTTGGGAGAGCTTTAAATTTTTTTATTCGATTGTCTAAGAAGTCCTCAGCCATCTTCAGAAAGCTGAGGGATTGAGAGCGCTCAACATCGAGCTGCCTTGGAATGCTCGCTCGAAGAATTAGCAGATCAAAAAATAAAATTAATTAAACTAAATAAAACACAAGCTGGGGTCTAAAGTGGTATCAGGGGATACATCGAAATGATGAGACTGTGTTGCAGTGGGGTCTAAACCCTCTAAAACCTCTTCATCCTCATCCTCGTCGTTCTCATCATCCTCTCCCTCTTCATATCGATCGTTAAAATGGTTGGGTTCGCTGCTTGGAGCATAGAAAGATGGTTCGTTTGGAGATGTGACCGATCCATTTATTGAGGGCTCTGGTGGATGATCACAATTTCCGATCATCCGATTGAATATTTTCTTCTTCCTAGCCATCAAGAACTGTCTTGAAATTTCGTCAGGACAGTTGATGGGGTCTTGGAACATCAGATTGATCTCCATTTTTTCTTGATCAATCGAAACTAGCTCGGCTTGAATATCGTTCGCACGTTTGGCTTCAGCTGATCGTTTGATTGACTCCTTATGAGTTGATTCAAGAAGTTTAATTTTTTTTTGTTTATACTCTTCTTCGTGCAGTTTTCTTTTGGCACTATGGAATCCAGGGGGTCGCTCCCAGTCGTTTGATCTTGCAGATCTGCCAGGTGTGGTTGCTGTTGGTTCAAAAGGGGGTTTGGCTTGGGGTGACTGATCTTGTGATCCGGTAGGCTGAACTTGGGAATGTGATGGAGCTGACATTGAACGTCTTCCATTGGTGGCTTTTGTCGTCATCTGGTTGAATTTTGGAAACGTTTTCAAAAGGTTCCACGGTCGTTCAAACAAAAACTGCTTGGCAGTATCTTCGAAATATCGTTGCTTGGCATTTAGAAGCCAATCTTTGGGTGAGGAGCCGGATGGTGGGTTTTCTTTGATACGATTGTAGATCGCAGTGAACTTCAAACAAGATTTTTGCAACGCTTTCCATCTATGTAGATGGATTAGTTAGAAAAAACTGTTTGATCACAAAAGATGGTGAAACAAACTTACCTGGTTGCTAATCCTGAAGCATCCCGCTGAGGCCCACCAGAGAACTTGCTGAAGTCTCAAAGAACACGTTTCCAGAATTCATCAAGCTTCTGGTTATTTGAAGTGACCAAATCTTCAGATACAACAACCCAACTCTTTGCAAGTTGTTCGTCTTCTTCAGGTCCCCAATTTGGTGCTCGACGTGTCTTTGTTGTGTTTGAATTTGCTGGGGTTGAATGAGGCTCAGCTGAATGGGCAGGGGTTGGTCAATGGTGGGCCGCTACGCTATTTGACCGCTAACTGTTAGCGTAGCGGGGTTTATTTTTCCCAGAAAATCTGTAGCGTTAGCTGAAATTACACTCCGCTACACTAACAGTTAGCGTAGCAACAAATTTTTCAAGCCATTATTTTGTAGTGTTAGCTGAGAAAATTCACCGCTACACTATCAAGTAGCGTAATTTTTCTGGCGCTAACAGATTTTGAAGTTCTCAGTAGCGTAGCGGCATCATCGCTACGCTACGCTAAATGTTAGCTGTTAGCTGATATTTTTCCCGCTAAATGTTAGCTGTTAGCTGAAGCTTTTCCCATTACACTATGCTCAAATAGCGGATTTGTTTTGCCCGCTAACTGTTGGTTTCACCAAATAACATGGCTGCTGAATAAAAAGCTGTTGTTATGGCTTCAACAGGTAAAATTCTGCTGCATTACAGATCTTAGAAGAGACATCCAACTTCTTTCTTGTCTTTGAATTTACAACGTAATCCACCATTGTCTAATCAACTGGTTTTTAAAATCCACCATTTTTGAAAACCATGGATACCTGAATGAAGAACAATTTGGTTTTGAAGAAGAAAAGAAAAAAAAAAATGATCATAGAAATTAAAATAAGCTTTTTTGATTGCTGTGCTTGCTTGAGTAAAGCAGTTACAACAGCATTTTGATTTATTCACTTGTGCAAGTACATATTTTTCATTGTTTTACTTGGACAAGTACAGGATCCTAATTGAGCAGAGTGACCAGCTTTGACCTCAGACAGGGGAATATATCACTCCTGCTATATTAAAAGTCACTGCAAAATACCTAATTGGTGTCACCCACATCACAAATCCTCATTTATGATGAGGGTGAAACCAATTAGGTAAGGATTGTGAATTGATTGAAATTTATAGGAGCTCTCCGAACTCGCTGGGGCACCTGACTGACCCCTTTGAGTTCGGCAACTGATTAAATAACATGGGTTTGAAGAAATGGTAGCGATGTTGGTGTAAGCCTTGTACAAACTCAGAAAACTCTCAGGGGCACCTGACTGACCCCCCTTTAAATTTTCTTGATTGCTGTTAACCTTATCACTACTCTTATAGTATAGCAGGAGTGATAAATTCACCTGTCTTAGGTCAAAGCTGGTCCACTTTGCTCAATAGGATTTTTTTTTTTTTTTCCTTTTTTTTTTTTTTTTTTTTTTTTTTTTTTTTTTTTTTTTCCTTTTTTTTTTTTTTTTTCCTTTTTTTTCCTTTTTTTTTTTCCTTTTTTTTCCTTTTTTTTTTCCTTTTTTTTTCCTTTTTTTTTTTTTCCTTTTTTTTTTTTTCCTTTTTTTTTTTTTCCTTTTTTTTTTTTTCCTTTTTTTTTTTTCCTTTTTTTTCCTTTTTTTTTTTTTTTCCTTTTTTTTTCCTTTTTTTTTCCTTTTTTTTTCCTTTTTTTTTCCATTTTTTTTCCTTTTTTTTTCCATTTTTTTTTCCTTTTTTTTTCCTTTTTTTTCCTTTTTTTTTTTTTTCCTTTTTTTTTTTTTTCCTTTTTTTTTTTGCTTTTTTTTTTTTTGCTTTTTGTTTTTTTGCTTTTTTTTTGCTTTTTTTTGCTTTTTTTTTATTGTTATAAACAAACAGCAGTTAGTGTAGCGCTAAACTCACTAGTGCGCAATGTCTGATCAAATCTGCACTTAAAAAAAAAAAAAAAAACTCACAGTTGGCTCACCACACAAGGGTACTCCGCTAACAGTTAGCATAGCTGAGAAGAGTGCTACACTAACAGTTAGTGTAGCTGAAAAGAGCGCTACACTAACAGTTAGCGTAGCTGAAAGGAGCGCTACGCTAACATGTAGCGTAGCTGAAAAGAGCACTACGCTAACAGTTAGCGTAGCTGACAAGAGCGCTACGCTAACAGTTAGCGTAGCGTTTGTTTCAGCTAACACCGCTACAAATCAGCTAACAGGTAATTCCTGTAGCGTTAACTTTTTTTTTTTTGAAGTCGCTAACGCTACGCTACCGCTATTTTTTTTTTGACAAAATTTTTGTAGCGTTAGCTGAAAAAAAAAACCGCTAACAGTAACTTTGTGTTAGCGTAGCGACAAAAGCTAACATTACGCTATGCTACAGCTATTGTTAGCGTAGCGGGCCCACCGTTGGGTTGGTGAATCAACATCCATGTTGATGTTTGATCTGAGTTGAGTCGGTGTTGCTTACACCTGGATTAGCGGGGATCAAATTTGATCCCTCTTACTCCAAATCGAGCTCCCTGGAGCAATTTACTCCGGTTTACTCCGGACCGATGTGGTTGACACGGCGGAGTAAGTTAGCTAATCCTCGCTAATACCGCAACCGATGCGGATGCTCTAACCGCGCGACTAGATCAAATATAGCAGCCCAACCTCAATTTAGCAGCGCCACCCACTGCAAAACAAACTGGCACAACTGCCTTTGTAATTTTGCATGTCAACTGTACCTTTGTACTTTTGCATGTTAACTACAGGCAGTTGAGCCAGTTTTTTTGCAGTGACCGCGGCTGCTAAAACAGATCCAAACAGAGAAAATCCGGCCTCTGAGCATTATATTCCGGGTGCTAAACCTGGAATATAGCTCCCCAGATTCTTCTGATAGAAACTCAACCTGGGCTGGCCAGCCATGGTAGGTATATTGGCAGCCAAAAACTCATGAAACCTTCAGCCCCGCTGTGGTATTCCAAACCCTGTTTCAAGTACCATGCAGGATTATATTCTTTCATTATCTTTCAGAAGCTAAAATAGTAGCAATATAAGTGCATAATTGAAATCTAGAGTAAATTTAATCTATAAGTCACCCATTTATGTTTAGGGTTTGCACGGCTAAATCAAAAGATATATAGTTAAAAAGAATTATAGTGAATAATAAGTACATAGTATATATATAGAAGTAGTATCAACTGTGGACCGCTACGCTACGCTACACTATTTGACCGCTAAGTGTTAGCGTAGCGGGTTTTTTTTCCCCAGAAAATTTGTAGCGTTAGCTGAAATTTCACTCCGCTACACTAACAGTTAGCGTAGCGACAAATTTTTCAGTCCATTTTTTTGTAGCGTTAGCTGGGAAAATTCACTGCTACGCTAACAAGTAGCGTAATGTTTCTGGCGCTAACAGATTTTGAAGTTTTCAGTAGCGTAGCGGCATCATTGCTATGCTACGCTAAATGTTAGCTGTTAGCTGCTTTTCTTCCTGTTAGTTAGCTGATTATTTCCCACTAGTTAGCTGTTTTTTCCCCGCTAGTTAGCTGATTTGTTTTCTGCTAATTAGCTGGTTTTTTTCCACTAGCTAGCTGTTTCTTCCCCGCTAGTTAACTTTGAGAATTACAAGCTAAAACTAAATGTTAACTGTCAACATCAATGTTGCAAGCAGTAAACTCAAGTAGTGTCACCAATTTGAATTGATCCCATGGTCAGAGGTATGGATGGTCAAATCCCAATGCATCTTCATCACCACTAAACCATAGGGAACACCTTTTAGTATATGGTATGTTTGAAAAATCATAAGTCCACTGCAAACTTCAAACAGACTCTGAACAAACAGATTTATAAAAAGATTATGTATCCAACACTTCTGCTGTCAATTGTAACTGTTGCCAATGCTGAGGTTCAGTAGAGATGGTATTTACATGTGGGTAAATTTTGATAGAACAGATAACTGAGCCCTGAGTGGTAAACTTGAGAACATTACTGAGTAAGTTATTCAAGATATGACGGATCCTACAACAATCACCAACAACAATTGTTTGCGGGTTGAGTAGAGGAGAGATTGATTGGTGGCATTGAAATTGATTAGATTGAGATCTGGCCGCATAAGCAAAGAATTTCTCAGTTTCTGAGATTAGCTGGGCTAGATCAAACGGCTCATGTCCAAAGGTTATTTTACGGGATTCAATTTAACTGATATCTAAAACATCTCCAACAACAGTGAGTGATCTGCAGAAGCTTCAATGGTTTCTGCATGATCTCTCTGTTGTGGGGTAAGCTCACTATTGAGGAGGAGATCAATCATTCCTTGCAGTCCGTCTTTGTTATGATTGGGTTGTAAGGTGGATTGGATCCTTCTGGAATTCGCTGGGAGCTTGTCCTTATTCAAGACCAATTGTGATCCGGCATCCCATCAATTCCAAGATTGTCAACGAGATCCAATGACAGATCTGAGCATCTTCTACAATCAACACTCAAGGTTTTCCTAGCCAGCTGTTGATCTTTGTTGGAAGTTGTGGGATTGGTGCCATCATTGAAGTGAGATTAGTTGCAAAGTATTGAGCTGGGGTCATGATGAAAGACGTGGTGATGTGATCAAGAGGCTTGCTTGACTGATGGGGTGCTTCTTCTGGACTATCAACTGGATCAAGAACTTTTGCTTATTGCTTCAAAATACCCGGAAAGAGATAAGTCATCATCAGTTTATCAGTCAAATGGAAGGGAATATAGATATAGATATATATATGTATAATTATCTAGATGTGGATTGTCAATATGAAATGCTGCAAAATGAACGAACGTGAGGTGAGTGAGTTTTGAAGTGGTTGCAAAGGTAATTCCAGATGGTGCTGAGACGGTTGATGTTGGGAATTGAGATCGGTTAAGAGATCGATTTGACATTGTTGGAGGTCTAATCTGTTGTGAGCCTGATCAAGCTTCTCCCGTAAACTTTGGCATTGCTTGGTGAGTTGGTTTAATGCAGAGGTAGTCTTGATTTGGTGGCTCATTGTTTGATTGACAATATCTTCTGTTTGTTCACTACTGCAGCTTGATAGACATTTGGTCTGAGGTGGATTTTCAACAGGCTTTTGGCATGTAGCTGGGACCTTGCGTTTGATGTGATCCAATTCAGACCACATATCCGCTCAAAAGTGTGGATGGTAAAACTCCCATTGCAGGAAAAACAGAGAGGAGAGGTTAAATTCAGTTTTATCGGAACACTATCACTTTGAAAAAACAGAGAGCAAGGGCTATCGGGTTTGAGTTCAAATGACCGGCTGAACAAGATGAGGCAAATTGAGAGGAAGAGAGACAGTCATAGAAAAACAGTTGCGGAGTTAAGGAATTGGAAGTTTGGACTGTTGGTTTGGATTCAGTGGGATCGGGCTGATTGAAGAGACAATGACCGAGGGAATGTGTACAATACGGGGCAGCTGGTAGTGGTATCAGTCGACTTGCTCCAGGCAACAAGCACTGAAGATGGGATGAGACGGAGTCAATTCACCCAAAATCCGAGTGGGATTTGGAGGGTGTTGACCCTGGATTGATACAGCTTCTCAATACCATCCTCAGTGACCCAGGTTGACCAATGCTCCTGTGTATTATCAAAGGCATACAGGGTAGAAGTTGTAGGTTAGTGGAAAGGGTAATAGGTTGTTGTGGTTGCCTTGGGACCTTGGGCCAAGAAACACTGGTTGAGGCTGATTTCAAACCCAGTATTTGATGGTATTACTACTTTGTTGCTGGTTGGCTTAGCCCAAACCAAGCTTCAGCTCACCTTGGGACATTACTGTCTAGCTGGGCCCTTTTTTCAGCCACATTTCACTGGATATTGTCTCTCTTTTTTTTAAAAAAAAATGTTTCCTTTATTATATAAAGAGTGTACTTTTCCCTGTTTCTCAAAAATCATCGACATCAATCTTCACTTTGTCTGCTCTGCCCTGCAATATTCCTACCTGCTGAACCAAATATATTAGACTTTTTCATCCCACTACAATCTAGCAACTCCTCTTCTATCTTATCACTTCCATCTCCAACCCATCCAACACTTTGAAGTAAACCAGAAATGAACCTCCAACCCCAAATTCAACTCAATCTTCCTGGAGAATGTGTGACTGGCCATACATCTCCCCTCTCAACCGCTGACCATGGAGCCAATGGGGATTTTAAAGACAAACAAGGCTGTTCTAAGAAAAAAAAGCCAAAGAGGTCTGTAATTTCTTTTTTTCCTTCAGAAACACCCATGTGAACATTTGCTGAACCCTGCATTTCTTTTTTGCTTGTTCTGCATCTTTTGTTTTGGATTTGCTTTCTTTTCCATTGCTTTGGGAATTATGAATACTGCCTGGACAAATTTCACTTGAATAACACATCTTGCTCATATGGAATTTGTCCAGAACAGTAATCAGAATGCCCATCAGCAAAAGAAAAGAAATGCTTATTCATACCAAAGGAGGCGACAAAAGTGCATCAAGAACTGCCACCAGACCTTCACCACTGCACCCCTACCACCTGGCGGTCAAATCCTTGTTGTAACAATGAAGCCATTTGATTTGTTTCCCAACATAACAAAAGATTACAATGAAAGGAAAGCAAAAAAGGAGGTACACAGAGCCGCTTACTCGAATGATAAAACCAATGTAACCAAACCTTCAAATGTTCCAATTATTGCCCAAAAACCAACTGAGGAAGAAAATCAATCAGCACATGCAATTGTTCAAAAAACCTTTTGCATAATTGACTCTGGCCACACAATGATCTATGGCCAAAAAACTAGTCAAGTGGTGGCAGCTGTCCAATTCATGAAATTGGAGAGCTTAACCAATGAAGAAAGGGATGGCTTGGATTTCCTCTGCCAGTTTTTACACAGATGTAAAGAGTTCATTTCACCTGTTGGTTCAAAGACTAGAAAATGTGCAGGCATAATGTGGGCGGTTGGATGGAGAAAAGGATATGAAGGCCTTGAAATTCTTGGACAATACCGACATCAAAATGCAATCAATGCTAATCCCATTGCATTCAAAAACCTCATGAAGGACTCTCTGCAGGCTGGAGAGGTTTTCTGGAAATTGTTGTTGAAACTTTGTGCTCTATGATGCGCTCTTGGCGTCACATGTGCTCTCAGTCAGAGTGAACCACCATTTAAACCTAATTCATCCTCTTCCCTTGTCGACATCTTCATTCCACAACATCTCAGTTTACCACTCCACCTCTTCTCTTCCTTCTCATTACTTCCCACTCATTCACTTCCACTTCTTCCGCTTCCACTTCTTCTCCCATTCACTTCTCATTGCAGCGTTCTCATCAAGACTCACTCCTCACTCGAATCAGCTTTAACTCGGCCAGTCTTTCTAGCTGCCAACTTGGTGAGAAATGCACCATCAAGCATTTCCCTTCTATTCTTATTCTTTATAATCATCATTAACTGATACCTTACCTCTACCTTGTTCTCAGTACTGTCATCTCAGATCACTCAAATCTCTCTATCATTATTTGGCTCTTCATTAACCTCATCAGTAGGGTGTGTTAGCTTTTTACTTCAAAACAACGTTGATCAAATACTAATTTTCAGTCATCTCAGTTCTACATCTTAATTGTCCATCTACTCCAAGTTATTGGAAACTTCACATCTCTTTACTCTACGCTTCAGGGTCTGTATTTTTTATTGTAACTTCATTTTTATGTTATCATCTTGCTCTTACATTTTCAATCCTGTTCTAGTTTCTGGTCTTTGTCTTTAAGCAATAAACTTAGGTCATAGGTTGAATAATTGTTCCATGGGTTTGGAAATATTGCTGTTGAAAGGAATCACGAACACATGGAAAATTGCAACATCCCCTCCTTTGCTGATAACAACTTCCCTAAGGTCTCAGGCGATGAATCACATTTTACCTTTGCTTCTAATTTAGTATTTTCTTCTCATGGTCTTTATAATCATCCCCATGTAGATGATGGTGATGCGTCTGAGCTTCCTTTGGCATTTTCTCTAGTGATTCCAATTTCTAAAGTCACTGGTGAGATTGCTGTTGATGGCTATGATGTTGAAGATGGCCAATTTATTTTTCAAGACATTAGAGTAGCACTAGATTTCAAACCCAACACTATCTGTCAAATGATATTCCGCACACAACAATATGTACGTGGAACTTTACAACCATATGAAACTACTAATTATACTAAGCTAGGGATTGCTTTACAGGTTGCAACTAAGGCTAGTACTAAATGTAAAAAATATATTGGGGGAGAATATGATGATGATATTGATAAATACTTTGGTGGAGTAGATGAACTTTTAGAAAAACTAGAAATTAACAAATGATTAGTTAAATATTAAAAAGCTTCCTTCACTCATTAAACTTCTTTGCAAGCTTCTTCTATGACTTATATTTCTATTGATTTTATTTAAGATCTAAATATAATTTTAACATTTAAATTCTTGTCCAAAAATTGTGGGAGAGGCTTGAAATATAAAATTTCATCAATGTATGACACACTGGGAAATTTGAGAGTTGAGTAGATATTATGAGATACTTTTATTATGTACATGAACATATATTTTGGGATGATTTAAATCATCAAACCTGAAAGCCAAGTTATAAATTACAGTATTTATTTCCACAATAAAAAATTCATGCTTTGAATTGATCCAAGTATCTGGGGATCATTCTACACATATTTAGAAAATTGAAAGTGTATAGATGAAAAACTGCCATGTGTTTTGATGAAAAGATAAATATGTGGATAGTTTTTTTAAGGGATAATATAATTGAAGCCTACATATTATTTGTTTGTCCCCAGAGGGGATTGAAGAGGAGACATGATTCCTCTTACCAATATGCATGTGACATGGATCCTGTTATGTGGAGCCACAATCAAACCAGATACTTTTTTTCAAATCCTCACTTCAGAGCAGAATTCATATTTACTATCATCTTCAGAGCAGAATTTATATTTACTATCATATAATTAATAATAAAAATGTCTCAGTCTCAGTCTAGTCAACCAGCACAAGTGCATCATCAAGATAGAAACATTAGCGATTAATCTGGAGGCCATACCTGTTGAACTTCCAGTCTGGGAAGTCATTTTCACCCCACTGCGGCGAGTCACGAGGACAGGGGGTAATGAGATGGACAAGGGCGAAACCTAATAATCGAATATAAAAAGACTCTATAATTTTCTAATTGTATTTCTCTTTCTTCATTCGATTATAATTGTTTCTTCCTTGAGTCTCATCTCATTGTCTCACATCGTTCTTTGTCTCTCCTCGCCAGGTTTGGGCTTTTCTCAATTACATCTCTCTTTGTTATATTTCTCACATGTTATCTTTTATCTCATTTCTTCTCTCTACGTTTGTTAGGTCTGCTCATCTGTCTTCGCATCGTCAGCACACGTGGTCGTGATTCTGACATACTGGTTGGAAACCAAAAGGTTAGAAATAAAGATTCGATTATAATTGTTTCTTCCTCGAGTCTCATCTCATCGTCTCACATCGTTCTTTGTCTCTCCTCGCCAGGTCTGCTCATCTGTCTTCGCATCGTCAGCACACGTGGTCGTGATTCTGACATACTGGTTGGAAACCAAAAGGTCTGCTCATCTGTCTTCGCATCGTCAGCACACGTGGTCGTGATTCTGACATACTGGTTGGAAACCAAAAGTTATTTGGTCCATTAGGTTATGAGCCCAGAAGCGAATTAACTGCCAAATTAACAACGACCACGATCATCATGACTGATCGAACTTCGAATCCAAATCTGCCAACTCTCACCAACATCAACTGGGTTTTATGGCAGAATTCAATCGAAGGATACATGAAGCAACATGACCTATACTCCTTTATATCGTCTAGTCGACCCAATCCAACTGATTCTTCCCTCGCTACTGTTTTCGAGACTAAAAAACAGAGAGCATCTGGAATACTTCAACAGTTTATGGGGATTTCCAATTATCAGAAATTTAAAACTGATCTCACTAAAGACGATCCTAGAGCGATGTGGCTAAAACTCGAAGGTCATTATCAATCCAAAGCCATAGCGAATCAATCTAAAGTCTATCAAGACTTTCTTGCAATGAAATTCAGAAATAACGACCTTGAAACTTTTATCATCGATCTAACCGCTCAGATAAGCAACCTGAATGCTGTCGGACTCAGGATCGGAATTCCAACAGACTTCAAACTTCATGAAAATCTGTTCTGCGAGTCAATCTTAGAAAAGATTCCAACCGATTTAGTTCATACTCGAGAAGTTCTTCTATCCGGAAGACCACTTACTGTAGAATCTACATTTGAACTGCTCGAACGAAGGCGACATGATGACCCATCTATTCGAGTCAAGAAAGAAGAGTCAGCTCGAAAAACTATCTCAACATCTTCGGAAGCTCGATGCTCAAACGGCATTCACAATCCCAATGCTAATCATGAGGAAGACCGATGCTTTGAGCTCCATCCTGAGCAAAAAGCTAGAATGCTACGAAAACGCGCCAAAGCTCAAGGGAAGGCTAAGATTGCAACTCAGGACGAATTGGATTCTTCAACCTCAAGCATCGCATGGCATTGTGTCATGAAAGCCAAATCCTTGAATCTTGGAACGAACACTGCATATTTAGACAGCGGCGCTTCTCATCACATGGTGTCAAGTCGTGATGCTTTTTCCACATACTCGACGGACTCACAATGTAAGATTGAGCTGGCGGACGGGAAATCAATTATGTGTCCGGGCCGAGGAAACGTCTATGTCAAAACGGAATCCGGACAGCCACTCAAGCTCGAATGCCTACACGTTCCTCAGATTGTCGGAACTCTCATCAGTCAGGGGCGACTGCTTTGCAGAGGCATGGATCTAGTGAGAACTGGTCCTATGTCCTGGGATCTTGTCAATGAAGGATTGGTCATGTTCAAAAGCAAACTGAGCGATCAGGACGTCCTACTAGTGAAAATCGAGATCATCAAAGGCAAGTCATCTCACTTGGCTAAGATATCGAAAACTCAATCTGATATTGATAATCTTCACAGAAGGGCGGGACATCCGAGAAATGAATCCTTAATGAAAATGTACAACCTAGTAAATGTTCATGTGAACTGCGAATCATGCTCATTGTCAAAATCTCATCGACTTCCTTTCCCTGGAGTCCTTCCAATCTCAAGTCATTGTCTAGAGTTTGTTCACTTCGATCTAAGCGGGAGAATAAATCCACCGACCACTGAAGGATTTGAATATTACTTTAAAATAACAGATCAATACTCCTCATTTAAATTTGTATTTCTTTTGAAGAAGAAATCCGAATCATTTTCTCACTTTGAAAGATTTTACAATCAAGTGACAAATTTTCATTCGCGAAAAATCAAACACATTACCACCGATGGTGGGGGTGAATTTAATTCAAATGAATTCAAATCATTCCTAGATTCAAAGGGGATAATCTCACACATTACGGCCCCATATACTCCTCAGCAAAATCCAGTAGCTGAGAGAGGTAATCGTACGACAACCGAGAAGGCTCGAACGCTTCTTCATCAGTCCAATCTGCCTCAATCATTGTGGGGATATGCAGTCGAAACCGCTGTATTCCTTGAAAATGTAACTCCGACTCGAAAGAAGAACTGGGCCACTGGGTATGAACTCTGGTTTCATCGCAAGTTTGACTACTCCAGACTTCGTCCATTTGGGTGTCGCGCCTATATCAACATTCCAAAATCGAAAAGAATCTCCAAATTCTCGGAAACGTCAAGGAAGGGTATTCTAGTGGGATACCAGCCGGGTATGCACAACTGGTGCATCCTTCGAGAGGACAATTGTGTGGAGTTAAGTCACGATGTTAAATTCGACGAGACTTTTTTTCCAGGAATCTCCACCTTTGACCCGGCTGGCCTAGTGTCACCGTCTGAGCTGTTTTCTGAATCATGGGAACTTGAAGATAATGGATCGACCCCTGTCGTCGAGCATCTAGATTCAAATGAAGCCGACAATATCAATCACGATGAAGCTCTTGATAATTCAGAACCAATTCAATCATCAAGTACCGATACTATGGCTGTACCACAGACAGTCTTGACAAATCGTCCAGGATTTGACATGGTTCTACAACCCCTCAATCAAGTAGCTCCAAACAACATATCGTCAGCAATAGATGAAAACAACATCATCACCGGTCGAAGAAGAGCGCACCTGGCAGTGGTCAATGAAGATTATGACTTCAATGTGCAGTGTTTCTTGGCAGGGGTGCAGTACTTCGATCAAACCTCAGAAGCTCCAAAATTGTACTCTAAGGCGATAAAATCATCTGATTCCGTTTGCTGGATGAAAGCCGTGGACGACGAGTTAATGGCTATGGAAAGATTGGGGGTATGGAAGGTAGTCGACATTCCAGAGGGGGTTAATCTGCTGAACACCGTTTGGATTTTCAGAAAGAAGTTCGATGAAAATGGCGAACTGTCAAAGTACAAAGCTAGGCTTTGTGCTGCAGGGAATTTTCAGGTGGAGGGCATCAACTACACCAAGACGTATGCTCCAACTGGGAGGCCAACTGCGTTGAGGGCTCTGTTGTCAATGGGATTCTCAAGTGGTCTGCAGGTGCATCAAATGGATGTGAAGAACGCTTTTCTGAACGGGAAACTAGATGAAACCATTTATCTCAGGTCGCCGGCAGGACTCATCTTGGAAAAAGGGAAATGTCTCCTCCTATTGAAGTCTATCTATGGCCTAAAGCAAGCTCCTAGAGTATGGCATCACGAGCTTTCAGCCTTCTTCAAATCGATCCGGTTCTCCCCATCTGCTGCCGATCCGTGCTTGTTTTCTTCAGATGACTCAAAATGGAGGTGTTGGGTGCACGTTTATGTAGACGATATGGTGATCGTTAGCGACAACGTTGATAAGTTCAAGAGTCTCATTAATAAACGTTACCTAATGGAAGATCTAGGCCCTCTCAGACATTTACTCGGTATGAAGATTGAAAGCGACTCAAATTCAATGAAACTTTCTCAAAGCATATACACTAAGAAGATACTATCATCCGACGGTATGGGTAACTGTAGAATAGCCAGTACTCCCCTAGTCCCCAACACCAGACTAATCTCGGCGTCACCAGAAGATCAAGCCGAATTCAACACTCTAGGTGTGAACTATAGAAGGGCTGTAGGGCTTCTAAACTACCTCGCGGTATCAACCAGGCCCGATATCTCGTTTGCAATGTCGCAGCTATCTCAATTCCTTGAGAAACCGGGCATCAAACACTGGTTGGCGTGTCTTCATCTCCTTCGATACCTCGCTGGCACTCCTGACAGAGGGCTGAATTTGGGAGGATCCACTTCTTCGGTTCGTGTCTACACCGATGCTGATTATGCCAACGATCTGGAAACCTCACAATCATACTTCGGTTATATTACCCTGTGGGGTAACAGCTTGATTTCATGGAAGGCAAAGAAGACTCCCTCGGTCTCAACGTCAACCACAGAAGCTGAATACACAGGTCTTTATGAAGGCGGTCGCAAAGCGGTCTGGGTCAAACTCCTTCTCAAAACATTTGGTATTTTTCATACATCTCCAATTGAAATCTTATGCGACAATCAGGCGGCCATAGCGCTATCAAAAAACACGATTTTTCATGACCGAACTAAGCATTTTAGAGTTCACTTACATTGGGTCAGACAGAAGATCTCAGAAGAAATCATTTCAGCAACTTACATATCTACACACTCAAATCTAGCTGATTTTCTTACCAAGTCTCTATGCAAGATCAAGCACAACAAATGTATTGAAGGCATCAACATGGCGGGTTGAAAATGAGGGGGGATGTTGAACTTCCAGTCTGGGAAGTCATTTTCACCCCACTGCGGCGAGTCACGAGGACAGGGGGTAATGAGATGGACAAGGGCGAAACCTAATAATCGAATATAAAAAGACTCTATAATTTTCTAATTGTATTTCTCTTTCTTCATTCGATTATAATTGTTTCTTCCTCGAGTCTCATCTCATCGTCTCACATCGTTCTTTGTCTCTCCTCGCCAGGTTTGGGCTTTTCTCAATTACATCTCTCTTTGTTATATTTCTCACATGTTATCTTTTATCTCATTTCTTCTCTCTACGCTTGTTAGGTCTGCTCATCTGTCTTCGCATCGTCAGCACACGTGGTAGTGATTCTGACATACTGGTTGGAAACCAAAAGGTTAGAAATAAAGATTCGATTATAATTGTTTCTTCCTCAAGTCTCATCTCATCGTCTCACATCGTTCTTCGTCTCTCCTCGCCAGGTCTGCTCATCTGTCTTTGCATCGTCAGCACACGTGGTCGTGATTCTGACATACTGGTTGGAAACCAAAAGGTCTGCTCATCTGTCTTCGCATCGTCAGCACACGTGGTCGTGATTCTGACATACTGGTTGGAAACCAAAAGTTATTTGGTCCATTAATACCCGCAGATCTTCAAGAGTAACAACCCCTATGAGGAGATCAGGAATGATTCAGCCTTTGCCAGATTCAGGTCAATCAATGGTGCAACCACTTTTTTCAGAAAGAATTCAACCAACTATGTCAAATGTCCAATCCAAAAAACAAAAGGACCCTACATCAGAATCTCCAACTGACGAACGAAGCACTCCACTCCCTGGAAAGAAACAGAACAACAATAATCTGAGTCAGCCCTTATCAACCTCTGAAGTTCCAAGCTCAGAGGTGATTGATCTTGCTCAAGACTCCGATGACAAAAACACAAAGGAAAAACCCAAAAGTCATAAGAAAAACCCTGAATTTGATGATCCAAAGGATTTTTTTTCCAAACCAACTCAACATCAAGGTGATGTGTGTAATTCTTGATAGCTAAGTGTTTGAAATGAATGTATACTAATATAACTGTTTAAAAAAGCCTTTAAGTAAAGTGCCATCAACCTATACCTGCTTGTGGTTCAAGAAGGATGTCAGGGTGTCTTTAAGGAGCTTTTCAAACCTTCAAACTCATCGTGATGGTTCCTGTCAAAAAGGAAGGATTTCTGATGGATGCCCCAATTGTCATCAAGAAATCTCTTCTGGCGCCAAGCTTCCACCAACAGCACTTGAAGAGGAAAGAATCAAACAGACTACCCAATCTGGATTGCTCACCAAACATTTTTCCCCTGTTGAAAAGTTTGACAATCAGGTTCTCAATCAAATAATAACTCTATGGCTGTTACGGCAATCATTACCTTGGAACTGTGTTGAAGACCCCTATCTCCAAGCTGCCTTCTCCTATTGTCAAGCAGGAGCAAATTTGTTTAAACAAAAGTGGGCTGCAACTTCTGGACAAGTGGTATACTTGGACTTACAAGAGGCTATGATATGCTGGTTGAAGGTGAGTGATACGATTGCGTTCATTACATGTAAAAAAATATACTTATTTCCCTTTAAACAACATTTCAACAGGATTCTGAGAGCAAGTTTAACTTGATACACAATGTTTGGACAACAAAAGGAAATTGCTTTGGATTTATTGGAGCTTCTGTCTCTTTTATTGATAAGGATTGGAACTATCTAGTGCTGCATCTGACACTCAAGCTAGTGGCCTGGCACCATAAGGGAAGCATGCTGGCTGAACCTGTTGTGAACGTATTGAAGAAACATGATTTACATAATAAGATAAGCACCCTTTGATTAATCACTGGTAATCTGCCAAAAACTTATTTATTTTTTGTCCTATAAACACATGCTTTGCCAGACAACTGATTCGGGATCAAATAACAACACAATGGCCAAAAAAATGCACTCCAAACTTGCTGCCCTTCCCCAAACCACGGAAGTATTTTGAGGTGGTGGAAGGTATAGCTTCTATTTGTTCTCAGCTTTTTCCACTTGTGTTTGTTAGCTCATATTGATTTTAACAATGCTACTTAACCTTTTCAGGTTCATTCATCAACATATCCAGTTCTTTCATCATTAGCAAGGGACTAATTGGCCAGCTCAGCATCATCTTGTGCTGCAGAGCGTACATTTTCTTCTGCTGCCAATGTTTGCTCAAGTGGCTGAGGAAGCTTGAACCCACGGACAATTGAGAGGTGTGTTAGTAGTCACATGTGGTTGAAAGACGGTATACAGGTGGCTGGAAAGTTTGAAAAAGCTCAAGGCATTGTTAACAACTATACAAATTTTTCCCAAAAAAATAATGAAAATAAATAAATAAATAAAATTCTTATTGCTCTTGTTCATTGGTCTCAATATTTCTTCCTTGTTTCATGGATTAATGAAAAAAAATTGTATATACAAACAGTTTGCACAATAATTGCTATCTGACCGCCTTCATATTATCCTTATTCCCTGTTTTTTTTTTTTTTTTTTTACTCTTTAATATTGATTTATGAGAGCCTCTTCTGGTTCACTATGGGTGAGTGGTATAGCTGAGCAGGGCGCTACGCTAACATGTAGCGTAGCTGAAAAGAGCGCTACACTAACAGTTAGCGTAGCTGACAAGAGCCCTACGCTAACAGTTAGTGTAGCGTTTGTTCCAGCTAACACCGCTACAAATCAGCTAACAGGTAATTCCTGTAGCGTTAAATTTTGTTTTTTGAAGTCGCTAACGCTACACTACCGCTATTTTTTTTTTTTGACAAAATTTTTGTAGCATTAGCTGAAAAAAAAAAACCGCTAACAGTAACTTTGTGTTAGCGTAGCAACAAAAGCTAAAATTACACTACACTACAGCTATTGTTAGCATAGCGGGCCCACCGTTGGTAGTATATAGTTTAGTGTCTGGTCACAAGACGCAGCACATGCTTTGTGGCACAGCCTAAGTACATAACCTCACCAGCAGACATAGCTCACTTTATGCACTCCCTGAATGAAGCAGTGCAAGATTAGAAAACATCACCAGCATAAAAAGCTCACCTTATGCACTCCATGCATAAAGGCAGTGTAGAACAAGAAACCCCACCAGCATAAATACCTCAATCAGATGTCCCACCAGCAAAAATCCCTCATATTTTACTATATAAGGAGGCAGGGATAGAGAGAAATTGGACTCATCCCACTCCCCACCATCCAGCTAGCAAACTAAATAAAATTACCCATCCATATAATAGTGTGATCCTAATCAGGTGACCCACAACAGAATCTTTCATATCAGTTTAAGATACACAAAAGAAACAGAAAGGAAAATTGTACTCTTTTAAATAAAGGTTAAGGAAGAGGGTACAACACTTTGAATATTTCACATTATACCAAAACATCCTTCTACTCATTTCCTCAGACTGCATCTAAAAAGAAAGAAATAAATAAATAAATCATAAACACATAAATACTGTTTCCTCATCAACTCCAAAGCTTGTATTCCATTTACCAGAACTTTCTGTAACAATCCATCCACTATCTACTTCCCTGATCCCTTCATCAAAGCTCATTTCTGATTATTTGTATGTTGAAATTAGACCGTTGTCTGATAAGAGATTACTAGATAAATAGTTCTCTTAAAGAAAACAAAAAGAAAGTTATCAGCCACAAAAATAAATAAAATTGTTGTGTTAACTCTTGTAGTAACTAGAGGGGCAGGTCTTTCAAACCACCCTTAAAAGTTGTAATAGATTCATACATACCTGAAATACTATAACTGCTATTTCCCCCTCACAGAACTACCCCCATAAAAGCCTTACTATGGCAATGGAGGCCAATCCCAGTACCCTTGATTCTTTCTAAACAACTTCAGACCCAAGCTATTTTGCAAAATCACTTGAATGGAACAAGAAACCTTCAATAATCTAGTGAAAGATTTCCAAATAAATAATATCCTTCAGGATTTTTGCTCAGTCTCTGTTGGAGAACAATTGATAATATTCTTGGATATTTTTTGTAACAACAATTCCATGTGAAAAACAGCAGTCAAGTTTTTCCATGGTTTGTACACAGTCACCCGGTGAGTTTTCCAAGTCAAGACCCTTTGTGATTACAATTACACTAATGTATGATTGACCCATGAGCTATAGTTACTTTGGAGATGTTCTTGATGCACTCTTTACAATCTATCCCAACTACATCAAGTTTGACATGGTGTTGTGTAAACAGCCAGACAAACTCAAGTTACGCCCCAAATACAAGCCTTTCAAACATGCCCTTGATTCCCTGGACGGAGTATATGTTCAAGCTTTGGTACCAGCAGACTTTCAAAGTACCTGGCAATGTTGAAAAGGCTTCCTTGCGCAGAATGTTCTAGCAGCTGTGAATTTTAATTTTGAATTTGTTTTCATTTTGGATGGGTGGGAAGGAAGTTCCCATGAAACTTGAGTGTTCACCAATGCAACCTCAAAGGGTCTGAAGATTCCTCTGAAGCAATATGTTTTAGCTGATGCCTGTTATGGTCTTTGACAAGTATTGTTGACATTGTTTTGGGGTACACGGTATCACTTGAAAGAGAAAGCTGCAGCTGGATTAAAGCCTTCCAACAAGAAGCATCTCTACAATTTACGGCATGCCACACTCTGGAGTATCATTTAACGGATTTTTTGTTGTTTCAAAAGAAAGTTACCAATCCTTCAATCAGCTGCAGAGGTGGAATTGGCAAAGCAAGTCTGTCTTATCTACACACTCTGCATGCTCTGGAACTACATCCAAGTTCATGAATCCCTTGAAAACCTATTTGATGACCCTGACAAAGACAAGCAGATAATCAAAGCCGCAAGCATGGAAAATGAGTTTTTCAATGTTTCTGAGGAGGATGTGATAATGAAATATTGCCTCAAAAGAATAAAAACAAAGCTATGGCAACAGTAAATTGCTTATACAAACCTATGATAATTTTATTTTATGTTATTTCTGTTCCTCTTGGGTTTTTTTATTGCAATTTAGAAAAATTGAATTATCTTGGCCCAAATTCAGATCTGAGATGCAGATGAAAGAGACAGGAGAAGGAAAAAGGAAGGAAAAAGGAAAAAGGTGGAGGAGAAGGAAGTGGAATGAAATTTGCATGAGATTTAGATGAGGAATCAATTTTGTTGAAAAATCTTTTGAGGTTGTTCATTGTCAGTGTATTCAATGGTTTTTATAAAAAACTGGAATAATTCAAACTAAAATGAAAAAAGGAGACATATACATGTTAGCCAATGATTCTCAAACAAGACAAGAGTTATAATGACTAAACTTGTCAATTCATCTTCTAATTTGACACTTGGTTTTCAAGCCAGAGCTAGCAGGTCCAAGGTTTTGCGTTTCAACTAAGTGTAAGAAAAGTACGGGCCTTGGTCTTGTTCTCAAGAATCAATACAAATTCAAAATCCATATGATCATCAACTTTTTCTAAGAATCTTTCAGCACAAACATCTAGTGCCCGTTCCAAAGAAGATTGACTGATATTCATTGCTTGGGAGCCAGTTGCATTTGGAGGTTTAATGGAGTTTGAATGTTCTGATATTGCAGTTGCAATTTTCAAGAAGGCACCCATAAGTTCCTTAGAGTTTTTGGAGACAGAGTGGTTCTGTCAGCCCTAGAGATACTCCAGAGTATCCTAAGCACTGACTAAACTACAAAATACAATAAAAATAATGTATTACTAATGTAAATAATAACATATCATAAAATATTATTATATCAATCAACTCAGAATGTAAAATTAAGTGGGGTAGCTCACTCAAACCATCACTAAATTCCTACTCCTTCTACTACTTTATCATACAATAAAGATACTTGAAGAAAAAGGGAATAAAAAGTATAAATTATGGATTAGAAAGTATTGTCATAAAAGCTGAGAGACAATAAACTTATTTGCATAAATATAATAATAATAAAATTATGCTTATAAGAAAGAAATTACCTAAGTGCGTGGTAATTTCCCAGTATTGTTCTATTAAATGAATTGGCCCATGATGTGATTGGTTATACATACATGTCATGAGGTCATGGGGACATAGAAAATACTGTGCTCAATTCAATACAATTCCCATTACATCATGGTACATTTGAATTGTAATACATTAGAGCAGAATTTAGAATAACATTCTAGAACCTTCCTCAAGGAATCTCTAGAATATAAAAGGAGGCCATTTCTGGCCTAGGATTGGTTCCTCAGCATATTCCCCCAGTACCATATTTGTAAGTACTCTGAATATTCTCCTCCTACTTTTAGAGTAGTTTTATCCCCTTTATCCAACCCACCTTATTTACTGGACTAGTTATCAAGCTATCTTAGAACATCCCCATCTTAGACCTTGGACTATTCCTTAGAAAGCAGTTGCTGCAAGACTACCACCTCTGACAGTAGCCAATCAGCTCAAGTGCTTGCCAGCTGCTTAGTAACAATTTATATTGTTACACTCTCAAAAAGACAGAAAGATAGCCAAACCTATATGGTTAGCTGTTAGTCTTCTCCTGATTGACTTATTTGTATATCAAAGGGACAATTCCAAAGGAGTTTTAGGTTATCCTCTGTGCATAGTTTGAACACTATAGAGAGAATAAGACTTGTGATTATTCTGATAACCTTTCAGCACAGTGATAGTACCTGGCTTTTTATAGACATTAAGCCAGTGTTTCATACACATAGCTGACAGGTTCACTCCATTTAATTCTTCCATCTTGCCTTCAATGACAGAATTTTTGGACTCACCTACTTGTTTAGCAGGTGCACTGGAAGTTGCAGTTGATTTGACTGGGGAAGAAAGCTTGATCTCATCATCACTGCTTTCATCTTGTACAGTTCCTGCCTTTATTTTTGAAGCTGGGAGGACTTTGAAGGCATTGGTTGATTTAGGAAAGAGATGACTTGCTGCTGTTTTGCCCGTGGAAACCTTCCCATGGAAGACACTTGCTGCAAGGTCATATAAAGGAAAGGGTTTGCCCTTCAGTTTTCCATATTTGCTCCGGGGGTGACTTTTGAGGAGCTCCTCCCACACAGCATTGTCCACAGTGAAAGTTCTACAATGATTGTCCCACCTGAATCCACTTTGGTTGCGGAGAAATTTGAAGTCAAGATAGACCTTGCAGAGGTTTTTCTTCTAGTTTTCACTTGGTCCTTTGTGAAGCTGAGTTTATGTTTGTTGTTAATATTATTGATGAGTTGCATCTATCCTTTGGGCTTGAGGCCACCAGTATCAGTTTGAAAGCCAGCATTGAAACTTACTGCAAGCTCCTCAAGGAGGGTTGCCCGTTGCTCAGTGGTCCAACTGTGAGATTTTGTCTTGGTTTCCTTCTTAGAGTCTTTCTTATTGGTCTTGCTTGTTGTAGTTTCTGGGATTGGAACAGGAGTGGGGTCAGCTGACGGGCTAGGCAATCCAGAGGATGATGGTGGAGCAGGTGGTGAAATGTATTCAGTGAGGAGTTTTGGGTTGATAGACTTGATGCTTTTGAGGTTGAGGGACTTCATACTTTCTGTGATGGTGAGGTGTATAGGATATGGGAAAAAAAAATTGGCTCTCAAGAACAGGGTCAGACCTGTTTTTTAAAATTATGGTTTTTGGAAGATAAACATTTATTTCATTTGCAAAAGAACTGGTCCTATGGTATTGTGTTTTTACAAATGTTTGGACTTTTTGAAGATTTTTGGATGGCAAGGTTATGGGATTAAGGCCACAGCCCCACTTTAATCCTGATGTTACTGCCACACACAGCATCAGGAATCAGCCATGCTGATCATTAATGACCAGATCATGGGTTTTGAAAAACATAAAATATTGTTTTTTTTTGACAGATTTTAACAAATCTTGATGCAAATCAGTCCAAGCATTTGTAAAAACACAATACATGTTTTTTGTAATAAATGTGTTTTTTTTTAAAAAAAAACAAACAGTTTTCAGCCAAAAACCTGTTTATTTCCTGGCTGTGGTACAGGCCCTTAGTTGAACTAGGCTGCACCCAAACAATTTAAAATGGGTTCAACCAATAAATTACAAACACATTTATATTTCATCAGTTGAGATCAAGTTTAAATTGGTGGAGTGCATCCTAGTATAACTGGGATAGACTCATTTAACCTAGCTGTCTAACTCCTACTGACACATTTTATATGCCTTTTTTCCAACATGCAATGAAATTTCGGTCATCAACCCCAAAACATAATCCCTTTCCTTAACCTTTCATTGATTGGGCGCTCCACCTTTCAGATAAATCGGATACAAAAAGAAATTTAACCTCCAAAATTAAGTTTTTGGGGGTTCCCTTTTTATTACTCCCCTCACGCACATACAGACCCACATGTCGGCCGATGTTGAGGAAATCTAGAACACCCCAGCGGCTCCGGATCAAGCCCGGCCTTGAAAAGGCCGAACTATACCGCCCAGCGATCATGCCACCACGCACCCCGCTGAGGCTACTATCCTCCTCCGTCCTCATCCAGCGTCCGAGCCGAACTGTCTTCCAGCGATGTCCGTTCTCCAGCGGTCGGTTTTATGCCCAGAAGGAGCACGCCAATCCAGCAGCCCCAGCCTCTCCCTCTCCCTCTCCCTCAGCTACCTCGGCACTTGATTACAAGCTTTCGCACCCTCGAAAGAGGGCTCCTCTTCCCTCAATAGACCCGCCCAGTTGGAGTGCCGAACAGGCCGTAACCAACATCCTGTAAGTTATCTCTAGTTCTTGATCCCACACCATAGCCGCTACTTTCTTACCCAGCGTGATCCTGTTATTTGCACAGATACAACACTCCACCGCCTTCTACCCAGCCGCTTGCTCGTCATGTTCTCAACTGTCTCGTTCAAAATGAGCCCGGCGTCCTTTCCCGGGTGTCCGGTATTCTAGCTGGAAGAGGGTTCAACATCGAGTCCCTCGTCGTATGTGCTACCGAAATCCGGGAGCTGTCTCGGTCAGTTAGCCTCTTGCCCATCCCATATTTGATTACTTCCAACTAACTTCGTTCCTCTGCCTTGAAACTCTTATCCCAGAATGTGTATTGTCCTGAAGGGTCAAGACGCTGTCGTTGAGCAGGCACGCAGGCAGTTAGAAGATGTGGTAAGATCTTGCTCTGTGGTCGTGGTAATGATCATTGGTCGTTCATGCGACCATTTTTGTCTTACGTTGATTCGTCTAGGTGCCCGTCTGGGCCGTGCTCGATTACACGCACAACAAAACGATCGAGCGGGAGCTTTTGCTTGTCAAGGTTTCAATCCTGGGTCCCGAGTACTTCGAAGACCAGTTACACTCCAAGGCTGCCCCGGACAGCCCACAGTCATCCTTGGCTATGTCCGGCGAGACTACCTTGAACTCAGCTGAAAGTAGTTCAGTACAACAAGCTCGCCTGACTCCTTCTGAGGCCCTGCGACAGAAACATTTCCATCTCCAGGCGCTCACCAATCTGTCGAAGCATTTCGCAGCCAAGGTGGTCGATGTATCCAACGACGCTGTGATAATCGAGTTGAGCGCCAAGACGCCCAGGATCGACGCGTTCCTCAAGCTCGTCAGACCTTACGGTATCCTCGAAGCCGCTCGCACCGGGATGATGGTCATGCCCCGTTCGCCTATTGATAGTAATTGGCAAGGCATGGCCGATAGCGCCGAAACTGACGAGGTGGATGCTATCGATGCTGTAAGCCAATCCCCCCTACCATTATAAACCTTCAATTCCATCACCCATCACTTATTTTGGTTCCTTGACTTCTATTAGGGTTTATTGCCTCCTGGATGATAATATTTGTACTTTTTTCATTACATGTGTGTTTGTTTTTCTTGTTTTTGCAAGGCAGGCGGGAGGTTTGAATCTGCGCCCTAATCTCTTTGAGAAGCAAGTGAAGGCGGATAATAGAATACTTCCCGTCGAATACTACCTTGCAGATCTTGATTCAGAGCTGCAGAACACGTTTCTTTGCGGTTACAAAGGCTGTAGATCTGGAGGATCTGTAGATTTCGGGGCATATTGCTAGGATTCCGATCGGTACCCCGAACATTGCTTCACTGATCTGCTCTGCTTGTCTTGTGTCATTTTGTGACATCATTGCAATTTGGTAGCGGTTGTAGTGAAGTGGCAATGACGTTGAAGGACTTCCCTTTGGAAGCCTGTTCATCATCCAAAACTAGCCAGGTCTGGAAATTTGAATTAATGCCAGAATTACCCAGATTTCTTGTTCATTCTTCAGTATCCCCCAGATTGACCAATTAAGCTCCCTCACCTCTCCCTTGTTAGACTGTAAATCCTTAGAGGTGAAAAGTAGAAAACACCCCCCGGGGATATATTCACCATGCTCCAATCACACTACTCAGATGATACATCAGGAAACTAATCTAAGAAATGGAATAAACCTGTTTCATATTATTTCACTCTTAGTGGTCTTCCCCCATCACATAGAAGTATGGAGCATGATTGCCATTTTGTTTCTACATCTAATGTTTCTGGGCCTCTGGAATTGGGAGAGTAAATGTTCCAAGAGATGAGTTCCATCTATTCTAAACTGAAATCTGGAAGTATAACCCTTTTCACTGATATAATACAAATTAGCTCTTTGACAGGAGAAGTTATCTTTGCATATTGTTCCAGTCTCCAAGATGATTTTTTGATCATGGGTATGGTTTTTTGCTACCTGGGTGACTTACCTATGGCTGCAGAGGTCACAAATACACCCATTCCAATTTGGATCACATTTATCATTTCTTTGGGATAAACAGCTTACCAGCTCCATGGTGGTGTTGAAGTTTCAAACTAGGCACTCCTTGATACACATTGCTAAAAAATTGATTCAAGACTTCATACCAGAATTGGAGGCAATACATCATCATCACCATCATGAAAGCATACATATCAAATGTGTCCAACATTAGGCAATATGTAATTGGCTCAATGGTTAGACCATCATGCTGAGGTTGTGGGTTTGAGTACCACAGTACACAACCTCTCTTTTCACTTGATCCTTAGGATAGCATTCATGAGTGATGCTCTAACCATTGAGCTAAGCACACATTGCCTAATTTTGAACAGCTTTGATATGTATGCTTGTGTGATGATGATGATGTATTTACTTCAATGCTGGTATGAAGTCTTGTATGGATGTGTTAGCAATTTTTATCAAGCATTGCCTAGTTTTCCACTTCAAAATTCTCCTGTTCTTGTTACAAGTTTGCCAGCTAATGCTTCCAATCTTTCCAAGGACATTTTTTTAGCAGCATGGAACTGCCTGGCCTCATAATCAATTGAAAAAGTGAAAAGAGAGGTTTTGTGCTGTGGGACTTGAACCCAAAGCCTCATAACTCATGAGTGATGCTCTAACCATTGACACCACATGCAAACAGATGTCCATTTTTCATAATGGTCATCTAGGGAATTGAGGTGGGGTCCCCAGTTTTGAATTGTGACAGATGAGTGACAGCTCCATTCCCTCCAACCAGACAAATAGACAGCTGTTGGATAGCTGTCCAGTATCTGTTTTGAAATCTCCATCATGTTTCTGCTGTTGGAAAATATGATTCAGTGAGTTGTCACTTCTTCAACTGATATAAATTACACCTTTTTGCATCATTATTCACTCAACTCTTTCAGAATCTTGCCAAGAACATTTTTTTGACCTAATTACAGACCATATGAATCAAACAAATACCCCGCAAACAATTTTCTGTGATGGCAATACTGCCACCAATACCAACCCCTTTGCTCAATCCCCCCATCTCTAGGACTTTTTTCACACAATGAGCTAACAAATTACCCAACTACAATTGGAAATTGCTCATTCTTGTTCAGACAAGGCCAATTCAAATTCTTTACCTGTTAATGATATGTCTCAAAAAATTAAGGGAAACCCAAGTTCAGCCCAGATAAACCAACAGTCAAATAGTCAAAAAAGACCAATACTCAGCCAACAACTAAAAATGCACAATTGGTTGCTAAAGAACTTTTGACAATAGAATTGCTAATGAAAACCAGACTAAAAATAAATGAATGTCAATACAAATTAAGAAACAGGAAATTTATGAGAGAAGATGATGAAAGAGGAATAATTACCACAAGCAAATGGAACTAGTAAATGATAGAGCAGTGAGGACTTATTTTGAAGAAGCTAATGAGGTTCTGAAAGGAAGAAAGAAAGAAATGAAGAGAAATTTAAGGAACAGAAGATTAAGTAAGATTGATTCATCAAAAAGCAAAAGAGAAGGAAGGAGAACATGAGGAAGAGTGAAAAAGAGACAAACAGAGCAATAATGAAATATCAGACTATAATAATCAAATCAAGATGAGATCTTGATACCTGGAATACTCAATCTTGAAAAGTGAGAATCAAAGCAATGGATGAGTTTTGTTGTTGTGAGTTATAGTTCTGAGGGGGTTTTTACTTCACTTATTGAGACCGGTAAAATTTGACTTCAGAGATGGAGATCTTGAGTTGGAACGGAATAATGTCAAGTCTTGAGGAAGGCTTGACGATTTGATGATTGAGCTTGCTGAGAACTTTATGAATGAAGTATAGAACCCTAAACGGTTGAGATTACTGGTTTTTGAAGCATGTCTGGTGTATATGCTTCAATTCAGGTGAAGTTTGACTGAAAACTCAACAGTTGCCAAGAGAAACAAGAACCAAAACTCTCTTGTTGTTCTAAATCTGAACCCACCCCAGACATGTCTGCTACCCCATCAAAGACATCTTCTGGAACTTTTGCAAGCTTCAATACACCACAACCTTCCTCTGCTTCCAAGAACAAACCCAATCAACTGATCAAAAGAAAATTCACAGCTGATTTCAAAGATAAAAAGGTTTGTCTATTTTCATTAATTATAACTAAAACAAACTGACACTACATAATTTTAGGAATTCTTGTGTGTTCACATCAGACTCTTCTGGGGATGGCTGGAGACACAATCAGTTCCTCCTTCTGCCAACCCATAATACATCCAAAGTTTCCGCAGCAACTTCCCCACCATTAGCAAACTCAAAAATTTTATTGAGGACTCAAATGCTGCACAATTAATCACTCACACCCATGTAAAGACCTTAAAATATGCATGTGACAGAGAGGTTAAGGTTAGGAAAAACATTTTTCACATTGAAGAGACCTACCTGGCTTAAATACATGCCTCTCTTTCCAAAGCTGGCATTTGCTGCTGGATTCCCAACCTTTACTTTTTTCAATGCAGCTAACTGGATCACTGCCATATCCATTTTTTTAGCAGTTTTCAGTTTCTGGGACATACAAATTCATGAAATCCAACCACATCTATAAGAAAAATGTCCTGTTTCTCACTTGGGCCTAAAAACACTATGTGCACCATGTTCTAAGCCTCAAGTATAAGCTGAATGCAAGAAGGCCAGAAAAACCAAAGAAATTGCTGCTTCTCTCAAACTACATACAAGAATTGTGCTTGTGTGAGTTGATTTCCTTGTTGAGGATTATTAACAAAGTTTCTGAAAACAGTCATCCTTGTTTAAATTTAGCTACAAGAAGCCTGATTCAACTTTGAAGTCCTAAAAAAGTACCACAACCAATACAAAGACCTTCTTCAACACTTAAATTCACAGAGAAAAAATTAGTGGGATCCCAAACACAACTGCTTTATGCCATAAAAAATCTTGACTATTCTTCCAATGCGGCCAAAATATTCATGTGTTGATTAGAAATGTCCATGAACGCTGCTGCTGCAGACACTTGTAAAAATTCTTGGGGAAGATTCAGGAAGCTACCTACTGAACCAATACCATCACAATTTTCCAAGACCTCTGTGGGCCTACCATTGGATCTCTATAGCTGGAAGTAGCTTTGGGAAATACCCACTGAACAAAAACACACCATAACTGATCTCACCCAGGTTGCATTGCTTGAAGAACCACAAAACTCATTGTTCCCCAAGAATAATCCCAACTATGATAAAGACAAAAACCTTTCCAATCCTCAGTTTAGAAAACAAAATATGGAAAAAGTGATAAAGTTTCATTGATTGAACAATATGATCAAAGAAGAAGAGGAAGTGGAGCTTCCTGATGGCAAAGACAGGAAGGAAGTTGAAGGTGGAGTAATTCATCTAGAAGATGAAATCCCCAATGATGTATCCAAGGTGTACCTATCTGATGGTGATTGGGGAAATAATTATCAATCTGAAGATGATGAAGACTACAATGAAAATGATTCCAGGCATGACAGCAAAGGAGTGGCTTAAAATGACAACAAACACATGGAGGATTCTTGATAAAAATTTCTTCTTTATCCCCTTACCATTACCCACCCCTCTTATCTTGGTCTTGTATGTCCTGTAGTTTTACTTTCATAATGAGATCTGTTGCAATGAGTATTGGTTTGAGTTCTAGTGTGCTGGAACAATCCTTAATTCCTCAACTCAGGGAGGAATCTTCAAAGAGGTGCAAGGACAGCATCAAATATGCCAAGGTTGCATTGTGCAAGAATCAAAAAAAATGATAGTGAATTTCTCATGAAATACTATATGTGAGGTTTTGCAAAGAAACAAGAGCAAGATGGGGATATGAATGTATAGTGAGAAAAAAGTTACAAGGGCTGAAAGTAACTGCATTGATCAACTATTAATTTTGAGGTAGGTCATGCAGTTTATGTCAGGACATTTCTCTAAAGTGAAGGCATCTTGAATGAAACCTTACAAGGTTAGAATTGATAAGAAGAGATATCTAACTGATATGAGTGGGGTCTTGACTCTGCTTACTAGCTGGAGGAGGAAATTAACACACCTCTTTCTAGAGGGGCAGGTTGGACTCTGCACCCAAATTCTACGGACTCCTAGTAGGATGCAAGAGAGGACATGTAAAAAGGGAAGATAGTTTGCACTTACTAAGTGGCAGCAAAGTCAAGCTGAGTCACCAGGAAAAAAAAGTTGGAACCTCTATGGAGGTGCCTTTGCTTATCTCTTACCCAACCTCAACATATCAACACTGTATCTAGACTGTATCCCCCACTTTGACAGAATGTATCAATGAGGTATCTTGCTTTCACATGACTGCTCCAAAGTTGAAGTATTTACATATATTTAAAATTTTTCAAATGGTAAGTAAATTCCCAATGAACTTCATGAAATAACAATTCCAGATGAAACTCTTCATCTTAATCCATTATATGAATGGATCAAACAATTAAACACAAAACATTTCTTACAGATAAATGAATTCAAAATGCATCCTAATAACAAACTATTTGATTCAGGTTATTTTTAACACTTCCAAGTAAAAATTTCAATGATAATATACATATATATTCTCCTTTATCAAGAAATTTGTTTTTATTTACAAATATATTCACATTTTAGCCCTGATTTATGAAGATCCATACCCTGCTCTTCTTTTTGATTGCTGTTCTATTATCACTTTTCTAGAACCCTTGGAATATGTGCATATTTTTTAGTATAGATTTTGAATTATCTCAATGATGATCAGTTAATATATCTGGGAGAATCTTGATGATGTGTAATTTTGACATAATTAGATTACTTACACCATCCAGAAATTATTATTATCATTCATGAGGGTATGTTTCAGTCAGCAATGAAAACAGTCCTCATTTATAGAGTTTGAATTATTTTTGATGAGGATCAGTGAATTCAAATTGGTATATCTGGGAGAATCCTGAACATGTAATTTTGACATGATGGTATTACCAATCACTTACACCTTCCAGGAATTATTGTGATCTTTCATGAGCATGAATTTTATTCAACAATAAAAACAGTCCTCATGGAATTTGGATTTATTGATGAGTAAATGTGGGCTTGTTATATTTATTATCTTTTTATTATGCTTTGGGTATCATTTAAATCAGATCATGTATCTGATTTTCTTAACCGGGAAATTTTTGTATATTCACTGATGATAATATAATTCAGGAAGTCTAACCCAGGAAAAAAAATTCCATGTAGGAAACACAGCCCAAAAAAATATTTTGAAGAGTGAAAAATAAGTATTTAATTATGTACATAAATTTGGGGTGGAAAGCAGTATTCATTCAGCTACTAGGAAAAATAAACTAGACAGTAGATACTAACTTATCCTGACCATGTCTGTGAATCCCCAATATGAAAGGACTATTGATAAAATATATTTATTCAAAATTTAAATACATGTTCTAGTTTAAAGATGCTCTCAGAAGGAACCTTAAACTGACTTGGGATTCAAGGCATATGAAATATGGTTGAATAGGGGGTATCAAATATGTCCAAATCCACCATTCTGTAATTGAATTGCTTCAAAAAATCCACCATTTACAAAACATGCTAGTACTTTCCCTACAAATATTTTAAACACACTCAATAACAAAATAAAATTGGATAATTGCCTGGTTTGGCAAGCAGATTTGGGCATATTTGACCCCCTATTATATTTCATTTTTGAAATTTCTAATACTGATTGGTTTTATTCCAAATATAGGTTGATGACAATGTGAAATTGTTAACTAACAAAAGATGTGAGAAAAATGTATCATACCTGCTGATTCTAAAGTTGATATCCAAGAGGAAACATGGAAAACAATAAATTCTAGTCAAATTATCACTTGTGATTTTTGGTCAAGATTTGCTAACAACTTAGCCTAAATTTGAATTAAAAAAATAATAATGAATTTTATAGGGTGTACTAACAATGTGATTTGGACTTATTCAAACCTAATTATACTATAAAGGTATAATAATTTCTTATGAAAGAAATTCCAAAAGATAATTTTTTTGTAAGAATTATTTCATGATGATATCTTATGATCAAAGAAACATTGAACAATAGATACTTCAAATGAGGCAAGTGGATCTAGAAATTTCAATCCAGAAGATGGAGTTTCTCAATTGTAGCCTCAAATTTGACTAACTCTGATCAATATGAAATTCATGGATAGGAATTTCAGAGTTGTTTCAAAAAGAATCACTCACAGGCCAAATGGCAATAGAAACATTTAATGAAGTGAATTCGGCTGTACAAAGACACTAATTTCAAGCACATGAACCAAGGGTAAATATTTCCTTCACATGGAAAAAATTCTAAAACAAATGTGTATGCATGAAGACCAAATGTACTATTCATCTGATGTCAAATGATCACTGCTTGAAATGTTTTGGAGATTAAACAGAATGATATGGAAACAAGCAAAAAGTAGTAAAGATGGTGAGGGAAAGAATGAAGATAAAATGAAGCAATTCACAACTGTCGGGTCAAAACTCATGCAGCTTGAGTTTAGTAACAGTTATTCCAACAAACTCCAAATCCTGGATAATAAACTGAATATATGGTTATTGTGAATTGATCATAGGCAATAGGAGTAATTCTATATTTATCCTGGAAATTCCATGAAAAAACAGCTTAAATTTGAGGGGACTTCAGCTAATCATCCGCAGGACCTGCATATTTAGTTCCCCAATGGTTAAAATTGGTCATTTTTAACTTGAAATTGTGTTTGGTTTTCTAATCATTGATTCTGATGGAATTTGAAGCTGGAAATTTCAGTAAAATGTGACAAGATCTCCAAAGTATGACTGAGTACCTCTATCCAAGTGCATTCTATGGATATTTCAAGTTAATAAGGAATGAGGGACTGTGTAATAGTGGTTTCTCTGTTCCATGAAAAATTGAGAGATTAAATTCCATGATCCATAAATTTTGTGGAAATAGTTACAATGGATAAAAGATATCCTCTAGTTCAAATCATGGCCTCAACGCTCATCTGGCTCATAAAATAAACCATGGCTTCAAATGATAAAACAGCTTCCTTGATAAATTGAACCCAATCTCTTGCTTGGTGTATGTGGGATATGGTATCCATTTTAGTATCCTAAATAAGATGTAATTTAAGGTTGATAATTGGTGGTTTGTCTGGAGGATTATGGGAGTATTTAAGCAAGGCGCGTCAGGGGTTAGACAAACAATATCCTCTATGTCAAATCATGGCCTCCAAGCTCAGCTGGATCGTAATATCAACCATGACTTCAAATGATAAAACAGCTTCCTTAAGAAATTGAAACCACTGTCTTGCTTGGTATATATGGGATATGGTATCCAATTTAGTATCCTAAATAAAATGTAATTCAAGTTTGAAAATTGGTGGTTTGTCTGGAGGATGATGGGAGTATGTAAGCAAGGCACTTATGGGGTGGTTTTATTATCCAATCTTTGAAGTTTGTGTATCTGTTGATAGAGAAGGCTGAAACTGGAAATTGCTTCTGAACAGTAAACTCCAAAGAGTACTGTAGAGCAGATGACTTTTGATAGAGGAAATGAAATACATGAGCTCAATTTCTTGGCCCAAAGAGCTAGTGTGCTTGAATTTCACAGCAATCATGGTTTCAAATGGATCAAATAAGAGGTTTATGATCCAAATGAACAGCTCTAAATTTTTCATATGAAAATCAAAGCAACTGAGCATATACTCAATCAAAATGTTTCATCCAGCACAATTTATCTGTTTATCAGATGTATAATTGATTCGAGGGATTTTTAAATCCTCTGTGATTGAATTTCCTGGGGATTTCACCTGTAAGGTTAAATTCTTGATGTTGAGTTTCAGTTACCAACTGAAACCCACAAACAGTGAAATCTTCTGTAAATGTCATATGATATCATCATTCCTTGGAATATATTAAGAGCTCAAAAATACTGGATCATACATGAAATCACTCAGAGTGTGCCTCTGTTTTTAGCGGTTCTTCAAAATTCAAAAGAGGTCAGAATCTTGATTTGTACTATAGTAGAGTTTTTGCTGGGGGAATTTAAACCTCAAGTGGAATACCCTGGAATTTATATCTTGTAATTGATCATCTAAGCTGAGTGAATTGAATGGATAGGTTTTTCAGGTGGTTTTCTGTGAACCAAAGTTGTAATTTATTACCCACATAAACCTTCAAAATTGATTCAAAAGCTTCTTGTCAGAGTTGATCATAATTTATGAAGCCTGAGAGGGATTTGCTTCAGGGAAAACAAGGTCTTTTTATTTCACCACACTGTCCCCACTTTGTATCCAAAATATATCAATCCCTTGATGAAAGGGATAGCAGAGGGATACACATGTTTTGTGCCTGATGCCTTCCTATCTAAATCCACTCATATGTATCCAGTTTTGAAATATATCATACCGCAGGATTGAATTCATTGTTTTATCATGTGGCCTGTACCAACTAAGTTTCTTGGGTGTGATCTAACCCGCCTCCCCCAAGGCTAGTGCAGATACCACATGCAAAGAGAAGCTCTCTCCTTGAAAATGTCCAATCAGTTATTTGATTTGAGCTTCCTTATACAAAAAATAATTGAAGTTTCATCAAACCAAATATGAATATGTTTGTGGGTGGTACTTTATGCAAGAAGCGTGCAGCTTGCATTTGGTTATTCAAGATCCTTTCATGCAGGTAAATACCAGATGAAAACACTTGGAGTTGAGTTTAATTTTCACTAAGTGTTGGAATTTCATCATTCACATATCTCCTTGTTTTCTCTGTTCCCGTATCTATCACTCCTTTCACTTCCTGTAACTCAATTCTCCCCATAAAGATTGAATTTGCATGTAATCCACCATCTTCTGTCCTACAATATGACCCCAAAGTTGTTGTAAATTTCAAACCTAATGTTTAGATAGAAATCAAAATATCTGTTTATCTATGTGCATTTCCTCAAGGTCAATAATTCTTGTTGAATGAGTTCTTTTCTGCCATGCAATCTAGCAGACTGGATTGTTTTTTTTCTCCTGACTCATTCCTGTCTACACCCTCTTTATTTTCCCTTGATAAATATCTTTTCACAAAGGCCTGGAAGATCTGACATCACCACTTGTACTGTAGCATGGAAGTATAATTATGAGCTGGGGCTTCATCTTAGTGATTAAGCCCGGGGGGCTTAAGGATTGTTTGACCAAAAAAATGTGAGGGTCGCCATTTGTGTTGGATCCAGGTATCTAGCAGAACGTGCGCATCCTCCGTCCCTGCGCCTTTTTGGCCTCCCAGATGGCCATCTGCTAGGATACCTGTTGTTTCAGCCCATTTGGTCAGCCTCCTAGCTATCAGAAGTTCAAAGACTTTTCCCATCCCGCTGAGGAGGGCAATAGGTCGATAAGCTTTTGGGTCGGTGTAATCATCTTTACCTGCCTTGGTGATAATCGCGGTAACTGCACATTTCCAAGGGGCAGGAAACGTGCTATCAGCAAGGGCGGAGTTAAAGATAGAGGAAAAAATTGGAGATAGGGACTTAGCTCCCATTTTGATTAACTCTTTAGCAATCCCATCTATTCCTGGGGCCTTTTTTGGCGCGATCTTGGTGATGCTTGCAGCAACCTCCTTGGGACTGGTTAAAGGGAAACAGACAATTTGGGAATCCAATCTATGTGGGACATCCAACAAATCAATTGGTGCGGATATGCAAGATGTGACTGAAAAAAGTAACTTAGCTTGTTTGGGTTTATCTGTTGTGATTGTTCCATCATTGCGTTGAAGGGGGATAACTGGTCGTGTTTTATCCTTCTTGGTGAATCGGAACGCCTTGAAAACAGCCTTGTCAGATGCATCTTTGAGGAAACGCCACCAGGCATTACGTTTGAGGATCTTGATGGTGTCTCGGAAGTGAGTATTCCACTGTCTGTAACACTCAGAAGCTTCTTCACTTCCAGTTAGTATCATCCATTTACGTGCTTGGTTACGGATATCTATGATAGGGTTTAAGGTGGTTTTGCACCACCACGACTTAGCCTTGCTTTCGTTGGTTGTCACTGTCCGTCCGAGGCTATCCTGTAGGGCCTTCAGATTGTCCGTGAGGGCTCTAACACGTTACTCAACCAAGGAGAAGGAAGAGGAGCAATGGTGCTCAGCTAGCTGCTCTAGCTGCTCCATTTTTAAGCGGAATTTAGAAGTATCAGTTACTGCCCAATTGGGTCTGGCAAGTCGTTTTAACGGTAGAGGGCCGTGGATGTTGAGTTTGAGGATGATGGGTTGGTGATCCAATCCATGATTTTCAAGCGGGACTTCCGAGCTTCGGATGAGTTTTGAGGCTAGGAAGTTAGCCCAGGTTAGGGCATTGATATTTGCACGCCCATTGGCGCACGCCCACGCCGAACGCACGCCGATAAAAAGAAAGGCGTGTGCCCCGCACGCCTTTTTTTTAATCGGCGTGCGGGCTGCACGCCCATCCTCGGGCGTGGGCACGCCTGTAGATGGGCGTGCGTGCTGCACGCCCATCTACAGGCGTGCGACACTGCAGGCGTGCAGTCGCACGCCCTCTTCAGAAACAGGCGTGCGGCTCGCCCGCCCCTTCAGAAAAGGGTGTGCGACCCACACGCCCTTTCTATGTATATAGGCAGGGGGCACGCCCCTGCCTATACACATAGATCGGCGGACCGCCGACCTATGTATATAGGCAGGGGCGTGCCCCTTCCTATATACATAGAATCGGCGTGCAGTCGGCACGCCGATTCTATGTATATAGGAAGGGGCACGCCCTTCCTATATACATGCTGATGTCATGCGTACACCAGAATGTACGCATGACATCAGCATGCCCCCACCCGCCCCCTCCCCCCCTCCCCCCACCCCCCCTCCCCCTCCGCGGATTTCAACCGCAACCACCACCTCACTCGATCACTTCCCCCCCACCTCACAGCACCTCCTCCACATCAACCCAGCCGACCCGAGCCGACCCACCCGACCCAAGCCGACCCACCCAACCCGATCCGACCCACCCGACCCGATCCAAGCGAGCCAAGCCACCCGACCCACCCAAATGTGGGTGTTCTTTTTTTATCCTGCCTGAGCCCCCCTGAGCCCCCCGTGCCCCCTGAGCCCCCGTTCCCCCTGAGCCCCCCGTGCCCCCTGAGCCCCCTGTGCGCCCCGTGCGCACCGTGCCCCCGTAAGATAAAAAAAAATTAAAAATTAAAAAATTAAAAAATTAAAAAATTAAAAATTAAAATTAAAATTAAAATAAAATAAAATTAAATAAAAATAAAATAAAATAAAAATAAAATTAATAAAATAAAAATAAAAATAAAAATAAAAATAAAAATAAAAATAAAATAAAAATAAAATAAAAATAAAATAAAAATAAAATAAAATAAAATAAAATAAAATAAAATAAAATAAAAATAAAATAAAAATAAAATAAAAATAAAATAAAATAAAATAAAATAAATAAAATAAAATAAATAAATCAAGAAAAAAAAAGATTCTGATAAGAAAAACCAAAAATTTACTCAGGGCCCATTAGGCCCTGTATTGACAGTGGGACAAGCCCCAAAGGGCCTAGTAAAGGGGCCAACAGGGCCCACTATGACTGGCCAAAAGGAGCCAACTGTGCTCCCTGCCGCCCAAGTTTGACATGTTAGGCCAGGGCCCCTTTATATCTCCGCATAGGTATCCAAGGGCCCCATTCCCCTTGTCCAAGCCCCGGACGGGCACACCAGCACTTGATGTTCTTCCACTCAGATCCAAATTAATCTCTCCACATCTTCTTTATTATTATTTTCATGCCAACTGATTATTTCTTCTTGTTCCTCTGAACGCACAGATATCAGCAAGTTTTCTTTGCATCAACTTTTATTACCCTCCAGCAGTGTAAGTGCATGTCTATCAAAGTAAATATCATCCAAAATTACTCACTCTGGCCGTTATTTAAAGCAGAAAATGTCTCAGCCAGGCCAAAACTCCTCCTACTACCACGTATCTCCCAACCCATATGGCGTCCACAATCAGCCGCACCCCCAATACCCTAATGCAATAATGCATGCCAGTGGTCAGCCTAATGTCACCCAGTCTCACTTGGCACAGCATGTAAGCACACACAGCCCAATTCTTCTACTTAAATAACTTTCTCACACAGTCCTTCCTCCTGCCTCCATCAGCCGCAACCACCAGTTCCATTTGGGCAACCCCCTTGGTTCCAGGTCCCATCCAACCCCTCCATCCCCCCTCAAACGTCTGATCAATTCCCCGGCTTCCCCAATTACCCACCCAATGCTGTCCCAATCACAAATAATCCCACAAACCAACACCCCAGCTTCACCAACCATGGCCACCCCGCATACCCGTCAAGCTCAATGGCCTTTCCAATTCCAAATCACGGGCAACCTGCACCCCATATGGGCCACCAAATACCATCTTTTCACCCATACAACAACCTTCCCCCCCACCAATCATCCCAAACGGCCTCCTATAACAATAGTACTGCCTTTCCTCACATTCCAGTCAGCGGCCATCCCAATCCAAACTTTCCAAACTACACCAATCCAGCAATCACCCTGCAACAGACGTCAAACATTCATCCCACCCACCAACCCAATCAACCAACCTCCTATACATTACAGCAGGAAATGTACTCCAACAACTGGAATGCCCCCCAACCAATCCAACACCCACCATCAATACCCAGCAACCTGTCTGCATCAATACCCAGCAACCCGTCCGTCAACCAGCCCACATACTACTGGGACAACAACACCAACCAATCCGCTGTCGAAATCAATTCTCTGCTTGACTCTTTAAGTCCGCCTGCCCCATCCGCGCAACTACCTACATCAATTGATCCACTGGCTTCCTTGGTTTTCCCTCAAATGACTGACAATACTGCTCAAGGTAGGTCTAACTTTCTCTTGTAATGTGTATTTATTGAGAGCTGACAAACTGTGAAATCATCAGCTTTTCCCCCTGATTTCCTGCCTTCTGCAAATGACCTGCCTGCTCCCTCTTTTCCCACCCAAACCAATGAGGATCAAGCTCAAGGTGGGTCTTAGTTTCTCTGGTAAAGTTGCTTTATTGGGAGCTGACTATTTATTGATGAATCAGGTGGTTCCAACTCTACAACATCTGTGGTACCGTCTGCAGTCCTGGCTCCTGCAAGAACCGCCCAGGAAATGTCTGTTCCCTCCCCAATCCCCCTGGAAATGCCTGTTCCCTCTCCAATGACTGAGGAAAATCCCCAAGGTGATTGTAGATTTCACTCAGAAAAGTCCTTTGCGGTGTTCTTACCAATGTTTTATTGTACAGATCCCAGTGCATCTGCGCACCACACCAATGACTTGTTGATGGCCCCAAATCTCCCGGATGGAAATGCTTTGCCCAAAGCCCTACTGACCAGTGAGGATGTCAGATTGTTTGACTACTCTGTGGGAGGTCAGTGCCTCATTGATTTATCATACTGTTTCCAATGGATGCTCATGGGAATTAATTTCGTAGAGCCAATGGACCCTCCACCTGAATACCTGTTCACCTGTGTTGACGATCTGAAGAAATTTGTGTCCACATGGGCCACCGAGCATGGTTATCGGCTGGCAGTCTCAAAATCCAAGGCGGGGAAGAACATTTACCTTGCCTGCTCACTGGCTGGAGAAGACACTACCACCGTGGACTCCTGTCGGGCTCGTGAATCACGTAATAAGCGAGTTGGATGCGCCTTCAAGATTTCGGGCCACTGTTCATGTGCCAAGAACCGTGAAAACGACTATTGGGATCTCCGCAGCAAGACTGTCCCTCACAACCACAATGTCATCCAGCACAAGTACGAGGCCATCCACAAGACACTTGGGGCAGAGGGCCAAGCAGAGGTGGCTCGACTGGCCTCTCTTGGTTTGCAACCACAGGCAATTGCCCGGCAGCTGAGTACGACTGAGGGACGCTTTGTCACAAACAGGACAATTTACAACACAAAAGCAGCGCAGAAGATACAGCAGAGGGCCGGCGACACCCCCATCAACCATCTTCTACGATGCCTCAAAGGCTCCAACTGGGTTCACGATGAAGTTTACGATGATGACGGAAAGCTCCTCTACCTATGGTTTGCGCACCCTGGATCAATGTTACTTGCTCGCAAGTTCCATCATGTGGTTAATATTGACTGCACCTACAAGACCAACCTCTGCAAGTACCCCTTACTGCATGTTGTTGGCCAGACCTGCACGAACAGCTCGTTCTCAATTGGATTTTGTCTCATGAGGAATGAGAAAAATGCGGCATACTCTTGGGCTCTGAATAAGTTGAAGTGAGTGTGGTGATTGTCTTTTTTAGTATGAGATTGATAATCTGATGGTAATTTTACATACACCTATCAATTCTTGCAGGTCGGTATGGGAACCAGAGAGCTCTCCAAAGGTCTTTGTGACGGACAAAGAGGTGGCTCTCCGAAATGCAATTGCGGAGCACTTCCCAAATGCAACCTCCAACCTATGCGCCTGGCACATTGATCGGAACATTGTCACCAACTGCAAACAGGCTTTTGCATCCGAGGCAGACGAATGGACAAATTTCATGAAGCTATGGCACGAGGTTACATACGCACCGGACGAACCCTCATTCGACACAGCTTGGGGAAAGCTTCAGGTGGACCTCAGGGAACGAGCAAATGTTCTGGAATACCTTCAGAACCATGTTCTGCCCTGTCGCAAACAATTCATGGCTGCATGGGCTGGGAAAACCCCGCACTTGGGGAATCTGACGTCATCTAGAGGTGAATCAGCTCATAGCTGGCTCAAAACATACGTGACATCTGGCAAGATCGACTTTGCTACGCTCTTCCTGACCATTTCATCAGCTGTGGACCGGCAACTGGACGAAGCACAGGTCACCATTGGCCATGAAAGGATCAAAGGGCTATCCGGACTCCCAAACGTTTTCAAGCCGCTTCACACCAAGATCTCCACCCATGCGCTCAAATTGGCCATTGGAGAGTACAATAAGTACTTGAAAATGAAGAAGGCCAAACATGACGATCCGGTCAGGCAGTGTACGGGGAACTTTAACGCGGGAATGGGGGTCCCATGTGCACACTTGATTGAAAAGTTTCTTGAAGAGAAGGGTGATGTGGAACCAGAGGACTTTCATCCCCAGTGGCAATTGTGTTACAACCCAGACGGACCAGTCAGTGTATAAATCTTCCCCCTCCTCCATAACCCATTGGCTAATCCTGTTTGACCTTGCTTAAATTACAGAACCTTGATGAGGAGCCGTATAACTTTGACGATGATTTTGAGGCGCTAAAGCAGGAGATCTTGGAATCTCACCCCTCCTCAGCTTTGCCGGCACTGATGAAGAATTTACGTCGAGTTGTTGCAAACACACATGTGGTCCCACTGATTGAGCCAGACCCCATCAGGCAAAAATCCAAACCAAATCAACCTTGGAAGAAGAAGAATGGAAGCGGCCGTGTGCAAACCCAAGATCCTACTCAGGCAGAAATCGTGGAGTCTCAGATTGAAAAGGCACAGACAGCCAAAGGGAAACAGCGCGCAAGGACCAGTTAGAATCGCGCGGGCCGGAGAAGGACGGACAAGTTGCAACAAGATAGCTCTTCATCAATGGAAGACCCTGATGAGCTGCCCACCTTGGCCAAACTGACCACCCCAAAACCCCGAGGCCGACGAAGAAAGGCTCCTGATCCCGCAACATCTTCTGAAGAAGACAATGAGAGCCCACCGTGTGTGGCCAAGCGACGAGGCCGACCTCCAAAGTCTCAGCTACCATCTACTTATGCAGCCAACAAAGACTACCAACCAGGCCGCACGTCACATAAGCGGAAAGCAAGTCCCCCCACTTCCGACCGGCCCAAGTCCCAACGCCGTATGGAAGAAAAGCCCTCAGTATCATCTGCAATGAGTCAGATGTCTTTGGCAAAAGGGAGCTCCGCAGAAGGCAGTCATTCTGGGTCATCTAGTGGAGTACCAGACTCATCCATTGATCAATCTGATGGCAGTGATGGAGATCCCTTTGGGTCTGAAGGAGATGCATGTGAATTTGCAGAGGAAAATCCGATTGATATTCCTCTTGCCGGGACTTCAATGTCAACTTCCCTGGTAAGACCCTTTAATCAAACCAACAAGATTCTCCTAATAGTGATTGGCCTAGTTGTTCTGTTGTATTTTTGCACATCAGGATGCTATTCCTATGTCCCATACGGAAGGTGATTATCAGGCCAATGACCCCCCCAGGCCACCGACTTTGGAGGTAAATTCAAGGGTTAGGATGAGCCCATTCAATGAGTCAACATTATAACTGATTGGCTTTTCTGGTTGAATTCAGGATGAAAGTATGGTTGTAAAAAGTGGTCCCACCTTAGGGACACTGGCTCAAGCCTCTAAAGAGGTTATGTCTGATAAATCAGTAAGTGAACATAATGTGAACTCATTATGATTACTGATGAGAGCAAAGCAATTTACTCACTCTCTTGTGCTTATGCTGAATTTGCCCTCATCTCCCCCAGGTTGAGGAGTTACCTCCTTGGGTCATTAAGTATGTCCAATCAAGTTATAACCCAAACGGCAATGGCAACTGTGGGTATTCTTGTGTGGCACATGCATTGGCTGCTGAAAAACCCGAGGGCCCGTATGCTAGAGACAATGGGTGGTATCAAGTGCGATTGGACATGTTACATGAGCTGGACATCAACAGGGCACTTTGGACGAGGAAGCTAGGTGGACCAGAAATGTTCGAGAAGATCTACAACAGCATTTGCGTGGAGAATCCCAAGGGACCAGTGCCCACTTCCAAGTGGATGGGCAGGCTTGATGGTGGTCCTATTCTGGCTAATGCATACAATAGGCCAGTGGTGTTCCTCACAAACAACCGAGCAGCTGGCTGCATGACGTTTCTCCCTTCAACTGTTGCACCCGACCCCAAACCAGCAAGCCCAATCTACCTTGCACTAATTAACGGGAATCACTGGATACATGTTATAGTCAAGCGTGGCCTAGTACCTTTCCCTCCACCGTCCATACCTAGATCATTTCCAAAGAGCCAAGCTGCTGGTTGGTTGAGCATCATTGAACCAGCCACACTTCTTTACTCTAAAACTTGCAAGCCAATGTAACACCCCTCCTCTGATTTGTAATTACTATATTAAATTTGTTTCCATAAATCAAAGTAGAGTAATGGCTGTCAACATTACTCCTGAATATTGTCAGCCTCCTTGATGCCAACGACAAGTCTTTCTAGCTACAAGTGGTGCAAGGATACAAGGAAAGATTGATATTACTCTGGGTAAGGTTTTAAGGTTATAATTCCCAAATAAAACAGGGGAATTGTGACGTAAACTTTAGAGGAAAAATAGGAAAAATAAGGTAATAATTATATTAAATAAATTTAATATAATAGGGGCCTGATAAATCAGGGGTGGTTTAAATCTCTCTCAGGTGCTTGCAAATAAATTGCAGAGGATTTAAGTACCTGGAACACTGGGGCCTGTTGACACAGGGGTGGCTTAATACCAGGAAAGGTAAGTGGGGAATATCTCCAAGAAAAGGGTTATTACTTACTAGTAATAAACCTTGAGGGATCTTGGGCATATTCAGGGTGAAACTGGACAGTTTTGGGCGCTTTGATGGGTGGGGGTGGTCACTGTAGAGTTGTTGGGGAAGACAGGGCTAATAACTACTAATACGCTTACCATACTGTTTTAAAATTTTATTAGTTTATTTATTTATTTATGTTGACTTACAGTCTGTAGTACATTAGTACTGGTTGTTATAGATTAATACTAGTGGCTTATTTGTATTTTATAATAAGCCGCAGTATTATTTGTACTGTTTGTTCAGTCAATATAATTTTATTTATATGTCTAAATAATAATACAATCTGGTATAATCATTTATTTAGTCCCCATTAATCTTCATTACATGTGTAACTTATGTAATGAAGTTGATTGGGCGTGTTTTTGTTACTTTGGGTGTACCTTGGATGACTTTGCAGTCCGCGTGCCAAGCTGAGAGCCTGTAAGGGGCCTGATGCTTGCGCGGGGGCTTATATTCCAACTTTGGCGCGGGCTTTCAGTCACACGGGATGAACTTCAAGGTATGCGGACTGCAGTGCACGGGGTTTGAGTAAGGAAATAGATAAACCAAAAGGCAAATAATGTATCATTTGGATGGAAGTGATCAGTAGAACATGCAACATGTAGAGCTGGAGACACAGGATAGGATTTAAATACCATACAAGTCAGAAGTGATAGTTGGACAAAGCTATTTCTATATCTTGAGAAAAAATGTGGAGTAGGTGGTGAGTAGCAAAGTAGTGGTGAAATTCTTTGTAGGTTCTTTCCCAATCCACTTGGGGGAGTCCGTTCTCACCAATCTTGTCAAAGCCCATAGCACACAAGAAGTCCAGAAAATATATACGAAGATTGTCTAAAGTTTGGTGGGGCATTGGGAGAGTAATACCACCATCCACCTTTTGTTTAAGGACTTTGGCCCCAAATTCTAGCAAGGCTGAAGCGTTGGCATTGCTGGCAGTCTGTCTGTTGAATGTGAAGACTGATGTTGGACCAAAAACGAGCAGACCAGCTAGCATCTGGATCTGAGAGGGTGTATTCCTTGTGGAGCACTCATCCGTCCTTGTATGCTTTGGACGTGGCCGGGTAAAGTCGGATAAGCTGCAGATATACGCCAGAGCTGACATTGCCCCCACCAGGTGCTGTGACACAAGCATGAGGCCGCCAAGGTTTGGTGAATTTGCATCGAATGTCCCCAGGTTCTCGTAGGTTCGTTGGAAGCCCCAGTGAGCAGAGTGGACCTTTGTTGTATCTAGTGGAAGGGGTTCCCATTGGGCGCCCTGCTGTTCGAGATGACGAAAAGCCCAGCATTGATGTAAAGCAGATTTGAGTCGGAGGTATGCCGTGTCAGGAGGAGAGATGAATGATGCCATGTTTGAGGCCAGTGTGTGTACCTGAGTTTGGTTGGTTATCGTCTTGCTTTTGTTGGCCCGGACAACTTCAATCTGATCCATGTTGATCATGTCATGAGTGATCAGAGACATTGAAGTAGCAGGGTGGAGGATTTTTTCTTAACCGCACCACAAAAATTGGTCAGTGTCATTTTTAAATAAATAGATAGTAACTAGGAGAATTACCTGATTTGCAAGCAGCCAGAGTTATTGTAACGTCCCGCCACACTCTTTCCTTGAAATTGTGGTCCATTGGGCCATGACGAGAGAGCATATGGGGGAGGTGATTGAGGACATAGGCAATGTTCTTTATCATCTTCTCAGCTGATGTGATGGACCATGCAATGCCACGCGCCAAATTGTTGTTCAAGTTTTCTACCACTGATCTTGGAAGCAGTGGGCCTGGTAAAAATAGTTCCACAGCTGCAACAGACAGACAGACATGAGTTCGAGAAGTGTTTAATGTTTAGAGGAGAGGGGGATGACTCACATGCATCCCGTGTGGACCTTGCAGGGCGAGGAGGGCCTGTTGACCTCTTGTTGGGGTTTGAACTGGAGCTGGGCATTGAACTGGAACTGTCCACTGCACTAGTGGTTGGGGTGCGCGAGAACTTCATGCCTTTCAAGTGTTCGGCCGTTATGACAGTTGGGTGAGGAGTGAATAGGTGGCTTGGGAAGTTTGGGCCAGTTTCCCTTGGGTCGATATGCACAATCTGTTGATGAGAGGTAGAGGAGCCCTGTTGAGGGACTGGGCTTGCACCACATGAGGGAGGATCGTCTGGACTTGGGGTGTGATGCCGGGATTTTTTGGATGTAGGATCATTGGATGTAGGATCAACAAATATTGCAGTTGGATAGCGGTAGCGAGCCCGGCGTGGGTGACTTTCAACAATAGTGGAATGTGGGTGTGGGGCTGCACGATGGTTGTACGGCAAAGAGACTTGTGAGGCTGGAGGGCTGATTCCCAATTCTTCAGGGTCGGTCTCCCCCTCGGCATCCGGGTCGTTTATATTGTCATCACGGTTTTGAGATAAGTTATGCAAGGCTCGTTTGGCATTTTGGGATTCAATGGCGGTAGTTATAGCATCAAGGTAAGCCTCATTAGAGGTGGTGAGAAAGGTGCTTTCGCCTTTGCTGTTGCGCCTGGGTGACCTTAATGGGTGGATGGGGCCATATGCCGGGTTCATAACGTTGGGCAAGCCGTTGTCAAATGGAGGGGGTTCGTTGTCCCATTGAGCTGGTATGTTGTTAATTCGAGTGGGTTCTGGTGTGCGATGAAGTGTTGGTGCCGCATTGTTTGCTGAGATAAAATCTGACAGTTCTGGAGCGGTTGTTTGAGGTGGTGGGAGGTCTTTGGGAAGGTCAGGAAACCAAGGAATGAATTGGTTGAGGTTAGGAGGTGGTTGGTTGACTTTAGGAGTGGAATGTAGGATGGTTTGGCTAGCTGGGGGGTCAAACGTGTTTGTTGGAGCTGGGCGAGTTGAGGACTCATGACCCTCATCGTCTGACTGCTCGTATTCGGCTTTGATTTTGTTGGCAAGAACTTCCAGATACTTGTATTCCTCGGGACTGCATGCGGGATGCTGAGCAAGCTCAGTGCATTTTTGCCAGAAGTCCAAACCTGATTTGCAGTGTTTTGGGGTGGAAAGTGGTAAGCAGGAGGTTTATTGTCATACATCTTATGAGGAAACAGAACTTACGTGATTGTTCATGACTACCAGACATTGTTGTTGCGTGGAAATACGTCTAAAGCTTGATGGAGGAGGAGAAAACGGTGTTGCTGTTGGTTGGATTGCAAAATAAAACACATGTCAGCTGCTGCTCCTGGAATTAAGTACCTTTTGCAGTGAGAATATGAGAAAGGGGAATATCAGCCCTTGCGGGGGGTTTGGGGGGGCACTTTGGGTGTGTAGGGGGCTTAGACGGGGGACTTGGGGCCTGATATGCATCTGTGGGCATTTCCCGGGGCCCTTTAGGCCAAGATGTGTCCCTTGCACATTTTTCCGGGGCCTTGGGTGGAATGGGGGGCTTGCAAGGGGGCCTAGTGGCACATTCACACCTTGAATGTGTCCATAGGGGCCACTGGTTCTAGTTGGCCCCTTTTGGCCAGGCCCAGGTGGCCCATCTGGCCCCTTTTGGCTGGCCCATCTGGCCCCTTTTGGCCAGGCCCAGGTGGCCCATCTGGCTCCTTTGGGCCTGGCCCAGGTGGCCCATCTGGCCCCTTCTGGCCAGGCCCAGGTGGCCCATCTGGCCCCTTTGGGCCAGGCCCAGCTGGCCCATCTGGCCCCTCTGGGCCAGGCCCAGCTGGCCCAGGAGCGGGCGGGGTTTTGGGTGAGGGGCAGGGGGTAGGGGGGGCGCGGAGGATTGGGGGAACGGGGGAAACGGGGGAGATGGGGGGACATCGACTTACTTGTTGATGTCCTGGCGGCTGGCTTGAGGTGGTCGGGCGGCTGGGTCGTTCCGGCGGCTTGCGTCGGCGGTCGGCGAGGCTGGGTTGGGTGGGTGGTGGTCTGGAAGGTGGGTGGTCTGGAAGGTGGGTGGTGGGGTCGGTGAGGTGGTGGTTGGGGAGGGATTTCAGGAGGGGGGGGGGGCCAATCGGCAAAGGATGGGGGGAGGGGGCAGGTGGGGGCATGCTGATGTCATGCGTACATTCTGGTGTACGCATGACATCAGCATGTATATAGGAAGGGCGTGCCCCTTCCTATATACATAGAATCGGCGTGCCGACTGCACGCCGATTCTATGTATATAGGAAGGGGCACGCCCCTGCCTATATACATAGGTTGGCGGTCCGCCGATCTATGTGTATAGGCAGGGGCGTGCCCCCTGCCTATATACATAGAAAGGGCGTGTGGGTCGCACGCCCTTTTTATGTGTATAGGCAGGGGGCACGCCCTTGCCTATACACATAAAAAGGGCGTGCGACCCACACGCCCTTTTCTGAAGGGGCGGGCGAGCCGCACGCCTGTTTCTGAAGAGGGCGTGCGACTGCACGCCTGCAGTGTCGCACGCCTGTAGATGGGCGTGCAGCACGCACGCCCATCTACAGGCGTGCCCACGCCCAAGGATGGGCGTGCAGCCCGCACGCCAATTAAAAAAAAGGCGTGCGGGGCACACGCCTTTCTTTTTATCGGTGTGCGTTCGGCGTGGGCGTGCGCCGATGGGCGTGCAAATATCAATGCCCCCCAGGTTAAGTCAATAGTGTATCCCACTCCTCTGGATGAATAGAATGTTGGGATATGCTTAGGGGAGGCCAGACGGAAACCTTATCGTCCACACAATTCGAGAAAATCGCGTGCCTGACGGTGATTGGAGCAAATTCCAGGAGGATTCCAGTGAGGGTGGTGTAGATTGGTGTCCATACTTAAGATGCATGGTATCTTGCGGCAGTTGTGGTAAGCCAGCCATTGTTTGAGCAGCGCCAGCGCTGGGAAGGTCCTAGGGGTGTTGTATACATTGATCAGTCAAAGGGTAACTTTTGATGAGGTGATAACGTCAAGGCCTATGAGGAATTGGCCGCAGCCACTTAGCTGGTTAATATGTCCTGAAGGTATATCCTTTTTCACATAAATGCAGGTTTGATGGTGTTTGTTCCAAGTCAACGGTCTATATTCAAATGCTGTAAATGATCTCCACTCCTGATGCTCAGGGGGGGAGAGGGAAAAGGGGTTAATCCATGGGTCTTGGAGTAATAAAAAGGTGTATTCCAAAGAATTATTGAGGATACTTAGCTTGATTTCTCGAGAGACATGACAGTTCAGTTGGAGGATTTTCAATTCAGGTAAATTTTGGGTCTTGTGGGTATTAAACTTGGGATGCATTGCATGTGGGGATGGACTTGAATTAGGGACATCTGAGGAATCTGAATTGGGAAAGGGGGGAAGAGGATGGGGGGGAGAAAGAGAAGAGGAAGAAGAAAAGGAATGTGAAACATGTGTTAATAAGGTTTTATCTATCATTGAATATTGATATGTTTCCTTTCCAGCCACGTTTGCTTGAAGAAGCATGTGACATTAAATGGCATGTGATCAAAATCCTTGATCCCTTCAATCTTCATCTTCAGGCCTTCTTTGCACAAGACGCAAGTCTTGATGCCGCCGATGCCTTCAGGGCAATCCTTTGTTATGTGGTTGTCACCACATTTCCCACATCTGGCTTTCTTCCTGCACCACTGGCCAAAATGGCCCATCTTCAAACACTTGAAGCATTGAGGTGGTCGGGGCTTGAACTTGGCGGTCCGGTGATAATCGTAATTGAGGAACATGTCGGATTTCTCAACTCTTGCTGCTGTGTCTTTGTTGCTAAAATACAGGACTAATGAGCCTGCTCGCTTGGGTGGATTAGAGTTTTCCAAGAGCCATTTGGTTCTGATGAGGTCGCCCTCCAAGAAATTGTTCTCCCCAGAAATCTTCACAATCGTCGATGGTGCCAAGGGATCAAGTGTTCTCGGGATTCCATGCGCAATGATGGGATACGTGCTTGGGGTTGCCATGAGGTGTGGGTGGACTTCTTTAAACCATCGGTGCTTATTCTCCATCAGCCATTTTTGATAGGATTTATTCTTTGAGAAACAACAGACATTGCCGGATTTGAGTACTTGAGCCGCTCTGATTGATATCTTCTCGCCTTTGACTTGCGTGTCGAGCTTTTGCAGGGCTTCATTGGCGCGTTGGACCAGAAATCCTTGCGGTACCGACTGAATTTTGGTCTCGTTGGGGTTGGAGTGGATGATGGCTTTGCCAGGTTTTAGTGATTTCAGTAGAATATGTTGCGGTGGGATTATGCTGGGAGTCTTGAGGACCAATGATGTTCCAGTTGCTTTCGCGTACAACTGCTTTCCTGCTGGTGCCTGGGCTAAAGGAATTACGCAATTATTTTCCAGCGCCTGAAGACGCGACTCATTCGATTCCGTCATTTTGAGCAGCTGATTCATGCGCTGTTCAATGAGATTTAAACGTGTCAACTCGGCTTCCATCATCATTTGAATGGCTCCAAGTGATGTCGGATCAATTATAATTGCTCCATCAGGTGCTCGGTTCTGCGGATTTCCAATGTAGCTTGCTAAGTACGCTAAGAAGGCCAAGGAGGGTGGCGATCCAGGAGGTCTAGGGGGGAGTCGTGTTGCTGTTGCGTTAGCAGGCTCAATTTCTTCTTCCATAATTGCGTCAGACGCGATGTTGGTTTGGTTGGGGGGGTCAGGGGGGAGAGAGTCGTGTTGCTTTTGCGTTAGCAGGTTCAATTTCTTCTTCCATAATCGCGTCAGACGCGATGTTGGTTTGGTTGGGGGGGGCATGGCCCAAGAGGGAGGTGTTTTGAGAGGACTCTGTTGGGATGGGGTGGGTTGGGGTTAGTAGGGGGTTTGTTTTGTGTAGAAAAGGTGGTGAGATAGTGGTTGCGGACAGAATGAACCAAAATTTGGGTTTGGATTTATTTGAATTGACCCATGCCTTATTCATCAAATCTTTGTATCCTTTAGTGGTGATGATGGTACAAAAGTGTTTTTTCCATTGAGACCAGTTGTGAAGATTCATTTTATCAAATCGCCGTTGAGAGGTTCAACCATTGTCCAAGCTATCAGATGAGTTCCCCATGTCATCGTAATCCTAGATGCTGTCTATTTCTAACTTTAGTTTCTTAAGTTGTTCCAAGTGTTAACTCTCACTACCATGTAATATTTGGTTGAGTATCACTTTATTGCAGAACAATCTTAAAAAACTAATATTAGTAAATGACTTAATAAATAGAATAATTTAGTGATGTTAAGAGAAAAAATTCAACAACATTTAGAAAGACTTATACCTTCTTATGATCAGATCCTAACTGCAACTTGATTGAAAAAGAAATGAAGATTGTTTTTAGGAGATAAGATAATATTCACAAGCCTAATTTGAAAGTTGAGAAACTGGAGATTAATAACCTCATCAATTGAAATAGAAGAGAAAAGAACAAATGAACTAACTCCACTTGGAATACAACTGGCTCCTCCTGAATCTTCACTGGTTCAAATCCAGATGTTGGTTGATGGATGTGATTGGGCAAATGGATGCTTGACAGTGTATTAAGGGAAATTCTGGGATTTTTGGTTTGGTTGATGAGCGGCTTCTCAAGTCTGATCCTCCACATTGTTTTGAGCTTGCGGGAATAGAAGACTTAACATTTGCACATGCATACATTCTCATATTGCATATTGTCAATCGGACACATATTGAGTTAGGATCACACTTAAACATTGTGTTGATATTTGACCTTCAGAAAATAAGGCTTGAGAATGGGGGCAATGTACGTGGAGGGTCTGATTGGACCAAGGAGCTGGGATCCGGGTGAAAAAGAATTTTAGGCTCAAACTTGATAATTTATTTCAGCTGACAAATAGGCTGGCTAAATACAAAGCAACAGGAATGGCCAACATGTGGTGATCTTGAAACAAATAAAAGCATATGCTGTAAATCATACAAGCATAAGCAGTGATAGTGATGTGAATCTAGCTAAATACTAGAGAGATGTAAAACTGCCAAATAGCAGAGTGATGAAGATAAAACTACCTTATTGGTTGAGTGATTTGAAACAATACTATTGAGTGATAAGATAATAAAACTACTTGATTGCAGAGTGATTGGGATTTAATTTTCAATAATAATTAGAATTTTTGATGAAAAGATTTAAAGAGTAGTTTGTGAGTGGAAAGAAAGGCTGAAATTCTGACACATTGTACTTCCTTATATTCACTTCATTACTCCATTTGTGAATGTTGAACTGGCTGTTGTAGTTTAACCACTTCATTTCATTCAATAAAAAATGCAAAAAATGTGTCAATTATGGTTGAGATAAGTATAAAAATGAGAATTGTTTAAACAAAGTATTTACTATTAGTGCAATTATTAGGTTGAAACAATCAATGAGGTGGAAATGTGTAGATGAAAGGAGACATACACATTGGAGTTGCTGAGCGGGGCAACCAGCATGCCGGTCACCAATGGTACTGCTGGGGATGGTGAGCTTGGTGAGGAAGGCCCTGATTGAGGGTGATGTGTCATGTGTAGATGGTTGTATAAACTAGGGTCTGGTTTGAGCACTGTGATAGGGCTGATGGTGGCCTGTCACCTGAGCACTGGATTGGGTGAAAGGGGAGGCAAGAAATTTGGTTAAAATTTGGTGGGGAACTGAGCAGGGACCCTGGGGAGCTGAGGGGATCTCAGGGACCATTTTCCAGCTTGAGAGTGTATGCTATGTGAACTATGCAGTTGCAGTGCAGTCAGATGTGTACTATAGCTGAATGAGTTGGCCATGGGTGGATCTCCCACTGAAATATTTTCAGAGTGGATTATACCGAAAATGTTAGTTGTAGCTATATGAGTTTATCCAATTATTAGATGTGTTACATACTGTTGATTGTCTCTAGGGCTGATGCCACGCCTGCTAAGAGCATCCACAGTTTTTTTTGATAAAGTGGCTTGATAAGCCAACTTTATCAAGACAATGCCCCACTTGTGCACTCAATAGCGCACAATAACTACAGAATCACTAGGATTCTGGATAGAGGTCCATAAATTCAGGGACCTCCATTGAGCTTGGCAAGGTAAGTCTTCCCTAACATTCACAGGTCACTTTTTAGTAAACCCTCCCCCCAACCAACACTCCCAACTTGTGCCCAAAGTCCCACCCTGTGTAGTGTTCCTCTGCAACCCAAGTTATCAACTCAAGTTGCAGAGGACCACAGGTGTGGAACCAGCTTGGTTGCTCAGCAAACAAACCAGGCAATTGAGCTACAAGTAGAGACACTCTTGAAAAACAATTGTCAAGCTCCCTAAGTGCTCCACAGTTGTCAAAATTTTATCGAAATAACTGTGGATGCTACGAGGAGAATTTCAATCCCCGGGGCCTCTGGGCCGGATGATACGTTTTGGTAGGCTGGGCCTGGCGGCCAGCTCGCGGCTCTGTGAAGATTATCTCCGCCAAGAGGCTAGGATTGGTCAGCAGGCGGCGAGAGATTGGAGCTATTTAGTAAGGCTGTATTGATGATGTGAAATCTATTTACGTGTACGTGTACATCTCTCTTATAGTGAGAATTTCTAAGTGTGTACTTTCCATCGGGCCGGTCAGGTCGCTGGAAGAGTGTAGCTTGAAGCAAGGTGGTAGATGGATAGACTGAATCGGAGATCTGATTTCATTGGAATCACGTTAAAGTCTCCGAAGCTTTGGCTGTACTGGCAAGTCAGTTGATTGGTCTTCAGCAGACTAGTGGCTCGTTCTCTCAACTCAGAAGGCTTAGAACGGTTACATTAACGATTGGCGTGAATCCTTGCTCAGAATCCAATTGGTGAGCATTAACGAGGCCGCTTTTCAAGGCTTTTTTACCGTAGGGTTGAGGACGATTTTATTTTGATAAGCTTACATCTTCGGTTTCTACCTTTGCCAAGCAAATCCCCAAGAGAGACAGAAGTTTGTAAAGGTATACACTTATATAAATTATGTATGATAGTATATATGAGAGGCATCCCCAGCTCTCGTATCCAGTGGGCATGTGGGGTTATGAAGAAGATGTGGATGAGCTTATGGATATTTTGTACGTTGGGAATTGGGTGGTTCCACTTTCGAGCTGCTCACGGAATACGAATAGGTTAATCATTTTGGATCCGAGTTTGTTGGAGCTTACAAGTCGAACACGAGCAACCCAGATGGAGTTTGAGTGAGACAGTTGCCGAGAAAAGCTTAAGCGGATTGATTGAAATTGAACAACTTTATGGATTTGAACAAATAAACACTTATAATCTCGTGCTCGATTATATTTATAATTTACATATTTATTTATCTATTTATCATACGAAAGGCTTGATTGTTGATGGAGTGAACAGCTTAAAGAGTTTGGAAAGTGAAGGCTTGGTGACCATCTCCTCAAATTATTTTTTTATTTATTTATCCGACGGCACACCTAAAAGGATTGTCTGTCAGCGTTCGACCATCGTGGTGCTAGCTTGATCGACAGGAATCTGATTAATCTTGGAAAGTGGATGTGCGTGTGTATGGTTGCGCTTGGTTTGTGGTCTGTGTGTGGTAAGTTGAGGCTGATCTGAGGATGTGTCCGACATGAAGCTGTTACTCGTATCTATAATATCTATCCAATCTATCTCTATCTATCCACCTTGTCCATCTCGCTCCATGCCAACTCGATCTGGTTGATGTACCCCACTGCTTGTAGTTTCGGGGTGACACGTGTTTGTTTAGGCCTACTGCAAGGTGGATAAAACTGTTTTTATTTATTCATTTATTTTGAAAAATGAGTTTGTGGATGGAGTTCCAAGAATAGATGTAAGTGTGAAGATTTGGATTATATTCTTTAAGCTCTTCGACTCTTCTCTCCGACTAATTACGATTAAAAACTCTCAGGTCTCAGCCTTGATTTTTTCTCTTTTCACCTTCTTGAACTCTTTGTACTAGTTAAGCTGCCCCCAAGTTGATAAAGAATTCTCTGAAAAAGACTCTTGGACTAATCAAAATCATTTAATAATTGTGAGATTACTGCAGATAATTGTACTAAGTTATCAATAACTTTGAGGGTTTATCTTTAATCTAAATAATAATTAATATTCCTAATCTCTTCTTTTAATCTTCTTATTACATTATAATCTTTCTTCGACTATATTCAACATCCACTTCATCATCATCCTCACCTTCCAACTTCTATCGTCAGCAGCAGCAGCAGCAGCAGCAGCACCACCACCATCACCACCACCACCACCACCATCACTATCACCATCACCATCACCATCACCAACACCACCCACCCCCACCACCCACCACCACCGACTAGATTTTCGAATTGAAGTTTGATGATGATGATGATGTTTTTTTGATTAGAAATCTAAAGTGAGACGATGATGATTTCTTATTCTGCCCTGCCCCTTCGCTTCTCCCAGCGTGAGCCACTCTTACCACTTTCGATTACCTTTTTTTTTTTTTTTTTTTCTTCTTTTTTTTTCACGCTGTGCTTGCATTGGCTTATGTTGACCCGCTTATTTTATTTATTCATGCAGAATCCGATAACTTTCGCCTATACATACTTACTACTCGGCTTTGCTAAGCTCAACACACCCTCATCCCCCCCATCCACCCTCTCCCCTTCTCCCTACCCACTCTTATCTTCTCTCCTATCCTCTCCTCTCCTCGGGGTTCAACTTGCTTCTCCTACTACATTACTCCATAGCAGCCCTTAACAACACCCCCCCACCCACCCCCTTCCTCTGAATGTATTCTCCTCCCACTCAGGATCCTTCTTCTCGTCCTCAGTATCGCCATCCTCCAATGGCATCCCAGGATCAGAACCATCCTGATCACTCAGCCTACCACCAACAGAGCACGGTCGCCTCCAGTGCCCGTCGGAGGGTCGAACATCAGTCACAGCAACCAAGTATCCATGCCCTTCCTAATGTCCCCCTAACCGAAAACTTCTCATCCTTTAACTTTGGAGCTTATGCCCCCCGTCATACTACTACCGACAGCGGTGCAATGGGTATCAGTCAACCAAACAGCCCCATCAACCTCGAGTCAACCGATCACAACTCCAATGAGACTCATTCCAGCGGTGAGAACACAAAGATCGACTCTCGCTCCACAAGTGGTCTTCGGGTCATTCATCCCAATGGGAAAGAAAATGGTCAAACTGGGTATAACCATTATCATCGTGAGGTAGGTAGGCTTTTCTAAAACAAGACAAAGTGAATAAACAGAAAGCAGCGGAAGAGAGGGGGACAGAGAGACAGACAGACAGAGAAAGAGAGAGAGATAGATACTTACTCAAACCTGCATTCTTGTCCAAACTCAGCCTGAAGTTTATGATGGTCTGAACAACCGGACTAAAAACCCTACAGGAGGGCATCCGTCTGCCGAATCCCTCTCACCTTCCTCTCCAGCTTATGGACGATATCGTCAAGGTACTTATGCTCCCGATGGGCTTGAGTCTGGCCGTGCTTCGACCATCGGTACCGATACAGGCTTCAACCCCGGTATTCCTTACAATTCCTCCCGAACCGCCCTGAATAAAGAGTGGCGTAACTCTGAATTAGGAAGTCAAGATGGTGTAACCTTTGCTGATGAAAAATACGCACAGAATAACTATCCTACCAAAGATATATCCGAAGACCTCAAGGATTCTGGCCCTACTTACATCCCAATACCTCCCTCGAGCCCCGCCGAAGACGAGAAGAAAGCCTCTCAAATCAACGATACGATCCTACGTCCACCACCAGTCGTCGTCAGCCGTCAGAACCGACTGGAATGGATAGACGGAATTCGAGGGCTTGCCTCACTGGTGATCTTTACCCATCACTTTAGTGATCTAACTTGGGCTCAATCCCACCCCGATACCCTCTCTCAGGGAAGTGTTTATGGTCTCTTACGAAATGGACAACTGGCCGTTGGAATGTATTTTCTACTCGGTGGACGAGTCCTTGCACACTCTTTCCTTCGATCAGCCTTCACTCGCCCAGTGGCCCCCAAGGACTCTCATGGGGTCCCCATTCCCGGTGGTCAAGCTGCAAGGTGGCAAGGTCCCCGTTGGTTATCGCTCTCATCCTCCCTGTTCCGGCGATCCATCCGGTTAGCTTTTCCTGCTATTGTCGTCGGTTTTCTTCAGTGGCAAATTGCCTCCAAAGGCCTTCTGGGCGATCGTCCTATCCAGGCTGCAAGGATCTTATCTCCCTCCTCACTTTGGAACCCAACTTGGGATCACATTGGTAACTTCTCCGGTTTTTTACAATTTTGTCTCGACCTATTCACCAATCGAGGCCATCAGTACATGCTCAACGTCGGCTCTGCGTTATGGTCAACCTACGATCAATTTTGGGGCTCAGTACTGGTGTATATTCTAGCTGCTTCTGTCGCACAAGTTGGCTGGATCGGTCGCTATCTCACCTACCTTGTTGTCTGTGGCTCTCTCTGGTTTATCAATAGCCCTAACATGCTATATGTACTCGGTCTCTGGCTCTCCGATCTCCATGCTGCTGGATTTGTTCGCAAGCTCCAAGATCACTGGAAACCTACGATGGTCGTCGAAGTTTCGGTCATGGCCCTGGGTTTAGCCATGATTGCCGGCGGGACCAAAGTTGCCACTCCCGCTGATAACGCTGTGGGAAACATCACCGTTTACGAGGGTAAATTCGGATGGGACCAGAGTATGAGTTGGCCGCAATACATGTTCATGTCCAACTGGATCCCCCCCCTGTGTATTCTGATATGGGTCGAAGTGTCGCATGCCATGCAATGGCTTGCTAGCTGGGGGATCTTCACCTGGCTGGGCAAAGTTTCCTACGGGTTTTATCTGATGCAATTTATCACTCTCTATAGCATCATGCCCCCAGTGGTCATCTACTTGAATAGCCAAGGTAAAAGCTATTGGGACATGGTCATGCCCGCCTACATCATCTGTCTCCTCTTCAACATCTTCATCGCGTGGATCGGCTATCATCTTTTGGACCGAGTTGGCCTTAACTTGGCCAAGTGGATTTGGGATGGTCTCTTTGTAACCGCACCGTCTAATGCTCTCGCTCTCCCACTCAAAGCCGTCCGGGCGTTTGGTCACATGCTTATCAGTTCCCCAGGAGGCTCGGCGAAGTACCTCACCAGCACAGTCGCCAGGAAGTGTCAAGCAACTCGTAAAGGAATTCACACACTCTTCAACTGGCGCACGCCGTGCACCAGACCGGCAATCCCTGATCCCACCGATCCCGAGGTCATCAATCAGCTTCATTCAACCCGATGGACCTCTGATATGAGCACTGATGATGAAGCTGTGCGCACGGCTCGTCTGCTACGATTCCAACAATACACATGGATGATTCACATTGTAGTCATCCCGGCCATCAGCATACTTTGGGTCATCTTCCACCCCACAGGCACTTGGACTTATGAGGCTTTTACGGTGATTGCCCATTTTCTAACTTCCCTTCTCTCTAGTTAACCACTTACTGATCGATATCCACGCGCCCTCAGTTCTCTACTTTGTGGCGTTTCATGTGGGTACTCTCTGTACCCAATTGTTTGTTTGCCTTCGCCGGTTTTATTACCCCCGACCTCGCCCCAAGTATCGCGACCCTCGAGAAAAAGCCCGTCTGCCGAGAGTATATCCGCAATTTCTTCATCTTGCTCGTAACCAAAGGATCGAATGAAAATGCTGTAAGAAGGGGATACAACAAGTTGGTACTCCTCGAAAAATATCACCCAGCTGGTATGTCTTTCCGGCCTATCTAGATTGTCTGGCAAACGGAGTACTAATACCGGTTCCTTTGCTTTTGCTCAGTCAAAGTTATCGTTTTGACAGACGAGCCTTACGTATATCCCGATCTCCAAAATATTGTTTGTCCCAAGTCGTACGTTTCACCATTGGGCAAGGCCAAGTACAAAGCCAGAGCACTGGACTATTTTCGCTATCACGTTTCCCTTGGGGTTTATGATTGGATCTTGCACATGGACGAAGAGTCTACGACAGATGGAGAGAGTTTGAGACGATGTCTTGAGTTTATCCGATATGTACGTGCAGGACATCTGTACACTACAGAAAACCCCTTTTTATGTCTTTCTACTCGTGGTTTCCTGAATTGAATCTCCATTCCCAAACACAGACACCCCACCACTTCGGACAAGGAATCATTCTATACAATGGTGAAGGTTATTGGGACAACTGGTACTTCACTGTCGCAGACGGTATTCGTGTCGGTGATGATTTGGCCCGATTCCACTTCCAAAACACTGTCATTCACCGACCCGTGTTCGGAGTCCATGGGTCGTTCTTGATGACCAATGGAGAGATGGAGAACGAATGTACTTGGGATTTTGGCTCGTAAGTGAGATCGCTGATGTTGATGTGGTGGATAAAGCTAATTCCGATGAGCCGCGGTGTAGATTGGCAGAGGACTTCGAATTTTCTCAAGACGCTTGGAGGCGTGGTTTCACTTGCGGAAGAGTACACGGAATCGTCCGTGAGCAATCGCCTACTACCCTTCGAGATTTCCTCAAACAACGTCGTAGATGGTTTATGGGTATTCGTGACATTGATGGACTGTAAGCTTTGGACTTGCTTTCGTCAACCTCCCATGAAAGCCTCGCATGTCGCCCTAACCTTTCTTTTCTTTTATCAGCTACGGCTTACCACATTTAGCAGTCAACTTGTGGATTGTGGGGGTGTTTACCCTTGCAGTAACGATTATCAACATCCCTTTCCTACTAGTCGACCAATCCTTGACGCCGCTATGGGTGGCAGTGTGTGCCGATTTCTGCTTTGTGACTTTCTATTGGCTCTATCTCTGGGGTCTCCTTTTCCAAGAATTGGATTACGGTCAAAAATGGTGGAGAATCTTGATTCACCTCCCTTGTGCAATCGTCATTCAACCTTTCGCCTCCATCGCTGAAGGATTATCTGCTATTTGGGCCATGAGCTCCGTTGATTTTGGCAAATTCGAAGTCATTGTAAAGTCTGCTGTTTTTTCTTTCTGTTCTCTTCATCATCCATCTCTGATGTTGATCTTAAACCTGACACTCAAACTTTCTTTCAACATTGTGCCCTTCCCCCGCTTGCTGCAGGAAATGATTGGACGTTTCTCTTGGGTCTTGGTCGTCAAACTATCGCAGACTGTAGAGTTTGATAGTAAAGACAGAGTTTTCCTTTTCAATAATACCAAAATATTCATGTCAAATTATTTTCATTATTTTCCAATCGTGGCCCTGTCCTCGATTCTTTGCTTAGTCTATTTCATCATCCTTTTTGTTCAAGCAAAGTTGTGGGTGGTCTCTAGTCCTTAGACAGAGGCGGCGATGCTAGCTGTCAAATGCCTCTATCACACACGGGATCACGGAGGGGATCACATCGACTCTTGATAAGTATGCATATACAGCCCAACAACTTGTTCACACTCTGTCCCATGCCACTTTTATTTGTTTACACCTCGTCTAGAATCAATCTCTTTTCGGTCACATCCATACACACATTTCCAGTTTCTAACACTCGTATATTTATATCACATCTGCTTAATAGTCGCACTGCTTCAAAGAAACCTTTTCTTTTTATCAAACCATCCACACAAAAACAAAAAAACCTCACTGCAATCATCATTTTTGTTTCACATGTTGACTTTGTTTTTATTTTTGCTTATTTTATTCCACGAAAATCACTCTTAAACACAACCATCTATCTGACTACATGATTATGTTTTCATAAAGACCTTAAAGCTAGCCCTGATAATTTGATTTGTATGTATGCAGATTGATATGTACATATGCACAAAGAAAGAAGTGTAAGAGCATCCATAATCATCTTGATAAATTCTTGACAACTGTCGAGCTCTTAGCGAGCTCAAGAGTTAAATTATCGAGACTGACCCCACTTGTGGCCTGATAACCTGGCTCTGTTTGCTGGGTTATCGAGCCGGTTCCACACTCATGCTCTCTGCAACTCGAGTCAATAACTCGTGTTGCAGAGGGGCACTACAAAACCCACCGTGCAATTAAAAATGTTAGTGTTTAGGACGTCCACGAAGACAAACATAGTTGAAGTACATAAACCATATTCATTATCCCATCAATCTTATTCATCTACAACCATATACCATAATTACTGCAGCAAAGCAATGTGTATATAGTTTAGAGACCTTCACACCGGCGCGGTCCTTTTTCTCTCTTCACCAAGATTAGGACCGATACCAAGTGTGCTTGTGCTGACCGTGACGTGAACCTTATCGTCAGGTGAGTAGCAAGCAATGAAACTGAGATTAGGACCAATACCAAGTGTGCTTGTGCTGACCGTGACGTGAACCTTTTTTTTTTTTTTTAAGTGAAATTTGGCCTATGGCATTGCTCACTATGAATCTGTGTGACATCTACTGAGTAACTACATACAAATAAAAATGATAACAAAACTACTCAAGAGAGCTAATGTTGTGGAGAATTGACAGGAAATACTTGAGAATCAGAACAACGTGAGAGCATGTGATAGATGTGAGTTAAAAACAAAGAGATAGAGAGAATAGAGAGATAGGAAAAGAAAAGAGCGCAATGTTTGGTGACTAATTAAAGGAATAACGGGGAAAGAGCCCAATGGTTGATAAGAAAATAGCTAAAGGTTCTTTGGCTTTTTGGTTTCGTAGTGCATTGTCAAGTCTGTTAGGATTGAAGCAAACTTTTGCTTGACGGAGTCGTCGTCGAAGCTCCAAACGTTGTTGTTTGAAAGCAGGACAGTGATTCATCAAATGGGCAACTGTTTCCCTGTCCCCGCACAGGGAGCAGAGGGGATTGGAGCTTCTGTGAATGCGAAAAAGGAAAGTATTCAATGCACAGTGGCCCGAGGCCAATTGGTTGATAAGGGAGGAAGAAGAGATGGGGAGTCCGGAGGCATTTCTTTTATTGTGAGGCAGGGGCAAGGTGAGTTGAGCAATCTTTTTAAAATTCCCTTTGACTGCAAGTACCAGAGTATTGGGGTTCTCCAGGGCTTCCTTTGCAAGCTGATCAGCCATTTCATTGCCTAGGATGTCCCTGTGACCAGGGCACCATACCAATGATATGGATGCAGGTTGATTGATTGAGTTCAGAGTGGCGTCAATTTTATTGAACAAAAGTTGACCAGGCCTTGGGAGGTCTGGATCCTTTGTCCGCTGGATAACCCCTTGATTGTCCACAAATATGAACACTTTTTGAAAGTTATTGTTTATTTTGCCACAGATCTCTCTTGCAAGCTCGACCGCTGCAAGTACCCCAACTGCCTCGCACTCGTGGTTTGACACTACTGTGGAATCACCCAACAAGTAGGCAAGAAAAAGTCCAAGATCAGGAAAAACCGCAGCCCCTGTGCCCCCTTTCTCCGGGTGGAACGATCCATCACTGAAAATCAAAAGTGCCTCAGGAACTCCCATGTGTGATGAAATGAGTGACTTAACAGAAACCAGGGCGGCCTCTTTAGATAAGCCTTCATTGAGGTACCTGAGGCGAACCCGAGGAGTTCTTGCAAAGTTGAATGGAATCTTTATTGCTTCTGGATCGCGGCCAAGGGCTGCGTCGACTAGGGTAGCTGCAAGGCTTGATCTTGCCGAATCAGGAAAACTGACAAACGAATATGATCTGCTATCCAGGATGAGAGACCGAACACGATTATTAGTTTTCAAGAAGATCAATTTCCTGAAGAAAAAAGAGAAAGAAGTTTTAATGATTTTGCCGTGTAGAGTCAAGGTTGTCGCCCTGTTCTGGATGAATCTCGCAGAGGTAGATTTGAAAACGCCCAAGGTGAAGAGTCCGCTGAGCCTGTCCGCCCGGTTCGAAAGGGACTCAACCTTTCCTTTGTTAGCCTGGGTTGCCCAAAGAGACGCGCCGTATGTCAAACGAGGAGCTAAGACACATCCGACTAGGCGAGCCCGGTCAGTTTCTTGAGCTCCCCACCTTGAACAGCCAAAAATCTTCAGCTGGTTCACTGTCTTGGCTGCTTTAGCCTTGAGCTCGCAGAAGTTCCTGTTGAATAGGAGCTTGCAATCCAACCAAACACCCAGCCATTTCACCTCGGAGGCTGGTTTCAGGAGGTGCTTCCCAAAGGGGAAATTCTCTTCTGTGACCTTCCGCTTAGTGAGCCATAAGAACTGGGCTTTGGCCTGGTCAAAGATAGCTCCATGGGTATCACCCCAACGAAGCGATCTTTTCCCTTCTTCAACTAAGGTATTCCAAGCCTCCAACAATGAAACGGCTGCCACGAGGTGAACAACGTCATTGACATAACCGATTGAAACTCTATCAGAGGACGTGGAGAAAGCCGGGATCAGTAATGCGTTATTGTATAAGATATAAAGAATGACAGATAGGGGTGAGCCGTGGGGGAGTCCGATGTCCACTTTGAAGGATTTCGAGGTGAAATCGTCAAGCCGAATGGTGGTAGAACAATCACGTAGAAAATCTGAAATTATTAAAACAAGGTAAGCTGGAAATTTTGATTGGGAAAGATAGTGGATCAAACGAGAGGGGTGGACGGAGGGGTATGCAGATTTGACATCAAGGAATAGCCCTGCTACCACTTTCCCCTCCCTCCACTTAGCTTTGGTCCAATGTTTGAGGGCAAAAAGCGCATCCTCGGTCCCCGATCCCCTTCTTCCACCAAAATGTCCCTCTGCTAGAATAACAGATGACTCTGCCCATGCTGTGAGGCGCCGGGCTATTATTAATTCAAGCAATTTGCCCATAGTGCTGAGTAAAGCAATCGGTTGATAGGCCCCCGGGTTGGTGTAATCCGGCTTCCCGTGCTTGCGGATGATGGCTGTAACTGCACATTTCCAAGGTGCAGGGAAAATACTTTTGGTTAGACAAGCATTGTATAAGCTGGTTAGGGGAGAGGTCAGCGCCGTGGATAGGGACTTAAGTGATTCATTTGCAATGCCATCAATTCCAGCAGCCTTTTTATGGCGGAGCCGATCCACGCATGACCGGACTTCACTTGGGACGACCTCCGGATAATTGAAGAATCTGAGCTGGAGCTTGGAGGGACGTCAGCTAAATCAATTGGTACACCTGAGATGGAGGTTCCATTAAAAAGGAGCTCAGCCTGTCGTTCTTTGTCATGGATGATGTCTCCATGAGGCCCCCTCAGGGGAAGGACATCACCCCCGGCCGACCTGTTAGAAAACTTCAAAACTCGATATAGATCCCCTTCAGCCGGGTCAGATAACATCCTCCTCCAATGCTGCTGCTTAAGAGAATTAACCAATGTTAGAAAATAATCATTCCATTGCTTATAACAATCAATGGCCTCGGGCGACTTAGCCAGGATCATCCGGGCGTTGATAAACGCACGCCAAGCGCGCACGCCAACACCAACCCGCACGCCAATTTTTTTTGGCGTGCGGGGCCTACACGCCAAAAAAAAGTGGCGTGTAGGGTCTACACGCCAATTTTATTTGGTGTGTGAGACCCACACGCCAAAAATGGCGTGTGGGCCCCGCACGCCAAATAAAATTGGCGTGTGGGCCCCGCACGCCAATTGTTTGGCGTGCGCTCCCACACGCCAAACAATTGGTGTGTGGGAGCCCGCGCCAAACAATTGGCGTGCGGCTCCCACACGCCAATTGTTTGGCGTGTGGGAGGATCCCGCTCATGTAATCGAATGGGAGGTCCCATTCGATTACGTGAGCGGGCCGGCTGACGAGGTTATACAACCTCGTCAGCCGGGAGGACTTCCTCCCGGCCGACGAGGTTGTATAACCTCGTCGGCCAGGAGGAAGTCCTCCCGGCCAACGAGGCTATACAACCTCGTCGGCCAGGAGGACTTCCTCCTGGCTGACGAGGTTGTATAACCTCGTCAGCCGGGAGGAAGTCCTCCCAGCTGACAAGGTTATACAACCTCGTCAGCCAGGAGGACTTCCTCCTGGCCGACGAGGTTGTATAACCTCGTCGGCCGGGAGGAAGTCCTCCCGGCCGACGAGGCTATACAGCCTCGTCAGCCAGAGGACTTCCTCCTGGCCGACGAGGTTGTATAACCTCGTCGGCCGGGAGGAAGTCCTCCCGGCCGACAAGGCTATACAGCCTCGTCAGCCAGGAGGACTTCCTCCTGGCCAACGAGGTTGTATAACCTCGTCGGCCGGGAGGAAGTCCTCCCGGCCGACGAGGTTATACAGCCTTGTCGGCCAGGAGGACTTCCTCCTGGCTGACAAGGTTGTATAACCTCGTCAGCCGGGAGGAAGTCCTCCCGGCTGACGAGGTTATACAACCTCGTCGGCCAGGAGGACTTCCTCCTGGCTGACGAGGTTGTATAACCTCGTCAGCCAGGAGGAAGTCCTCCCGGCTGACGAGGTTATACAACCTCGTCAGCCAGGAGGAAGTCCTCCTGGCCGACGAGGCTGCATAACCTTGTCGGCCGGGAGGACTTCCTCCTGGCCGACGAGGTTATACAACCTTGTCGGCCGGGAGGAAGTCCTCCCGGCTGACGAGGTTATACAACCTCGTCAGCCAGGAGGACTTCCTCCTGGCTGACGAGGTTGTATCACCTCGTCAGCCGGGAGGACTTCCTCCTGGCTGACGAGGTTGTATAACCTCGTCAGCCGGCCCGCTCACGTAATCGAATGGGCCCTCCCATTTGATTACGTGAGCGAGGGGGGACCCGCACGCCGAAAAAAATTGGTGTGCGGGGCCCACACGCCAAAAAAAATTGGCGTGTGGGAACCACACGCCATTTTTGGCGTGTGGGTCTCACACGCCAATTTATTTTGGCGTGTAGTTTGGCGTGTAGGCCCCGCACGCCAAAAAAAAGTGGCGTGCGGGTTGGTGTTGGCGTGCGCCGTTGGTGTGCGTTTATCAACGCCCGGATCATCCACCGTCTAGCTTGGTTTTGGGTTTTCAGGACTGGGTCAAGGGTGGCCTTGCACCACCAAGATTTTGCTTTTGATGCGTCGGATCGAACCTTGCGGCCAAAAGTCTCTTGCACAAGTTTGACAGCAGATGTTAGCGAGCGTGCATGAGGATCCAGATCAAGTATATCTTTCGCAGCCACAGAGGGGAACTTAGCTAAGTGGGGAGCAAGATCTTCCGGCCTGACTGACTGCCAATTTGGCAGTCTCAAATGAAAGGGGGGATTGGGTCTTTTCAATGAAAGTTGAATCGATAGCGCTTGATGATCAGATCCAAAGTCGTTGTTGGAGACCGCAACGTTCTTGATAACCTTAGAACCTAGGAAGTTAGACCAAACTAAGTCAATGGTGGAACCTCTGCCTTTGGAAGAGAAAAAAGTGGGGACGGCTTTAGGGGATGAAATCCTAAAGCCGAAGGAGGAGAGAAAACTTAACAAGGAGACTGCCTCAGGCTCTGACTTTTGACACCCTGGGGGGTTCCAGTGTTGATGATGGAGGTTGAAGTCCATACAAAGGATCATCGGCATCTGTTGGGAATAATGAGATTTCAGCCACGTATGGAGTTCTTTAACGGCATTAAAGGAGGGAGGGGGATTGTATAAATTGATAAGGGAAAATGACTTCCCCGCCGATAGCAGCACTTTGATACCCACAAGGGTCTGAGAGCCGTCGTCAAGGAGTTGAATTGAATCTGAAGAGATTGAGCGTTTGACATATATCGCAGCCTTGTGGTGTTGATGCCACGAGGTTGGAACATGCTCAAACGCTGTCACGGGGCGCCAAGCCGGGTGATGAGGAGGTTGAAGGTTGAATGGATTGATCCAGGGTTCTTGAAGGACAAGGAGATCTGATGCTGATGCGGAGTTGAGGACGCTGAGAGTGACCGCCTTCGAGACGTGACAATTTAGTTGTAGGATGGATAGGCGGTTGGGATCAGGAGAATGAGGAAGTGAAGAGGCTTGAATATCTTGAGCAAGTGACTGAGCGAATTTATGGTTGGATGAGAATGAATGAAGAATGTGATCAGAGGTTGGGATGGTTGTATCTATCATTGAGGAACTAGGCGACGTTTCTCAAACCAAACCTTCTTAAATGGGCAGGCTTTGTCAAAAGGTGTGTGTTGAATGTCGTCAACACCAGGAATTTTGTTCTTGATGCCGTCTTTGCAGAGGACACAGGTCTTGACACCGCCTAGGCCTTCTGGGCATTCGTTGGTAGGGTGTTGGCTCCCACATTTGGCACAACGTGCAACCTCACGGCACCATTTTCCAAAATGGCCCATGCAGAGGCACTTGAAGCACTGGGGAGGTTGGGGTTTGAAACGATCCGTTTGATGGAAGTCGTAATTCAAAAATACACCTGATTTTTCAATGCGGTAAGCTAGGTCCTTGTTCAGGAACGACAAGACGAGTGAACCTGCCTTCTTGGCGGAAGGCTCATTGGAGCCCATCCAGCGAATTCAAGCAATATCCGTGGTTTGGAAATGATTTTCAGAGGCGAGTGTCGCGATGTTTGCCGTGTTGTTGATGTCAAATGTCTTGGGCACGCCATGGACCATAACTGAGTACGTACTAGGGGTGGACTCGAGGTCGGGATGGACTTCCTTCGACCAGATGTGTTTGTTTTCAGACAACCACTTCTGTTGCGCGCGATTTTTGATGTAGAAAGAAATATCGCCAGACGGGAGCATGCTAACTCCTTGGATAGCGACTGATTTGCCTTCAACTTTGGCACCGAGTTTGAGGAGCGTCTCGTTGGCCTTCTGCACAAGTGCACTTCGTGGAACGTCCTTCAAAGTTGAGTTCAACGGATTCAAATGGATGATGACCCGTTTTGGCTTAAGGGATGCAAGAGCGGGAGTTGTAGGAGGGCGGGAGATGGGGGGTACAGCTGTACTGTTGTTCGCGGTAACAGAAGCGAACGACTTCTTAGTCGGCATTTGTGGTTGTTGTCCCACAGCGACACGTTTTTCAAGATCTGCTAGCCTGTTGAGGATGGAGGTCAGCTGATCCTTGTTATCTTCTAGTCGGTGCATCATACGCTCCGAGTTGGCCGAGAGTTCTAAAATGACTTCCACTAGGTGAGAGTCGATTCTGACGGCACCGTACCCGTCACGATTGGCTTGGTCAGACCGCAGCTTGACCAGTAAGATGTGTAGACTCGACGATGGGGGAGACACGTTGGGTCTGGTAGGGAGGGGGGCGTCAGTCGCGTAGGCTAATGGGATGTCAACCATCATAGACGCGTTGCCTGGGCGGGCTGGGTCGGGGGGGCGAGGGGAAGGGAGCATCGGAGCTCCAAGGAAGGGTGGGGTTGGGTAGGAAACTTTCTGTGAGTTTTGGGGGGGAGAAGAGGTTAGTATTTGGCGGGGTGTGTAGAAGGGTGACTTTGTGGTTGATGGCAGAAAGTTTTTCAACGTGAACCTTATTGTCAGGTTTACCCATCTTATAGGTTAAAAGCCGGCTCAAAGCTAACACTATTGGGATTTGCGCTCCTTACACGATCAAGACAGAATCGGATGACTGGTACTGGAAGCAGCAGCAAACTAAACAGCAAAGCGTTATTACAAGAAAACATAAGGAAAGCAAACAAAAAAAGAAAAAAAGAAATAGAACAAGAAAAAATAGAAAAAGATATAATTTTAAAAGAAATAGAAGAAGAAAGAATAAAACATAAAAAAGAAATAGAACAAAAATATATAGAAAGAGATAACAATAGAAAATTATTAGACTCATTAATCAAAATAGAAATGAATGAACCAACTGCTGACAAGACACGTGGTAACGAAGTATTGCTGGCTGAATGGAGCCGAGTCATGGCAGAGGTCAACCAAGCAAAAATCACCGCTGACAAACTTGGTGGTCTCCTGCTACAAGCCACTTTTATGGCCCCTGTGGGAGTAGATTCAAAAACCTTCGAATTCTCCGTAGATCAGAAACTCAAGGTGTTGGACAAACCATCTTTCAGCGATGTGACAACCGTGATCCAAGCTACTTCCAGCAAGTCGAAGAACAAAACCCCGACAGGACATGACGGGTATGCTCCAATGGAAATTGATGCCATCAACAAGATGCAACATGTCCCGCCCCAATATGCACCCCCACACCGACAGGGGGTGCAATTTAATCGACAAGAACCCGGGAAATCCCATATGTTGATTGAAAAAGCAAACTGTTTCAAAGGGAAACCTCTAAGCGAAGTCCTCAAAGCTTGATATGGAGACAACTGCCACTATTGCGACCAAGTGGGACACTGGTTCAACAATTGTGTGGCGTACTGGGACAATGTGGATCAAAAAGTCATTGAACAACCGCCGGTGGATTACAAATTACCTGCCTCCCAACCGACCCAAATATCCTCAAGGGCAAGTTCGTCACCTGGAGATACCTGATGTGTCCAATGGTAAAGTCTTACTCAATTCTGGAGCTTTGACACATGTAAGTGGCAATATCAATCTATTTGTCACTAAAGAAGAATTGCCGGTTCCAAGACACATATCATTGGCCGTTGCTGATTGCGTGGTCACTGTTAGTTTCAAGGGGATGGTCTGGATACCAACAAGCAAGGGGACGATTGAAGTTGAGGATGTCTATCATTGTCTGGGAGTCAACGGCATCATCTTATCTGTTGGGCAATTGACAGAGCGTGGATGGACGTTGAAATTTAAAGACACAACGGCGATACTTGTTAGCCCTAGCAACATATCATACAATACTACATTTATAAACTATTGTTGGTATACATCTATGTGCAAGCAAGAAATGAACATCCATAAGATCACGCAAACACCTTTGTTTGACCCGTACCTATGGCACAAACGGCTTGGACATGTATCAGAAGACTGTGTGCAAGTATTTAGAACTCCACTTCCCTGATGAGATCAAGTCCAAGAAATGGGTGTCTTTCTTCTGTGAACAATGTGCTAAGTCAAAGGCACTGGACATGAAATCACCGGGTTCAAACTCCCTGATCATCCTAGATGAACCGCTAGACCTGCTGGTATCCAATGTTGCTGGACCATTTCCCCATGACATATCCGGGAAACACTATGTACTTAATCTTTGAGACCACGCCGCCACATATATCTGGACAACCACAATTGTCAGACGCGATGAAGTACCTGCCAAGATCATGGAATGGGTAGCGCATATCAAGACTCAGTTTGGCAAATTTCCAAAACACATCCGGTGTGAAAATGCTCCAGAGTATACCGGCGCTCTGAAGAAGTTATTGAGACCCACAGGAATCACACTTGCCCCCGTTGCACCGTACAGCCCAGAACAGAACGGCGAGGCGGAACAGGTCAACCGCACTCTCGGAGACATGGCAAGAACAATGCTCCATGAAAGCAAGATGCCGCGCATTTACTGGGGTCAAGCGTACTGCACGGCATCTTACATTCACAATCGTATTCCAAACTCCAAAGTTCCTGACTCACTGCTTAAACAAATGTACAACATAGACGTAGACCCAAACAAGCTATATCCTTTTGGGGCTGATGAACTTGCACTCGTCCCAAAAGACAGGAGGAACAAACTTGACAAACAAGCTCAAGAGGGAAATCTTCTTGGCTATCCGGCGGCTGGTGGAGGCTGGTTAATCTGGTCGACACAAGAAGGACGGATAATTCATTCTACTTCAGTATTGTTTCCAGAATATCAGTATTTGACAATCAAGAAAGAAACCCAGAAGACAGACTTGGACTTCATATTGAACCAGATTGTGCTGAAATTAGGTGAGGAGAAGACCGACGAGATAGCTGAAAGCAAGCGGAAAGCTATCAAAAACCTTGAAATCGTAGAAGATCACCAACTTCCTCCAAATATCAAGAAGGCACTCTCTGGCAATCAAGCTGAGCTCTGGAAAGCCGCCGCAGAATATGAAGCTGACAAGTTTGACAATCTTGGTGTATATGAACCTGTGGAACCCTTTCCAGGAGCTAAAGCATTAGGATGTAGGTGGGTGTTCAAAATCAAACCCCCAGATGTAGAGTGAGGCCTGGAAACATATTGTGTGCAATATGTTGCTAAAGGCTTCAATCAACAACTTGGGCGGGATTGTAATGAAACGTACGCGCCAACCGCTTCTCTGAACACGCTCCGTCTAATTCTGTCAATGTCCAACAAGTACAACCTGCCAACAGCTACTTTTGACGTAAGTTCTGCTTACCTATACAGCCCCATTGAGGAAGAGGTGTATGTTCAGCCACCAATTGAAATCCGCCCGCAATGGAAAGGCAAAATAATGAAACTCAAGAAAGCAATGTATGGCACCAAGCAAGCTGCAAAATGCTGGTGGCAATTCTTCAAACAACAAATGGAACAAGTAGGTTTTGTTGTGTCAGAATTAGAGCAGTCATTGTACATATATTGTCGAGCAGGTGAGTTTGTAATTATCTGGCTACATGTGGACAATGGATTTGTACTAGGATCAAGTACGGGGTTATTACATCAGCTGAAGGAGAACATGGAGAAGGATATTAAGATCAAATGGAATGAAGGGGTGAAATGGCTAGTAGGGATCAATATCTGCAGGGAAAATGGTGAGATGATGTTGGATCAGGAGCGCTTGGCCAAGCAAATTTTTGATGACTACCAACGACCAGTAGTGACCCGGCAAAGCACCCTTCTGGATACAACTCTCGAGATCAACACTTTTGAACCTGTTGGACCAACGCAGTACAGATTGATAGTTGGCTCGCTTATTTACCTGTCTGGCGGCACACGTCCAGACATTTCATATGCCGTCAATCTACTTGCAATATACTGTATGAATCCATTGTCTATACACTGGGAAGCTCTTGATTTTCTGATTGGATATTTACAAAGGTTGGTCTCAACCAAGTTGATTTTCAAAGGGGAAGGCAAGACACTGGATCTATGGTTGGATGCCAACTGGGGTGGTGAGCACAAGAGGTTGATGTCCGGCTATGTCATCAAGCATCAAGGCAACTCAATAGCCTGGGGGGCAAGAAGGCAAACGGTGGTAGCGCTGTCAACATGTGCGGCAGAATATATTGCTTTATCTGAGAGTTCTCAAATAATGGCAAGCATATCTGTATTACTTGAAGGCATCAACCAGAAGATTCCAATGAACATCTACTGTGACAACCAAACTGCTATCCTAATTGCAGGCAATAACGCATCAAAGAAAAAAACCAAATATTTGATACGTGCTTTCTACTTCATTAATGATTTTGTCCGAGAAAATAAGATCAAGATTAAATGGACCAGCACCCTACTCCAACAAGCAGACATATTCACCAAGAAATTAGGCCCCAATAATATTGAAGATGCAGCAAGGCGGCAAGGCGGCTTGGACTGAGGTGGTGATGTTTGTATTTGAGGGAGGGGGTGTTAGTGTTTAGGATGTACACAAAGACAAAGATAGTTGAAGTACATAAACCATATTCATGATCCCATCAATCTTATTCATCTACAACCATATACCATAGTTACTGCAGCAAAGTGATGTGTATATAGTTTAGAGACCTTCACACCGGCACTGGTCCTTTTTCACTCTTCACCAAGATTAGGACTGATACCAAGTGTGCTTGTGCTGACCGTGACGTGAACCTTATCGTCAGGTGAGTAGCAAGAAATGCAACCGAGATTAGGACCGATACCAAGTGTGCTTGTGCTGACCGTGACATGAACCTTATTGTCAGGTTTACCCATCTTATAAAAAATACAAAAACACAAAACACAACACAAAAAACACAAGACACAACTCAAAAAATACTATCTAAAAAGTAAAAAATGAATAATAAACAAAAAACAAAAAACAAAAAACAAAAACAATAAAAAATAAAAAATACATATTGTCTTTACCAAGAAGCTTGGATCCGAAACAATTTTTTTTTGTTTTGGTATGGACATACAATGTTGAAAATCCGGATTTTCCAATATCTGCAACGCAGCTGACGCAGTAGATGCATGTGCATAGATACAAGGTTTTTGCTTGGATTACACAGCAAGCATCAGCATGTGACGCTACAAACACATCTACATGAATTTGTACCCCACCGGCCCTATCATTCCATCCTTGTTCAATCGCATCGTCGGCCTTTTCTATCATCAGCCAGCTGTTCCTCCTTCTTCCACCTCAACCCGGACCAATGGTTTTTCGAAAATACGACCCCGGTACCAAAATTGCGACGGTCCGCATGGTCAGTCAATCGTACTCCCGCCCCTCGATATGCAAGGCCCTTGGGTTATCAATATCGAACCAGTCCTTCAACCGCTGGACCAAACTATATCAGACCACTCAAAGGGTCATACGAGACCCTTCAGAATATGAAAAGAAGGGCCTGGTCAACTGCTCTCCAATGACGACCGCATCTTCATCAAAGAACTGCTCAGATGTGAACCTGGCTTATTCTTGGAAGAGTTGCGGGGTCGCCTTTACGACGAATCAAACACGCTATCAAGCATCACTACGCTCCAACGCAACCTGGTGGAAAACATGGAAATCACATTGAAAAAGGCAAACACGGTCAACATCAGGAAGTCCCTGGTGGCCAAGTACAAATTTGTCGATGAGATGGAGTCTGTGCCCGCGGAGTGGCTAGTTTTCACAGGTAACTCTCTTCGCTGCTTGCCTGCAATATTTCACCATGCTAACTACTGCTTCCAATGTTTATATTATATGCAGATGAATCTTCTATCTGCTCAAAGGACTTGCTGCGGGCATACTCTCGATCACCCAAGGGAAAATCGGCCGATAGGACATTGGTCGACCAAAATGTGAAACGCTTCACGCTCTTACCTGCAATCAGCTTCAACGGTGTGCTGGCACTGACGGTGACAGATGAGAATGTCAAGAGTCGCAACTTTGCGCACTTCTTGAAGTATTCTTTGGTATGCTTATGCCCTCTTTTTGTGGTTTGATCCGCTCTGACTAACTAGGTTTGATTGCATTTCAATACCATTTTCAGCTCCCACGGATGAATCGCTATCCGGATACGAACTCCATCCTGGTTCTGGATAACGCACGCATCCATGGCGGGGACCGAATCACGGAACTGTGTCAGATCGCAGGCGTGAAGCTGATCTATCTACCAACTTACAGTCCTGAGCTCAATCCAATTGAGCTCTGCTTTTCTCAGGTCAAGTCCAATCTGCGTCGGACCCAAGCCCTGGTTGGGTCTCTGGACCCCAAGTGGGTCATTGAACGAACCATGTATCAAGTCATTTCGGCTCGGCTCTGTCAGAAGCTCTTCAAACACGCCGGTTACCATTGTCCAGAAACATTGGACGATGCAGACCTCCAAGACTATCATTTTTCCGAGTAAGATCCTCATACCTGGTACTATTCACATTGGATTGTTTCCTGCAGTGACTTGAATAAACGATGTAGTATTCCTTTTTTGACTGTATCCCCCCCCCTCCTCCTCATCTTGGTTATGTGTTGTTAACTTAACAATAGTGTACTAGGCTGCCTGCCCAATCTCCGTTTATCCATGCTATAAATTAACCGGTCCTCAGCGTCTGGAATTCACTGCTCCAATCATGCTCGATTGTGATGTGTCTGAGGGGATATGACTGAGTCATTAATTTATACAGCGTGCTCCCCAGCTCCCTGACACGTGGGCTTGATTTGCAATGGGTGGGTGTGATCGCTGTCTGTTTCCCGGCATTGGGCCCACAGGTCCATATGCCGCAGTCAGTCAGGATGAGATCTAGTGGGAACTTCAACTAACGCTATTAAGCGCTCCGTGGAATATATAATGGGTCCCATTAAGTAGCTGGCTGGGACCCATCAATCCTTCCATCACATTGGCCATTCACCTCGCATCATCATAGTGTTATCATCATCTTAATGTCTGAGGAGTCAAGGGAATCCTCTGTCCCCGAACACAGGAGATGAAGAATCCATGGAGGATATTCGACCTCCTCAAAAGAGTTCAATATGTTTAGACTACAAGCTGTATGCTCTGACCGTCGATACTGCCAATTTCCCTCACTCAAATGCTCTAGCCACCTCAAATAACTGGTCGATCCTAACTCCGTTCCGTGACTTAGGCCATCTATCAATTGATTTGGAGTCGGTAACTTGGCGACGCTTCCAGGCTGAGGCAATTCGATATCTTGGGCGAAGCGGCGACCCACTCCTTTGTCTCTTGAGTGACGCCCACAATCACGGCCGGCTACAATGGGAGGCAATCATAGCCGGCAGTGACAATTCAGCTCGGACAACAGAACCCTCATTGAGGGTCACCTTGATTCCTAATTATGTGGCTTCAGCCGATGACCTGTTCCCAAACATGGTTCAAATGAGGCTCATCATGGCGAGGCCCTTTGACTTGGTCACACCTAGCGTAAGTTGGACTGGGACTTTCTTGATGATTATGTATTTATTTAACACATGCAACTGATAATTTCTTGGGAATACATGTTTGCTCTAATTAGCAGGTACCCACTAAGGGGCCCAGCACAAGCACTCTCCCTCTGGAGAATGCCCCAACAAATGTGACGGGTTTTATGGGATCCATCAAACCAGTTGGTCTTCTCAAGATGAGGGTAAGCGAGCTTGGACAGACTTTCACAGCAGCCGTATTTGCTGATTTTGAATTTGGGTTGCCATCTAGAAATCAACTGCTGAGAGGGTTGCCCACCATCCAAGTCGGGCACTAACGAAATTGAAATTATCAGCAGTCCATTCAAAACTAGCCGAAAGACGTCACATACCTTGGGAAGTTGTTCGT